>OX376373.1:25536609-26109539 GCA_947369275.1 Nemotelus nigrinus
TGTACAAATAGCTTAAAAAAGGGAGAATTCGAAGGATAATTTAAAAATTTACAGATTGTTTATGTATTAAATATCCTACACTGTCAATTTATAGGCTTATTAGCTACATATGTAGGGGAATGTGAATATTCTTTAAGCAAACGATTGGACCCGGTGTTCTCTACTGGGATATTTATCACCATTTTACTAGCCAGAAATTTAACTCTAAAGGCCCCCATTCACGAACAGTCCAAATGGCCTGAGTCTATTTGGCTTGAGTCCGTTTGGTTTAAGTTCAATTTAGCTCGCCACTCACGATAGAGCCTCGATCCAGTCAGTCCATTTCATTTTCTGTCATTAATTTAGAAAAAAAATAAAGAGAAACTTGAAGAAAAAAATATTTTTAATCTATTAATAGATCCGAAGCATATGGAGGAGCTTTTTGCAATTGCAACTTCCATCTACACAAAAAAAACGAAGACCAAAAAGGAAGTGACCAAAAGGATGGCTTGGCAAACTATAACAAATGAGTCACGTAATTTTGGAAAAAGAACTCACACTTGAGCTCTCTGATTGGCAAAGCTATTTAAAAATAGATGTTACGGCATATAAAACGTTGCTACAGTTCGTCACCCCATTTATCAAACGAAAGGATACAAATAAGAGGCAAACTCACTCCTCACGAGAGATTGACCGCTACTTTGCGGTACTTAGCAAGCGGTACCAGCTATGTAGAGCTCAAATTTTCTATGTTAATTTCATAAAAAAACAACAACTTCCAAAACCAAATCGTGGCCACCACTACCCATTATGCTGACTTTTTCGATTAAATAAAATAATCACAGAAACAGTCAATGAGCTTACCACAGCTCAGCGTGTGATTCAAGACTGCCACGTTGTTTCGACTGAGGTTTTAACACACACGACCAGTCCATTTTATGGATTGTCAAAACTAGGCCTACTATTTCCTCACACGGTCGAGCCAAAAAACGACCCGATGGCCTGAGTCCATGGACTTTGGATTGATTTGAAATCCAATTTGGTTCCTTGAGTCCATGAGTCCTTCCTAGTTCTCCCACACACGGTGAGATTTTGGCCTGGCCTCAGGCCATTTGGACTGATGGACTACTACTACTACTACTACTTACTGCCTCTAATGACGTCAAATGTGAAACAGGCCGATATCACCATTCTTCTGGATGCAAGTATCGATAAGTTTAAATTATCTACTCGAAACTAGGCTAGGCTAAACTATTAAAGGTTTGCATAGCTCTCTCAAGACGAAAAGTAAGAATAGCTTTTGTATAGCTGTTACTCTGCATTTCAAAAGCGGGAATATGGTATACAAGTGAAGTGTATAAGGATTTCGTGACCCACAGGCTACCAAATGTCTTTTGATGAAGAATGGCTGCTTGTTTGAACGGGAAAGTATTTTATCACAATGCAAGATGAAGCGGAGTTTCTCATCCAAGATAACGCTGTGATCAATAACGTTATCAGCTCGAGCTAACGAACTCTTGTCGAGGAAGTACGTCTTATGTGAGAACGTTAATTTTCGGGGAAAAATTTAGAACCTATTTATCAATGTTGAGAGAGTGATTTTTTTGACTGCACGAGTGACCAAGTGAATCAAGCTTAGATTGGCGAAAGATTGCATCGGATTTAATTTCAATGATATGGTAAACTTTGAGATCATCTGCATAAAGTAAATGAGATACATTTGTTAGGACGTCAGATAGGTCGAAAACGTATATATTAAAAAGAAGTGGGCCTTGTGGCATACTAGAGGTAGAAGAAACATTTTTCGATAAAATACCTAGAAATTTATAAAATTGTGTTTGATTGCGAAAGTAGGACGTCAACCAGCTAAGTGAAGAGCCTATAAGTCCAAAATTCTGAAACTTTATAATTAAAGTAGAATGGTCAATTCCCTCAAAAGCCTTACTAAATTCTGTGCAGACTGCGTCGATTCGGTATCTTTTCGCCATTTTACTCAGAACGTCTGAGATTAGGAGCACGTCTGAGATTTTGTCAAACTCATGGTAGTTGAGTGAATTTATCTAAAGTCATGTTGTTGCTTGTTCCGCCTAGAGTCGACAAGTGGGAAAAGTTTATCGTAGACAATATTTTCAAAATGATTTGGAATAGAAGATAAAATAGGAATACCCCTATAATTTCCAATACAGTGTCTATCATTATTTTTTAATATGGGTGTGATATACATAAATTTCCAATAGGATGGGAAAAGTCCAGACGAACGTGATCTACACACACTTACGCAAGAAAGTTGGAGGAAAAGAATCAAACCCAGGGCCGTTGTTGTATTTATTCACGTATTCATTCAAGTGAAATGGCTGAGTGGTTGACAAAAGCTCTTGGAGAAAGAAAAATATGAGTTTGAAGGGTCTGGTGCATTAAATATATACTTCAACTAATATCTATAATATGAAAGAATTTCTTCTTCTTCTTTGCATGTTTTTTATGTTTTCTACTAACTTCCCATCGTCTAACTTTATTTTGTTATCTTTGTTCTCCATTTATTTATGTTTTATTTTTAGTATTCAATTTTTTATTAATTAGCATTAAGAAAGTCATATAAAATTTAATTATTGATCGTTAGTAAATAGAATCAAGAGTGATACATTTTAATTTTTGTGTCATCTTTATATCATACACGAGGTACCATTTGCGAAGCATGAGCAAAGATCGCTGAAAGGTTAGGCTAGATTTTCCTGTCTGCCATTGTCACGCATAGAGCTATTGGTCCACAGCGATACCAGATACGACGTTACGTTCAAGTTATCATCGAAGGCTCCAGACCTCTTTGCAATGTGTAGGAAACCCTTTAACTTGCGCCCCGGCACATGCGTTTGCCAAAGATTCATAAATTTTCTAGCTAATTGCATATTACTATGTTTTAGCTCCAAAAAATTACCCAAGAATAATTTCTATAAAGATGATTTGTTTCGTCAATTTATGATTTGTCCTCCTCAGTTGTAATTAATGAACAAATTTCGATTGGCTAACTAATCGTATTTCATGAATCAAATTCCAGGAAAAATATTATTATTTTATAAAAGGAAAGAAATTAGCGAGCTTTCCGCAAACTTTTCTATTGACAGACGCTCTTCAATTTTTCTCAATGATCTCATTGCTGAATTTCCAAACAATATACATTTCAATATAAACGTTATTATAATTAATATTCTAGATCTTATAGATTGAATATATTTAATTAAATTTTATATCCAAACTTTGTGGTTGCTCTATGCTACCTGGAAAATAAAATAATCCCGATTATGTTCCAGGCACAATTGGATTGAAATACCTTCCGACTCAATCATTCCCCTAACATATACGCATGAAAAATAATGAAGTTCAGCCTAAAAATCCTCACCATCGAATTGAGGGTCAGTGAATCTTGAACATTATATCTTTCAACCGACCGCATTACCTGCAAGCCTACGTGTTAGATAATTTAATCGGTCATCATATCGAGAGTCATCAATTAAAGCAGAATATGCATTCGTAAAAACATACTGATTGGGCGATTTTGTAATGAAATTGCTCTTAACGAGATAATGAGCTTGAAAATCCCATTGGTTGCCTTCAGTGCCAACTAATCGAATGGTTACAGAGAAATTCCTTTGCAGCCGTTTTTGAGTACACTTATTAAATAGCCGACAGTCAGCAGCTCAATTATTGAGTGTGACCCAAGTGGTTACCGCACTTATCCGTTTTTCTCGATAAACGACCCCGATCGAGAGCTACTGTAATAATTTTTGGTTTCGATTACCAATATGAAGCACAGTGAAGTCTGTGACAAGACTCATATTTTTCGGTAATTTTGGTCAGTATAAATTGCAAATGGAAAAATGAGGAAACAACCACCTAACCAACGTTTTAATCATGCTTAGTTAGTGACAAAAATGACCCGGCATTAGCTTCTTGTTGATCGGTGTTTTGATGCATTTCAGCTGCAGCGCATCTAGGGTCAATCTCAGCTTTAATACCTGACTAGGCAACAAATAAACTTCAGTATCTTCCGTTTTCAGAGCTAACGCAGAAAAGATCAAGTTACTTTTTCGCTGGCATATTGCAGCCATTTAGTTTCTACTATCTGTCACACAGTCCGATAAGTCACAATGAATAGACTACCGTGCACTTGTACAATTACGTAACATCCTCAATAAGTTAAATTGTGGTGGGTGCCGATGGCAATGGCAAATCGCAGCATCTTCATTTCGATGCAAGTTGCCATCAAAACAATATTAGCGAAAAGTAAACATTGCCAATGGTCCCCAAGACTATCAAGTCATCTGTTGGATGGACTCTGGGCCATCTTTAATCGAATTTTGCTTGGGAGATATTTTTCGTATTTGCTTTGAGTCGGTTGAGTGATGGTGTCTCGTTAAGTTGGAAAGTCTGTGTCGGAATCCTCGAAGAGTTCGATGTTGCCAACCTCAAGTGCGGAATCGAATAATGATTGAAAATGAGTTCACAAATATTCATTTACGATGGTTTGAATTCGTCTGTGCACTTATCATTTTGTCAATATTCGCAACTTGACTTTTCGTAACAGTAGAAGGAAGCTTCGGGCAAAATGAAATTTTAGATGCAGTTATATGATTAGAAAAATATTGGAATGCTCAAGACCAGTGGCTAACAAAACCACAATTACGGGATTTTAAAAAATCATGCATAAGATTCAGAAATCTGCAGTGTTTGACAAAACAATCAATATTAAATTCGAATTAAGTTATGCGGAATGAACGATTTATAATCATAATTATTGTTGCATTGAAGATTATTTGATGTGCTCACTTCATATGCTATCTATATTAAATGAATTCGTGAATTGCTGTAGTAAAAATGCTATAACTCAATATGATTTGAAGCAATGAAGGTATTCAAATTCACGAAAAAAACAAAGACTACAAATCCCAGAAATTCACCAAAAAAGAATTATCAAATTAACAAGACCCTTCAACTATGCTCGTTTAATAATTCGACAATTATGACTTTGAGACAAGGCAAACATTTAAAACAAGTGCATTGAACCGTATCTATTTTATTATTTCGGAATCTTAGTTACCCATTGTATACCGGCTCTTGCGCCACGCACTCTTTCCCGCCACATCAGGATCGTACGAACTGTATGCGCAGAGTTTTCCGCATTCAGCACAAAGTCTTTTATAGGACGGGTGACTATAGCCACCCAGTGTATATAGCGAGCATTTTGTTTGGTTGGGGTGATCGATTTTTTTTAAAACCATGTAATGCTGGTGGATAGAACCATACCATGGACCAAATAAAGTACAGTGCAAGGCCAAGAAATCTGTTCTGCAAGAAATCTGTTCTGCAAGAACCCCCATTTCGGCAAGCTGAATTGGTGGTATCTTGTTAATGTTCTTTCGAAATTCTATGATGAGCCTCAAGATCGAAATAATTGATTTTGATGGACTGATATTAAATAATAGCCCAAGGGTGTAGAATTTATTGACTCAAAGTTTTGTGGTGTATGATCTGAAAATAAAATGATATTTTTTAAATTGTTTTTAGAATCTATATATCACTTCCTAAAAATAAATAAAAAAAACTCTAGCGCACCTGAACCGCTAGAAATACTAATGTTCGACGAACAGTAGAAGAATCGTGCAGTTTTTGAGTGCATATTCTACCACATATGCTCTAACCTGTTTCGAGTGCGAAATCACATTGATCTTCACAATGCTTTAAACTCATAGGGTAGAAAGAATTTCAGGAATTTCAAGACTTATGAAAGCTAACCACTGCAAAACATTGAAAACAGCATAACACAACATAAACAAAGAAAATGCTTAGTGCTTGCAACACTTTACTTGCAACTAAAATCAAATAACTCTATCGACATCGACTTAATCGGATGATTTCGTCGAAAGTTGCTGGGATAGAAAGATGTTCAGGGTCACAAAACGAGCCAAAAAATTTCTAGAACTGAGGAAGCTTAAACATTGGTAATTTATTTTCATTGTAAATGAATACTTAATGTCATGAATACTTAATGTAATGAAATGAATACTTAATGTAAGCATTTATTGATACGAAAATAGCAAAAAACGCCTCGCGCTGGCAGCCCTTCGCTAGCATCAAAGCCAAAAACATATCACACCTGCCTCACATTGAAATCAACCTACTCTGAGAATTTTGTTTTGGTCCGATGACTGCATTGGATGTTATAGGGATACAAAGAAATTTAGGGTTTATAAATTTAGGCGCAAAAGCTCTCAAATTTTCGGAAACTTAATATATGTTGTTTATTGCTACTATAAAATCATAACCGTTTGGAAATTTTACGATAAAATCACATAAGAAAGATATTGTAAATAAATACAAAACCAACAATAGCTGGCAACCCTATAATAGTATATTACCAGATTCCTTCTGAATAATGTCTATGATAAGTTCCATACATCATATGAAATTCGTTTTGATTTCATGACTGCACTGGAAGCTATATGACAAAAAGCTTTATTTTCCTGAGCGAATTTTCAAAACCCAAGACACCAAAATTACCATAGCTGGCAGCACCAACCGAATTTTTAAACGAATTTCTGCCAAACACGGCTTAGAGTAAGGTTCGGCTACTGTGTCAATTTTATGAAAATCTGATAGCTGAATCAGAATTCATAGTTGTTTTTCTCTATAATTTTTCAAGATGGCGTTACTGGCACAGAGTTGCCCACATTTCCAAATCGCTTTTATCATACCTGGTCCTACTCAATACCAATACATTCTGTGAATTTCATTTGTATCTGATTACTGGGTCGTGAGTTCTCGTGAACAGAAGTTTTTGATGCTAAAAATATAGGTAAATTGGAGGAGAGTTAACGTTCTCGTCCTATGCGATATTTCAAAAGTTTTCCTTTATAGACAAAGCATGAGATTGTATAGACAAAGCATGAGATTTCTATATGAGTTGATTTTCACCGTAAAACACGAACATTTTTCAGGAGAGTCGATGGTTTGAAGGTTTTCACTTTCAATGCCTGCCGTAGCTGCAGGGTTGCCAGCACGTTAGTAAAAAACTACACGAGTCTACATTTTAGTAACAACAATATGTCCTGTAATCTGCTCAAAAATTTTTAAATTTTCCCAATCTCATTTTAGGCCCCTAGCGCACACATAGGGTTAAAAATTTCAAAAATGTTACCATATTTACATTAAAAACACGTTTGAAATTTATTTTATAAACTTTGTTTCTGCAAAAGCTATTTGTTGACAGAATAATAGGTATAGTTAAAATATCACTTTAATGGCCAACGGTGCCAAAAAGTTAAAGATTATTAACTTTTTGTGAGATATAGCACTATTCTGCATAAAAACCAATGTAGCCTAAAACTTTCAGTTCGGTAGCCTGAACTTTCAGTTGTGATGGCACGTTTCTGAGATTTTTTCACTGAAATTTTTTGATGATATATATATAAATACAATATATATATATATATATATATATATATATATATATATATATATATATATATATATATATATATATATATATATATATATATATATGTATGTATATATATACAAATATATAGTTCAGTGTATATATATATATATATATATATATATATATATATATATATATATATATATATATATATATATATATATATATATATATATATATATATATCAGTGGCAAAGGAGGCAGTGCCTCCTCGGTAAAATTTATAAAATACATATGGTAAATTAATCGGCAAATAATTTTAAATTCCTAACAAAATAAGCATTTTCCCCCACGTTTCCGCTACTTTTGAATTTGTGCATATGTAAACATTGACAGAAGTACCTCCATGCAAGCAGCAAAAAAAAACAGGGCGAAATCAATTCTATACCCAGACCAGAGCACTGTCTCAGCGCTAAATTAAAAAAAAATGTACCGAAAAAAGAGCTCCGAAATCAGTTGTGTATCCAGAGCACTGCCTCAGTGTAAAAAAGAAAAAAATTATCCATCAATCCTCCTAGTAACCAAGTAGCATATCGATTTCGAGCACAACGAAAAGGAAGGAAGAGAAACCAAAATGAGGCAGATTCATATCTGCCTCATCTATTGCATTTTCATCAATGAAAACGTTGTAGTTTGTACTTTTCCGTCATTCATGAGTTTTCAAATTTTCGAGTAAGCAGCGATGTACGTGCTGTGTTGTTGTTTGACAAAGGTAATTATTTTAGCGCAAAGGTGGAAAGCAATGGACAAATTCAGAACTATCGAATTAATAATACTGAGGTGCTTTGTATTTTTATTTCGTCAATGCTTTATATTCGGTTTACGAAACTTTTACAAACTAAATAATAAAATGATAAATAATTGAAATATGAAGAGAAAGAATAATTATTCCATAAATATTTCCGAAAGAAATTATTTATTTGTGTTTTAAAGAAACATTGTTGTTTTTGGATGGATGCGCTAATTTTTGTTTTGGTGATGTGGTTGATCTGTGAATGTATTTTGAATGTATGCATTTTATGATGGCTTGCAAGTTATCGCAGTCAATCAATAAACTTATCCGCGACACTAAAAATTAAAGAAAATAGAAAGCCAGCCCCAGAGCTCAAAATTACTTGAGCTCTAAATTATTAGACAGTAATGTTAAGCGTTCATTTAATATAAAGTCGTATAAAAAAAATGTTCTGGTCCGATAAGAAACTTCTTGGTGTGATTCGAGCTTCAGTAACAATGTGTGGTCAAACCAGCGTTTCAATATTTTAATGGCACCCTTTAAAACGTAATAAAGATCTCTCAATGAATCGAAATCGAGGTGAATGAAGGATATGATATGAAAAATAAAACATATTGTTTAGGCATACATTATTGACTTAACGTTCTTTAATCACGTATGGAAATGCCATTCAGAAGTCACAATAAAACAGAGGTCAGTAATGTATTTGGCTAGATAAGAAAAGTCTGTTAGATGAGATTCAGAAAATTGACTTTTGAGCGCTATGGACATAACTCAGTCCCTCACTTTTCAAAATATGCTTCGTTGACCTTTGTTTGAGTGCATGACGCCCAATTATGGTCTATTTCTCAACCGAAAAAAGCTTAAAAGTAAGTTCTTTGTCTTGTACGTCAATAAAATAATCTGAAAAAGTTGCTATAATAGACTTAGTTTATGCGAAAACCCAATTTAACCCCGATTCGGGATTATCCCAACTATTGCGTCGTATAAACGGGCATAAATGGGTTTTGGATTTTCCGGAATTCGAATTGCGTATATCTATAGAAACTTGTTTTGAAGAATAGCTTACACGCAAATAGAAACTGTACTGTGTAAATGTGGCACGATTAAATTACTTTGAGCATTTCAGTTAACGTACGAAGAAGACAAGAATTAATATGGATAGACATTTAGCGATAGCTGAACATTTTATTAAATCGTTTTTGTTTCTTCTGAGGTTTCGTTCCAAAACAAGAATGAATTCCACAAAAAAGATAATGGAATACAGACCAAGTGCACAGCGTTTGCCAAAAGTCGCTATGTTGAAAAATCACTTTCATTTACACATTTCATATGCACACTCACACATAGTCATCGGGCGTAAACCTAATCGTTCGGGTTTAAGCTGAAATCCGAATTTGTCCGTTTATACGACATTCTGACTGATATAATCCCAAATCAGGATAAAATTGGGATTTCGCATAAAATAGGTCATAGATAAGCTAACCATAATAAAGTTAGATTTAACCATTCTGGCCACATCAGTAATTATTGAGATGCCATTTTTTGCATTGAAAAGAGCTAAGACTAGTTCTCGAAACATCATAAATCAACACGATTAGCGGAGTTATCGCTGCTAAGTTTTGAAAAACATTTTTCAAGAAATTGGAGAATTAACGCAGCTGTAAGATAGTTTCGTTCAACATTTTTCCAAAAGAGTGCAAAACAAACTGTCTTCAAATAAAATGTTTCTACAGCGTAGTCTACATCGTATTTCATGACCTCACGCCAAAGCCCCAAAATATGCATTCGATATTATGTTATTATAATATTATTTGACCTTGCTCGAACGATTCTTAAATTCATTGCCTCCCTGTTTCAAAATCTCACGAGCCGCCACTGATATATATATACATATATATATTGTTATTGTATGTATATAAATATCATCAAAAAATTTCAGTGAAAAAATCTCAGGAACGCGCCATCCCACTGAACTATATATATATATATATATATATATATATATATATATATATATATATATATATATATATATATATATATATATATATATATATATATATATACATATATATATATATATATATATGTATATATATATATAAATATATATATATACATATATATATTTATATATATATATATATATATATATATATATATATATATATATATATATATATATATATATATATATATATATATATATATATATATACAACTTATCACTGCAGCCAACTGTTTCAGCTGACATGTATTATTGAAATACGTTCCACACAGTGCACCAGTACGAGCTCCACTGAATTGACGAGTGTTCGTACTCAGGATGTTGTTCGCGCAAACTGATGTCTTGCACAACTCCGAATGATTATTTGTCCTAGCTTTATTATTATTTGCCCAAGCCTATTTACAGGTTTGGTTGTACAGCAGTTTAATGATGATTGTTTTCTTTAACCTGGCATGTTTTAACTACTAAACTTTATGACTCAAAATGGGAGTGCGACCATTGATCTGGGCAAAATTGCAGCTCGATTACGATGAGGGTGGAGTTTCACTGCCAGGATATCAATCCAAAGTCGCTAACTGTGACATAGTCAAATAACTATTCATCAAATCTTCTCTAATAACTATTACCAAAAACTTCATAGACATTAAATATTCAATTGGCAGCACTGTCTAGTTACCAATCTAAAAATTTCCCACGCCTTACAAGCATTCAGATGTAGATGCTTAACGTGCGATATGTCGACGAAACGATAATTACACGACGATAAAATCACCAAATTAATATGAATCACATTGCAGGGCAAAGTGAATGAGAAATCTCCGCCAATCTTTCACAGGAGACTGAGGACACTTCCATCTAGTTCAGTATTGTCTCGATCTTCTAGAGCTGCTCAGAGCAGTCATGAGAACTAAACTAGAGCTGAAAACACCGCTTTGCTTGCATTGCCTCAACTAGCCAGTCAGTTAGTTCCATTGCCAATTTGCAGCAGAATCGCATCGGCAATTCGCCATCAAGCTTTGGTGTTGTGTCTTCAGACCATGACTTCGGATGGCTCATCTGAGTATGAAACTGTACCGCTGTATACTGGACGCTTCTTTGACGAGATATAACGCGAATCAGTTGCGAATGCTGCGACGACGGCGGCATCTTTGTGGTAGGAGGATGCGCACCGCGATCTATAAATGAAAGCGACAGTGGATTTTTTGGACTTTGTTGCTGCAGAATCGTTACTATCGGTACGTGTCGAGCGGGAAAACGATTTGTTCACTATTTGTTGTTCCGAAAATCATCACGATACGCGATCGAAGTAGAATTTTCCCAAGTTTGTATTCGATATCATTTCACGTAAAGGTGAAACCCATTACAAATTACCGATTGCTTCAAGCGCGTCTTGTCGTCTTTTAGCCGTCATCGTCCCGGCAAACAGCGTTACGTCCCAAGCGATATTCCTAATCGGGTTCAAGAAGTTTGAGTGATTTACTGTGTGAACAGACATTCGAGCGAGTTTCCATCAACGGTACGAGATACAATGCAGAAGATGATGTGCCCCATGCGAATTATGTGCATTCTTGCCATTGGATTATTCCTTGTGGATTTACTAACAGTTAGTGGAGTAAGTAATGTTTTGTGTCAATAATGTGTCAGTAATAGCTGTTATTTGGGACTTTTCGTAAGTTATGAAGCAAACGTATTAATTAAAGAAGAAAATTATAAAACTAATCGGCAAATAGCTTCGAAATTGACAGAAAAAAAGTGATGAAATGAAGATGTGCAGTCATGCACCAAACGCAAAGTAGTAATTTACCGACTTTGATATGGTGAGATGTAATAAGTAGGTGCGGTATTGATTGGAAGCTTTATTAATGAGGAAGTAATTACGGGAAATGTTAAGTTACGCATAAACATTGAGCCTGCTTTTGTGTACCGTTTTGTTGTTGGTATTATTGTAAATTGTGAAGTGCTTATAGCTACGACTAAGATTGAATGAAGTAATATTTTATTACACGTAAAATGTGATAATTTGATCGGAAGAGTAAGTTTAAACACGTTAGTTTTTAATCACAATGGACAATATGAGTTGTTAGCAACAATGCATCATCTTCGAAGTACGACCTAATTAAATAAATTATTTATATAAAAGAGATATGACATTAGAGCTAAAAACTTATGTTATAGACAAAAAATTTACGGTATGGGCTATGCCATTGGCTATGAATTAATTTACCCAGTGGTTTGACTCAACAATGAAGAGATTCAATTTAATTGATTAATTGAATGAACAGAGCGATTAAGTGCAACTCTTAAATTGAACTAAATACAACGTTTTACAATCGCTGATTGATTTACCCATCTTATGTATATTATAAATTTAACTATACACAAAGCAGCATTACTGTGGCTGTAGTAGGGAAGGAAAACTATGAACTCAAAGCTATTGAATAAATGGCATGATTTTGAAAAAAAAAAATTAGTGTTACGCTTATCGAATGATAGCGTTTAAAGGCTTAACTATGATGCTAAGTAAGTATGCTGTTTAATTCATTATAAAATCTTGACTGAAAAGTCTGACAATTGTGCACAGTTTGTAAAAGCATTTAATTACACTGCTCTCTATCAAGCTCATGTGGGCTGAGTTTCACAAAACTAAATCATGAAACTAAAGTAAAGAAAACCATTTTTAAAAAAAAAATGCAATAATGTTGGTATAAATCATACTGTCTACTTCTAAATCAGGAAGCGAAGGAAACATATTTCCCCAAAAACCCAACAGCCAATTATAAACACTATTGTCACCAAAAGTGGGTCCATTCATTTGGCCAAAATGTTGCGAATCATAAAATGTTTCAAGCTTTTTGAAATGAATAAGCCAAATCAATTATGCAGTCCGATTAATTCATTTATTATGATCCCCTCGAACAACTGCTTTGCAGTCTGGCATTATTTTTTGAAAGAGTCGCCCAAAATATGAACCAGTTCATTAAAATAAATATATATCATTAAAAAATTTAGAAGAACTTGGATACATCGATCAGCCAAAAATGCAGTTCACAGTTTAGAGCTCTTTAAATAAAAACATTAACTCTCTAATTATTGTGCTTCAAAACAGAACAATTGAATGGTGCGTTTTCAGAAGATATGTCGATACATCCAACAATATCTACTTTCTGCGTCTTGATTAAATTTTAGTGTCGACGCTTTCAATTGAAACGTAATCGACTCCATTCATTTGATAACGTATGCTAGAGGAAAATTTGAATTCTTCTTCAAAACTCATGCATCGGTACAAACTAAAGAACAGAAATAAATTAACGGCGACTACTTAAGTTCTCTGTAACTGAAACTGGCTTAAACAAAGCTCTGAGGAAACTTAACAAATTTTCGAAGGACAACATTTCCAGTTTAAGGTCTATCTCAAAAACTAAGTACCAAAAAAAATTTGCATAAAGTAACTTTAAGAAAGCGCCTGTTTTTTAGGCCTGAAGCGATGTGGAAAAAAAACGTAATTTGCGTTGAATTTAGAGGGAATTTCTAATATTTTCGAAATTTTCTGCTAGAGCGAAATTTCAGTCATCTGTACTCAAGCAGAAGTCAGCATCGTAAAAACTTTGCTAAATATTTGACCTAGCTTTATTATGCTTATTCACAGCTCCTCTATATAGACTATTTATTTATATATTTAGTGCGTATTCAATACAATAGGCAAAACTACCCAATTACAGATTGGATACAATGAAAAAAAATAACAAGAACTAAATAAGAATATATAAATTTAAGTACATAAAATAATTGAAGTTAGAATGAAATAAAGTAAAATTAACTAAAGCAAAACAGAAAAAAAAATCCATTTACAAACACGAATAATCAATTCAACAAGAAAACAGATGAGCCACAATGAAAAAAATAAAAATAGTAAGAAGTAATTGAGCAAATATAAACATAAATATATAAAAAATAATTAACGTGGTAGGTTAGGTTAGTGAAGAGGGCTGCCGGGAACGCGGCCAGCATGAGGCCACCAGTTTGGACACATTTGCCACCTTCATAGACCATCACACGCATTCACACTTACAGCCATGGCACTGGCGGGATTTGAAACCGCAGGCCTCGTAGCACGCCGCTTTTCGGCCTGACGCCTTAGCGAGCAGAGCTACTGGGCCCCCTTAATTAAAGTGGTAAATCAAATGAAGTAGAAATAAGTCGAACAAAAAAAAGGAAGAATTCATTAAAAAGAATAGAAAATAATATTAATTAGGAACAAAAAAAAAAACAAAAAAAAAACCAAAACCAAATTAGGATCTGAAGAGCAAACATATATGCAAGCATATATAAAATTAAAAATATACCAAAAATCTTAAAGTATTAAATAATAAAGTAAAATTAAGTAGAGCAAAAAAAGAAAATAAAGAATCCATTATAAACAAGTATAGACAATAAAATAATTAATTAGAATCAAAAATTTTGCTTCGAACCATATTTTTGAAAATGGCAATAGATTGTGGAAGAGGACTAAGTTGAAGACTATTGTGAGTGCGTAAAAGTCGTAAAACCGGAGAGTAGAAGAAAGCGTCAGTACGAACATACAGCACTTCAAATAAAAAAGGAAAAGGATACTCTCATCCAAGTAAACTCTGTGCTGCGGAGGAATGTTAAGAAGAGATAGACGTTCACTACAGAATATAAATGTAGCTATAAACTCCTCTATATAATAGTTCCATTTAGTAACAAGCATTTGCCACAAAATTTTCTGTTTCAAAAGGACTGAGTAGAACATCGGTGTTTCAAAGGTCTGATTCAAAACCAACCATGAACATACTTTCAGTTAATAAGCTCTGAATAGGTAGCTGAGTCAAAATGAATATAAAGTCTGCATTCTAGTCTAGCGTACAGCGATTTCGAATGAAATCGCTTTCAACTTTCAACTAAACTAGAAATTATTTGCATTGGGACGACGTTGCTTCTTACCTAAAAGTGCCGAAATAGAAAATAATATCCTCGCCAAATTAAGAGTTTATCCATCTAGAGCACTTTTCAAAAATAAATTCACTTTGATATTAAATTAAAACTGTCTGCTCTTTTTAAAGTTTAATGGCATTTTTGGAGCTATCTGAAAGTTATTTTAATGATAAAGTTGCTGAGAAGCATAAATCAGTATAAATGGCTCTCAGACTTTTCTAGAGATGCTACAGTTAAGAATCCTTTTGCGATCGTTGACCGAAAAAAGATATTGACTAAGCGTCTCTTTCTAGTAGGCTTTTTGCAAGCGGCTATAACCATCAATGCCAAAGAGAAAATGAAACATGTGGTCATCAGCTTCAAAATTATTGACGGAAGATTGACAGGTGCAGTTCTTATACTATCAGCTTTATCAACATTAATGCATGTAGAATTAGTCAAAAATCATGCTGGATGCCTTTAATAGCGAAATAGAAGAGACTTCATAAAGTCAAGAGCTTACACGAGCATACTGGTAATAAAAGCTTGCCAGCCCTTTGATTAGGTTCCGGAAATAGTTTTTTTGGTGCACTTGATGTACATCAAAAAATGTTTACAAAACTATCTAGGCATCTTGAGGTAGATTACTTGTAAATGAGTAACTAGCCAATCGCTGCACATTAGTATGCATGTGTATATTAAAAAATAAAATCTCACCCAACTTTAGCACCTAGACTCAAAACGTCACTCTATTGTCTTCATTCCCAAAAACTCATCTAGTTTTTGCTAAAAACTCTCCTGTGCTAATGATCTACTAGTTAATATTGTTCTTTTGGCTGTGATACTTTCTGTTCAAACGTCACAAAAAATCATGCAATTTCATTCGACAAATTTTGAGTAAAGTAAATAAAATTTTACAGTCTTCATATCAAAAGTTATACCCATTTCACAAAACAAAGTTGCAAAGATGCTATAACATACTGATTACAAAAGCCATCTTCCGTTACTCTTCCTGCATGTGACGGACTATAAATTAACCAATAAAACATAAATCACACATTTCATCTTGATCTAAAAGAATACCTTCACCACAGTCTGAACTACCACCACTTCTAGAGGCCCCTTTAAACCACTTGTTTTACTATTCAATTCGAACAATCAATCCAATACCATCATGTCGTCTAATCCAGTTCACGGTGTCTTACGAAAGACCAAACAAACTGCAACGTACGGTTGCGCTGCCATCACAATCACTCTCTAAACTCTAATCAAATGCAAGAACACGGAATCCTAAGCGTAATTGTATTATGTGAACTAAGATGTTGCAAATACATTCCAAAATGCATCTTGAATTTTCAGATATTATTAGTGCGACCGAGAATAAGACTGTAAAGTAATGCAGACACCGTACATTCGTACAAACAAAGTAGCTTTGCTGCCAACTTGGAAATGTAGTATTCATTTTCATTCATGGCTCCGGTGAGAAGGTTTACCATATATGAGAAGTATCTAACCGTGCAAGAAACAATGCATGTATCTATGTACATAGTCATCAGAGCGCTTCGGCCGGAAAATGAACTGTCCATCGCGAATGAAGCTGTTGGAGTGTTTCCATTTTTTTTACAAGGTTAACAAGATCGGTAAACTATCTTGAATTTCATATTCAAGCGAAAAATTTCAAGGATCGGTTAGTTTATGTAGACAGCTTTTAGGAGTCCATTTACCATACTGATGCAATACAGTAGAACTACTTAGCAAACAAATTATAGAAACCAATTGGAAAATGTACACAAACATTAATGCCATTTTCTAAAATAATTTATGTAGACTAGACTGCATGTAGACTGACAAAGCTTAAGTGGCTAAGTTTGAATTCAGATCTATGATTCATCTTTTTCGTTAGCTACAGTTTAGCATGCCAATTTGAAGCTCTTGTAGCAGTCGTTACACAACGTTCTGACTGGTATAATCTAAAATCCGAATTAACTTGGGATTTGGTGTAACCCGGCTCATAGAGTTGCAAGGTGGCAGCCATAGTGTTGATATTGTAGATCGTGATCCATCAAGAGTAATAAGCATTGGTGAAAAATTCTCAGTATTGGTGAATGAAAAAAATACTTCAGTACGCGCAAAAAATATGGTGAAAAATAACTGGGATCTGATACGTCGGTCAGAGATCCGCACAAATTCGGAAACAGGAATATTGATAGAACAAAGGCCAACATAAATGTTGTACAAGAAACATTCATCAAGGAATAATCTGCGGACGTGCAACGGGGGAAGGTTTAAAAAATTTGGGCGTTCATTGTAAAGACAGTAGGGGAAATTAAACTTATGCAGAAGACAACGAGTAAACTAACGTTGGACAGATTCGACTGCATCTGACAAGTACACAAAATGAGGAAACCACACTTGCGAGCAGCATTATAGTATGCTTTGTACTAAAGACATGAATAGAAGGACACAAGTTACGATATTAAGAGAGCAACAAGAACAACGAAAGACGAATCCTCTTGACGCTTTCGATGAAATGTATTGAACATGCAGATCAAATTTCAGACGAGGATCAAAGACAACGCCAATGTTCTTATGTTGCAACATAATACCGAAGAGGGTGTAATCAAAGTGGATAGGAATTGGCTTTGGTTCCTTACATAACAACATATTTAGGATTATTGAGAGAAAGAGAGTTAACAGCACACCAATCACTCAAAGCAGTAAGGTGTGATTGAAGAAGCAGTCAGTCTTCATGAGAAGAAATAGTATGTAGAAGCTTAGGGTATCCACGTAGAGGAGGGAAATTGAATTGAAATAACTGGAAGATCATTGATGAACAATATGAATAGGCTCATAAAGATCTATCGTAGAATGTTACTTTTGAACTTAGGTGAATGATTTAACTTCCTCAAAGCTATGTATCACTATCTTTCGGTTTATATCCTTTTCAGTTTCTTATTTTTGCCCGCTTTTGATATGCTGCTGATATATTTGGTGGTCTTTCAATTTCGTAACTTCTTGACAGAAATATATGTTCATACGAAAAAAATAGATAAGGGTCTTTGATTATAGAAAAAATATAACGAATGTACATGAAATACTTTGAATAATTCACGTCTAAAGCGATGCATTAATTCAAACTGGAGTAATCAATTTATTTGTATATTCTTTAAATTGTGAATGGCATATGAGAACCATAATACATAGCTTCTATCCCTACAAATTTTTTGCCGTACATTGTGATTTTAGTTGTTTGTTTTAGTTTGCCGTACATTGCGGTTGTCATTCTGAAAACATGCTTGCTGCCATACGCCGTATGATGAAACTCATTTCCACATTAGTGGGCGAATTAACAAACAGACAATGTGATACTGGAGCGATGAGAATCGTAGAGAACTTCACAAGGAGCTTCACGGATTGGGTTACTGTTTGGGGTGCCATATCCAGAGCAGTGCTGTCGTTGTACTCCGATCGGAGTTTTTATACTCCGTTTTTAGTTACCGTACCACTGTACTCCCTTCACTTGCAAAGTACTCCCTTTTCATTGGGAACACTTTTAAAGGCCCCCACTCACGAGCAGTCCAAATGGCCTGAGTCCATTTGGCTTGAGTCCGTTTGGTTTAAGTCCAATTTAGCTCGCCACTCACGATAGAGCCTCGATCCAGTCAGTCCATTTCATTTTCTGTCATTAATTTAGAAAAAAACGAAGATAAATTTGAAGAAAAAAATATTTTAAACCTATTAATAGATCAGAAGCATGTGGAGGAGTTTTTTGCTAATGCAACTTGCATCTACATAAAGCAACGATAGCCAAAAAGGAAGTGGTAAAAATTGTAGATTTGATAAAAGAACTCCCACTTGAGTCTTCTGATTGTCAAAATTATTTGAGAATGAATGATACGACATATAAAACGTTGCTATAGTTGGTCACCCCATTTATCAAACGAAAGGATACAAATATGAGGCAAACTATCACTCCTCACAAAAGATTGACCGCTCCTTTGCGGTACTTAGCAAGCGGTTGCAGGCTTTGGGTCAAATAATATAATATACATCCAAAATAAAATCATGGCCACCACTATCCATTATGCTGAATATTTCGATGAAATAAAATAATCACAGAAACAGTCAATGAGCTTGTCACAGGTCAGCGTGCAAAGCAGGACTGCCACGTTGTTTGGACTGAGGCTTCAACACACACGACTAGTCCATTTCATCAATTGTCCAAATTCGCCCTACTATTTACCCACACACGGTCGAGCCAAAAAATGGCCCGATGGCCTGAGTCCATGCACTTTGGATTGATTGGAAATCTAATTTGGTTCCATGAGTCCATGAGTCCTTCCGAGTTTTCCCACACACGGTGAGATTTTGGCCTGGCCTCAGGCCATTTGGACTGATGGACTTCTCGTGAGTGGGGGCCTTAATACTCCTACAGTGGAAAAAACAATTATAAAGTCACTCTATTTATTTAAAATATTTTATCTATAGATATATTTTTTTTAGCTTTAATTCTATTATATTAATCACAATAACAAAAGCAAATAATAAATAAGAAAATGAACATAATCATAATTCATACATGGGAAAAAAAAGAAGAAAAAAAATAATTTCGGAGGAAATAAATATAAATCCATATCGTATTGCCGATATATCGACTAAAATAGAGTTCTTTATTATTAATTAATATTTGGTGTGTCCTCTTTTCTTTTGGAGGACCTCAATTAATCTATTTGCATTGATGAAATTAATTTTTTTATTATATTTTCTTCAATTCCATTCCATTTTGTTTTAATTGCTGTCTTCAGCTCCTGGACAGTATTGTATTGCTTGCCGTCTCTGTAAACTCGATGAGCCAAAATGCCCCATAGGTTCTCTGTGGGAGTTAGATCAGGGCTGCAAGCAGGCCAATCAAGCACAGGTGTATCCTGTTCTCTAAACCAACGATTGGTGTATTTCGAAACATGGATAGCCGCGTTGTCTTGTTGGATGATGAAATCCGTTCCTTCAATCTGTTCGGCGTTGTCGATTGGCATATCTTCTAATAACTCTGTATACATTGCCGAATTCATACGAGTGCGAACCCATACCAATGGAAGCTTACCATGATGGGAAAACGCTCCCCATACCATAACAGAGCCACCTCCGAAATTCCGGCTCATTTTTATTTCCGGAGCCTTTCGTAAATCATGCCAATAAAAAATTGGCAACCATTTGGGCCATCCATATTAAATTGCTTTTCGTCGCTTAACACAATTTTCTTCCACTCTTCGTCATATTTTATAAATTTTTTGGCGAAATCCATTCTGGCCGTTTTGTATCCCTCATTTAGCGTTGGTTTTTTTTAGCACGTTTTGTCCAGACCGCATTTTTATTTTTATGCAGGATTTGCCTAGTGCGTCTGGTGGTCACTAGCCCCTTCAATTCAGCCTTAATATGAGCAGCTGTAAGGTGTAACTGCGTTGCCTTTGAAAATGTTTGGCGTTTGCCTCTTTGAGATATAGTTGGTTTACGTCCTGATCGGATTTTTGTACCATTGTGTTTCGGAAAATTATGTGAAGAATATTTCAACTGCCTGTTTGAAGTGAATAATGAAATCAACGGTAAGTTGAGAAGATTATTGGGCATAAACTTACAATGAAATGCTCGAATTTTCAGTTTGAATTCTACTTTTTGTTTCACAGGCAGCAATTTGTATATATACCTCACGTCTCCAATTTCGACTCCAAATTTTTTCAAGTATATTAACGGTAATTTGAAAAGATTATTATTACAGACTTGAGATAAAATGCTTTAATTTTCAGTTTCATGACACACGTCATTTTTTTCACCACTAAACACGCTGGTAATTATATCTTCTTGGAACAAACGCAATTTTTACAAAGCGATGGAACGGTTGGTTTATCAGATAAATCTATTTAGTAAAAAGTTTAGTTTTACAGTTTTTTTTTATTAAATTGAATAAGAATAGAACTCAAGGGCTCACACCTGCGATAAATATGAAAGGCAGTGCGACTAATGATACGATGATTAGCATAGATTTGGATACTGACGACTCTAGTTTAGGATCCAATTGCGAAACCACACAAATTTGTATTGAAAATCAAAGACAATATCAAAAGTTTCGGAAAATTTAGTTAGGGCAGTTTGATTGGCTCCAAGCATAGGGTATACCTTCTACTTCAAAAGGTAGATATGAGAAAAGATCTTTTTGTAAACATTGCCAAAAACTGGTATGCTAAAATGTATTACATTTATTGCGAAATGAAAAAGTAAATCGCACCAAATTAGAGTCAGCCGTTGAAATCAACCAGAAATTCACCGTCGAGCAGCAATTGAATCATACACTAAAAAATCCAAAAATATTAAAATTGTCGAGCTTAGAAAGAACACAACTTACCATTCACGTTAATCACACAATTGAATTTGTTGATTAAAAAATTGATGAATAAATTAATTGCCCAAGATTCTGAAATTGTAAAATTGTTGAAGTGTGGGAAAACGAAGTTTCATTATGTCACTAATTTCATTTTAAAGAATGAATCGTGTGAGCAAATAGCCAAATTTTTGCAAAAAAAAGATATCCCTTATCATTGACAAAATCAAATGTTTGGCCTTAGCTCGATGTTTCGACTTTAACCGGGGAGAAGTCCACGATTGGTTCTTAGGTCTCCTGGAACTCTCTTTGTTTTTGTATTGTCTTTATTAATTCGTTTTAATTCGTTATACATTGTATGTTTCTGTATCGCCTTTATCAATTCGTATTAATTCGTTAAATTCTGAACGTTAAAATTCTGCACAACTAAAAATGCTCGACTCTGGATATATTCCAATTATAACTGTAAAGTAAAAATTTCCAATAAACTGAATTTTAACTTGGAATATCACATACGATCAATAAAAATGTTCTATGATGAATGACATCTATGGACTAACACCTTCAAATCTTGAATACGTGCGGGAAATTCTAAACCTTTTATTATTACTAAACATAGCATAATTATTATTGCTACTTTTTCTCTGCGACACTCTCAATGTGACGCAAAGTCAATATATTACAATTTGCCGAAGTATTTAAACGATTTGAATATTTCTTTGAAACACTTAGTGAAATTCGCTTTAGACGAAGCTTCTGTTATGATGGGTAATAAGCAATGTGTCAAATCCTTCCTTAAAATAGATTTTCTAAATTTGTGTGTTATGATCTGCATATGACCTGCACCCGCAAAAAAGCTGCCCCAGCACATTGAAGTCTTGGCTCGCAATATTTATATTTTTTTCCAATGTTCTAAACGGCAATCGGAATACAGCAAATTTCAAAAGAGCTTTAACGTTAAAATCCATAAAACACTTCAAACATCTGCGACGAGGTGGCTTTCGGTGGAAAACGTTGTTTCCAAAATCTTATATAACCACCACTCTACATACGGACAGCTCATAACAATAATTATATATGCATGCCACTTTTCGGGCAGTTCCGAAATTTGTGTTTGGGTACAACATATGCTTTGCATGGCATGGTGCATATACGCCGCGTAATTAGACTCATAAGTGGTTAGACCTTTATTCATCCAAACTGCGTGAAACCAGCAAGTTTAAACTCATAGTCTTTGTTTGACTAGCTATACATAAAAAAAACTATTGTACTCCCTTTTAATGTGAAGTACTCCCTTTAGATTAGGAAATATATTCCCCTGAAAATTTTCAAAACGACAGCACTGATCCAGAGTAGGCCTCAAAAGCACTTATTTTTTGAACACAATGGTCGTGTCAAAACTGTGAATTCAGAACGTTACCTGACTGGGTTGGTGGATGTTTCCGTCTGTTTTTGAGACAATGCAATTAAACGATTAGTGATTTCAACAAGAGGGTGCCACAGCGCACACGTGGAGAGTTTCAATGGAGTTTCTGAGACAAATGTTCCTTGGGCAGCTCATCTTATTGAGAGCGGTTGCCAACTGGCCTACATGCTCGCCTGACTTAACCCCTTATGATTTTTTCCAATAAGACTAACTTAAAACAAAGATCTATATCATTCGTCTCCGAACTTCCGATACATCAAGGGACAATACTGACATTGAAATAGCCACTTTAAACATCAGAATGCTCCAACAATTGCATGAAAACTTCAAAAAACATATTCGCCAGTGTGTGGCCTGTGAAGGACGGCACTTGGTGATATGCTTTTGAACAGCTAAAATCTTCAATTTCATACTATTTACAATAAATACAAAAAAATTTAGTTTTGAAATATCTTCTATTTTTTTCATTCTCAAATAAGACAAGTGCCGCGCCACCCTGTATATAAATAATCGTCTCTGGCGCAGTGTACGTTAGCTAATATGTGGATAGTATTAAGTTTTTGTATTTTGAAGTTGAAGAATTTTTAAAATGTCTGCTGAGCCTGGTTACTTAAACATGATTTCAGCTTATATTAAATTAAATTGAAACATCAAAGCTCAATATAACATTGAAATTGTGTTTAATAATCAAAACAAAACAATGGATCTTTGGATCTTTGACTTCATACGTAAATTATTTTCTAAGGTCAAAACGGAAAATTTCTGTTATCAACTTTAAAAATGAATGTTGAATTTCAACAAGATTAGACTTTAAAAAAGCTGGACTTTCATTATTCACTTGTTTCTTGAACTCGAACTGAAATCTTAAACTGACTTTCTTATCATGTTTTCAGCAACTTGAAGGATACACGCCTGGAGTAGATTATCCAGCATACGATGTAATACCAAAGGATCTATCATTTTCTTGCCGTGGAAGAATTCCTGGCTACTATGCCGATGTGGAAACGCGTTGCCAAGTATACTCTCAAAATACACTTTATCATTGAAACTATCGATTTCATTTCATTAAAACTTGTTTTCTATTTTGTAGGTATGGCATTGGTGTTTGCATTCCGGACATGTTTACTCTTTCCTTTGCCCCAACGGAACTGTATTCAACCAAGCAGTACGTGTTTGTGATTGGTGGACTAATGTGAACTGTCCGGGAGCGGAGGAACTCTACTCTAATAATGAGGAATTGTATAAGGACGCGTCTGGGAACCCGATTTGATATAAGGCCCGTAATAGACATCAATCCACAGCACAAAAATCAGAAAACACTGCACTAGCATTACCCCCATTCCAAAAACCTTTTCAAAAATCCCAAAAAACTACAACGCAGGATAGGCCCCGGCGTCCGTCAAACAATCGCCAGTATCGAAAACTAGAGGCTCATAAGTTTAGAGGTTCCGTCAAATACGGAGGCTCTAAAACAACAATAGAAAAATCAAACCAAAAAGACTACAAACAGACAATGCAACTGAGTAGCGTGAAAAATAGTAACCAAATCGATGCTGTTGACAAAGGAGAAAGTAGACCTGAAATTAAGAACAAATACAATATTGACTACGATCATACTCTGGAAGATGAATACGAAATTATTGAGGCCATTGAGTGATAAGGCAGTAGAGAAGTGGGGCATTGTATATAGTAGTTAGCCAGTAGGTATTTAAAGATTGTACATAAGATTATGTGATAAATTTCAGTATAGGCTTTTAAACTAACCGCTGAGTGAAATAAAGTTTTGTATTAAAAATGTATTTGCCCCATTACTTTTACTCACTCTTGCAAAGAACAAATCAATTATATATTGTTCCTAGAAACATATACTCGAACACAAAATGCCGCAAAATATTAAGGCTCAGAAAATAGCGAAATATGCAAGCGATGATCGTTTCGAGCACGCCAAATCCTAATTTATGTCCATCTGCAACAAGTAGCTGACAGTTGCTCGCTGGTTCCACCCTCCGTTGAAACGGGATTCCAATCCAATACAATTAGATTCAAATGTCATTCACTTCACGCAAGTCATCCTCCTAGTTCAAGAGCAAGCAACCGTTACACACCTGTTGGAGGAGCAGTATCCATGTAATGATACGGGGTGGCTAAATAACTACCAGTATGTTGTGTTGGCGAACGGAAACGCCAAAGTGTGGCCTGCATTGATATCTTATTGTAGTTAGTCGGAGTATTTACCGCTTAGGGAGCTATGAACGAAAGTTTTGTGGCTTCGATACTGGAAAACATTTGGTATAACGGAATTTCTATTGTATGTGTGTCTAGAAATATGGAAATAACCAGGATTTCATGAGCAAAACAGCGATGAATCTACATTGAAAACATTGAACTGAAATCGGTTAGGTGGATTTACATAGCACAACGATACTTTTTTCCAGAAGAATCGTTCCTGGTGGCTTGCTAGTTTTTTTTTATATTGTCATTTACAAAAAGGGTTGGGCCATCCCACTCAACATGGCATCTACTAACTAACTACCTCTTCGACCGGTTGCCCGTCATGTGTTTTATTTCAGTTACTCGTAATCTACGCGGAAAATATTGTCTATCCATACACTAGATATAAAATTCAGCGAAAGTACTTTACAATCACTTGCGAACGGTTCTGCGTATGGACATTGTAAAAATCAGTCTGGCTCAGATGACTGGGGGCCAGTTAGTAGTCACAGTTAGCTTTATTCCCGGAGGGTGTGTATTGTGTATAGACGAGTGCGTCTCTCGGTGATATTGCAAGTTAATTTATGATCAAATCGTTACTTTAATTAGGTGGTTTAATTCGAATAAATTAGGATTTAAGTAATTAGCCATGTGGGACCAAACACAGAGTGGCATTTATAAAAAACGAGTGAAACCAGGTATCCTGCGATTGGATATATCGAAGCCTAGGAGATCATCTGGTGGTTCGGTGGAATTTAAGATGCAACCAGAATTGTTGGGTGAGGTAAGCAGATAGAGTGTTGATGTGATTTATATTATGAAAAGTGTAATATGCTTTCGTATGATTTTTTTTCGTGTGAAATGGGTTTACAGGGTGCGATTACTCAGCTCCTCAACAGACTTGGATTACTTTCTATTCCTAGAAAACGTCCGGGGAACAGCTTTTTCGTTACTGTTATTTCATAAACATCTGTTATTTCATAAACATTACAAACTTATTGTGGAAAATCAACTAGATAGTCATTTCCATATGACAAGTGCAAAACATTATTTGTATCATGACCTGCCTACAAACTTCTATCCCACAACTGAACTCTCAGTATAAACTAAGTTAATCCAAACAATAAGTATAATGTCCTAATTGAATCACTAGTTGCACGTCTAATACTTGCCTTCATCAATAACTTTGAGTCAGGATGACCTCAGAAGCAACAAATAGAATTTAACAAATGTTGTGCAATTAGAACAATAAGCTAAATGTAGTGCTGAACTCCTGATTAACTAGATGAAAATAATTAATAACTCAACTGCCGGAAAGGGCGACTATTACATGTGTAATACATTTCATACTCGTACTAGACAAGTAAAGGACGCTCCTCCGATGTTCGGTTATGAGTAGGAGGAATAGGAACGGAGGATAATTATTCATATTTTCTGCGCTGCTTGTTTGCTTATGTACAACAAAGATTTTTTTGTGGCTAGGCCATTTTGCCATTTCATTCTGAAATTGAATGTCTCTTTCAAAAAAAATAGGTTGAATCTCGTTAATGCTTGCTTTGTGAGTATTTTATAATCTATTATGAAGGCCGTGCCGTTTCTAGTGAAGAAATATTTCAGGAATAGCTTTAAGTCCGTATTTGTAGATTCGGATGAAATATTTCAAGTCTTTCGGTTTTAAATATACTTTATATCCATTGAAAATGCTGTAAGAGGTTTGAACTTTCATATAGAATCCAATAGTCACTTTGGTTTCGATCGGTACTCAGTTATCCTGTTTGGGTAGCACTAATCAAGCTTTTCTTTCTTTGGCTGACCTATCTAAAGCAGTCATTGATGATGAAATAAATCATTTTCTGCTCTTCACCAAATTATTTGCAGTAACATATAAAATCAGCAGGCAATTGCCACCGTATTATTGTTCAATTATGGCTTTTCTATATGAACTGCGATATAATGCGCCAGACATATTCTTTACTCTACCCTCATATTTATTAGCAGTATTCTGTTGCTGTTCGATTCCTTAAAGGGGCACTTCATTTATTTTTAATTCATTAATCTAATTAATCTTCGATTTTCAGAAAGGTAAAGCGAAAATAAAACATACGTGATGCTGTTTTTTGTTATTCATTTTTTTTCATGCCACATTGGGCGCTACTGATAATATACAAATTTTATGATTATGATAATAAAGATGAAAAATTTTAGACAAAATAAGTATGGAAAATGAGAGCTGATAATGTTGTATGTATGACTATGATAGTTTTTTGAAATATGAAATCGTATGAGGGGTCAACGTAATTACGGTTGATGATAACTACTGGCATAAACATCTAAGGTAAATGTCTCAATCATAGGATCGTCGGCTGAAGGGGGATGAAAAAGGGTGAAGCTGGTAGAGCTGACATTGCTTAACAGTACAAACAAAAGTGATTTTAGGTGGGGCGGAGATGTGGAGGCGCAGGAGGTGGGGTTGTAAAAAATTTATTTTTTTGTTTTCATACATTTCAAATATAAAATACGACTTCACCTCTACTTTTAAATAATCTGAATGAAGTCATCCGACCACCCTCTTCCTTCCAGCGGGTGGAGGAAAATCGGATGATTCCATTTACTTTTTAACCATCAAAATGTAGCTCTTCAGAATGGAATAATCTGACGATCCTCTATCGTCTGCATCTTCACCTCCCTTCCACCACTTTTAAACGATCAAAACTGTGTCATTCAACCTTCTCCTAAGCCCTCCGTCAGATGGTGTCATCATCTAGACAACACTATTTTCTTTGAGTATAATATACGATCGCAATGAGTTTCTCGATTTTTTTCGTTTGCGCATGTTAAGAGAAGCTGTTTTATGCCGGAAGAGCGGAATTAATGTCTTGATTTTAAGGTGTCCTAGAACGACACCATAAACGGCAAAAAATCAGGAGCACATTTAAAGTTTTGGCGATGTCGGGTACTTGGTTTCCGGTACCCACTTAAGTTTGGAGGACATTTGCCGTTTTGTTGCATATTATCTTACATCTCCACCGCCACATGTGATCAGGCTCGAAAAAAAATGGATGCTTTCGGGGAAATATGCTGTTTTTGGATCAACATGAAAAGCAAAATCGGCGGTCTCGGGACTATTTTTGAAACCGACGAATGCAAGCTGGGCAAACGGAAATATGATTGCGGCCAGCTTGTAACGAGTCAATGGGTTTTTGAAGGTATTTCCTGTGAGACAAGAGACGCGTTTGTGGTTCTTGTTGACAAGTGAGATAACAAAACGTTATTAGCAGCTATCAGAGAAAATATTGCTGATGGCATGGCATGGCCATATATTCAGATTGTTGTCGTGTATATGACTGTCTGGAACAGACAATCTATCGACATCTGACAGTTAATCACTCGATGAATCTTATCAATCCGATGACTGACGCCCACACTCAGAACATCGAGATGTTCTGGAGGGATTTGCGAGGTGGATTTGCAAAAAAGCCAATTGGCCCGATTACATAACCTTATTTTTATTTAAGCGCCATATTAACTATAACGACATAGTCGAAGGCTTTTCCAAAGTCATGGCATCCAAGTATGCTGATGTTGACGTACGAGAGGTCGTTACTTCATCATCCACCATTTCGTAAAATATAATAGAGCTATACTTATTTGAGAATGCCGAGTAATTTTTTTAATCTTTTAATTGTTATCCTTATTTGTTATTAGGATTGCCAATAAATTATTGTCACTATTAATTACTTTTTTATGTTTTCGGTGTATTTTTAACACCTCTGCGCACTACATCTCCTACTGATTGTTTAAAAGTGGGAGCGAGAAAGTGGAGTTGCTTTTTAAATCTGAAATATATGAAGAATAGTAGAGGATTTGTGCAGATTTTGAGTGTGTATTCTACCACTACTTACTTTTCCTACTTAAAACGAATACACCCCAAGTAATAATAGAATCTAAGCTTATTTTAATTTCGGTGACTTCATCGAAAGCTACTGCGGTAGAAAGGTGTTTAGGGTTGCCATCCAAAAAATGTCCAGAGCTTAGAAAATTTAAACAATGTTTACTTATCTTCATTGTTTGCGATGAAAATACTTAATGCAAGCATTTATCGGAACGAAAATAACATAAAGGCCTAGTGCTTGCAGCCCTTTGCTAGCACCGAAGCCAAAAATATGTCGCATCTGCCTTACCTTGAAATTGACCTCCTCTGCGAGCTTCATATTGACCCGATGACTGCATTGGAAGTTATAGGGATGCAAAGAAATTTAGGGTTACCATACGCAAAAGTTTTTAGATTATCAAGATCTTAATATTTGCTGTTTATTTTTACTATAAGATCACTACGATTTGAAAATTCTATGCTAAAATCGCTTACTAAAGGCATACCAAAAAAATACAAAAACAACCATAGCTGGCAACCCTATCATTGTATTGAACTCAAATTAAAGTAAATATTGCCTATAATAAGTTTAATTTGCCATTTGAATTTCGTTATGATTCAATGACTGAACTGGAAGCTATAGGACAAAGAGCTTTATTTTCCTCAGGAATTTTCAAAATTTAAGACACCAAAAATACCATAGCTGGCAGTTCCAACCAAATTTTTCAACTAAATTTGTACCAAACGTGGTTTAAAGTAAGGTTCAGCTACTGTGTGAATTTCGTCAAAATCGAATGACTGAATCAGTATTTAAAGGGCCAAAAGCAGTTATTTTTCTCAGTGATTCACAAAATTGCCCGTTTTTCAAAATCGCTTCTATCAAATCTGTTCCTTCTTAAAACCAATACATTCTGTAAATTTCAACTAGTTCAGATTATCGGATCGTGAATTTCCGTGAACAGAAGTTTTTGATGCTAAATATATAGGTAAATTGGGAGAGGGTTAATAGGCGTGTCCGTTGTAAAATTTGAAATTTTTTACTTTGGTTATAGAGACAAAGCATAAGAATTATTTAGGAGTGGCTTTTTTTTCCAAGAACCGATAATTTTTCAGGAGATTCGATATTTTAAAGGTTTTCACTATCAGCACCTGCTCTAGCTTCAGGGTTGCCAACATGCTCATTAACTTAATAAATAATAATAAATACACAATAATAATTAATAAAAATACACAACTTAATAACTAAATAACACCAATATGATCTGAAAGTTTCATAATAATTGAATAACCCTATCAAAAGTTATCGTAATTTAAAAATTTAAAAATTTTCCCGTTCTCATTTTAAGCACCTAGCGCACACATGGGGTTGAAAAATTGCAAAACATTATCCGATTTACATGTAAAACACGATCATAATTTATTTTTTTTACTTAATTTTTGCAAAAATCATTTGTGGACGGAGTAATAGGTATATTAAAAATATCACTAAAATGGCTGCCGGCGCCAAAGGGTTAAAGATATTTGACATTTAGTGAGATCTGGACTTATTCTTCATATACACCTTCGAACATTAGTAAAAATTGATTTTTTATCCTAAATTGGTTCATCACAAAAATTCACATGGGACTAAAGGTTCTTGAGACATGAGCCTTAGAAAACTTCGAAGTTGTGATTCATTTGGGGTTTCATGTGCATCTCCACGAAACTTTTTTCAGTCTCATATTTCCAGAATTATTACTCTCACTTGAAATTCTACGAACGAGATAATACGTCCTCCACGTCCGCCTAGTTCCTAGATATTCCTGTATCTTTTATTCGTGCATCGCAAATACTGGTTTGGATGCCCAAAGTGTTATGCATCAGCAAGTTCTTCTATCAGTTCATTTGCCTTAATAATTTCGTTTAGCCAGCGTGGGGTAGTGAGAAAAGTGGATCGTAGAACTTACTACTTCACACTTGAACACATCGATTATGAAAGAAGTCTTCGATTTCAGCCCCTAAACAAACTCACAATGAAATGCAATGTGAACACTCTGCTTTACTTTTAGAAAAATAAGACAATGCTTAGCTACGCCATCATTGAAAATAAAAACCTTTTAATAAAATAAATAAATAATCTATCATTTTGTAAAACTAATCAACGCAATAAAATTCATGCTATATTTTCAAAGGAAAACTTTAAACTACATATATAACTTCAACGTAAAATTAATTACATTGCAAAATCATGTAAAATTCAAACTAAACCTGATTAATGTTCAGAAAAGTACAGTCTATAGCCTTCCGTCACTTCATTTTATGTTATGTTCCCATAATTTTGACACTCCCAGCCGTAGCATCATAAAAAATGGAAATTCCAAATACACATCAAACCCTGGCTGCAAGCAGCAGACGGAAGAACAACCCAACCAGCAAAATGAGGAATAGCCCGAGAGCAGGAAAACGTAGCGGATTAATAGAGTGACGAGTGTAGCATGATAAAAATATGAATAGGTCTTAAGGAAAATAGACAACGTATGGGTGGATATACAATATATACGTATGAGCATAGCTCGCGGAATTCGCAGGCATATATGCAGGCGGAAACTAATAGGACACTAAATTCCTGATGAAAGTAGGACATCGCATCACCACATACAGAGCTGATTATGTCTCGGAAGACCGTAGAAAGCGAATATTAACTAATGAAGCGATTGCTTTCGGGTAAAAGAATGATATCTAATATTAGAAATGACTTCGAAACAGGACATTCACTTCTGTGTTTTGTGTCTTTGCAAGTCTACGATTATAAATATATTAAAAGCGACTCGATTTCGTAAAACGTTCTTTTAAAAAGCTATATGAAGCTTTATTTAGCGATCTCAGGACATTTAATTGTGTTTTAAATCAGCACACGACTGGTTAAATTTGTTGGCTAAGGAACTAGTCACTTCCATAATTCTTTTTCTTACTTAAGCATTGTATTTAAATATAATTAAAGTATGGTCTCAATAAATACTATTAATGGAATTTCATTTGCCTCACCTCATGTAGACTATCTATGTCAGATCCTTGGTCTATCAGTTCAATATTCAGAAGAACTGGACTCGGGCAGTAAAAACTTGTCGTGACCAATGGCCATTCCCAAACAACTTTTCCTTCAGCGTGACTATCACATCGCTAACTCAGATAAGTATTCAATCAGAAGGGAGTTTCGAGTATTTTGCATACAAACCTCTACGCGGCTCACCTCACACTGCGCTCAAGAGAGAAAAATTTGTGGTCGGTATGGATTTAATATTTCCATATTTTCCTTGCCCATACGAGGTTTGCGTGCTAGCGACTGTCTAATCGCTGCGATATGAATTTATACTCCCCTTGTCTCCCGAACACCAGATATTAATGACCACGGCCACCCACCAAAGATTTTGATTAGAATTCGAAAAAGACAGGATTCCCTACGGAGTTTTGATCCTTGCGGACTTAGTCTTGATTCGGTTATCCTTCGATAGAAACAGATTCTCGCGAACAACGCAAACATATTAAAATTTAAGGGAAATGCATTAAATAACATTACTTTTTGTATTGATCGTAGAATGTAAGCTCTCGTAACATAGTGTTCAAGTGATAATTAGAAATGAAAGATACAATTATCCATGTGGAATAGTGATTAATTGAGAATTGAAGTGGTGCTAGTGAAACAATTCGTCAGTGGTTAGAAATATTATGGAAAAGGTGTAATGGATAACGATAGGATTAAAACTCGCAGACAGCATTTTTTCCTTCGAGTTGTTTGGATTACGTTTCGATCACTTGGATTAGCCAAAAAGGACACGGTTTGATTGGCATATGGCACATTGTAGTTTAGATTTCCATGCGAAACATACACAGTAGTTGAATCAAGTTAGTTTTTTTTTATAGAAAACTAGAAATATATGTTCGATTTTTGATTAAAATGAACAAACCGATGTAATGTTATAAACCATAAAAATATGAAAATAGCACAGTAACATTCTGAAGTAGAAAAAATTAGTGTGGTTGCATTTCACAATTATTTCAAAGTTTGCATGCGTTTAATGTAGCGTCTTTTATATTCTACTATTAAAATTTCAAAAATATTTAATAATATTTTATTTACCGTTAAAAATAAAGTCAATTAGAAATAGAAGATTATTATTATTAGATTATATTATCTGCTTCCTAAGTTTTGTTTAATTTTTGTGCATAAGACTGAGGTATTCTAGATATTCATAAAATCTGCCGTTGGTAAATTTCATATAAACAAAAGGCCGTTTAGAGTAGACAGACGGTAATATGTATGTCATTATTATTTTACCTTCAGATCACTTGTCCTTGGCTGAAATACGTATTTACTTTGCTGAATCTATCATCCTGAATTTAAGTTACATTAATTTCTTTATTATATAAAATGCAAAATCTTATTACAACCTTATATTTTAGGAAATTCAGAGATTTTTTCTTTGTTAAAGAGATTCAATTATTCTGCCGAATATCAATGCTCTTAAAGTAAACCGTGTTTCAGAAAAAAAAACTGGTTATATCGACCGAAACAAATCTTAATCGGTGGTAAAGGCTCTCAGATCAGTTGACATTTAAAGCTTTTACAATCTATAACGCTACATTCACAGTTCGGCGTAATGGTTGAAAAACAATGGGAAAAATGTTGATCGAACACTTAGCCAAAGCTGTAGAGAATAATTCACGAGGGTGACACTACCATAGTCTTCTGCTTTTGGCAGCTTTTTGAGCATCAACGCAAGTAGCCGCCGTAAAATAGCTATTGAGCGTAAATTCTAATTTATAGTAATTTTTTAAAATTAACGAATGTCTCGAGGAAGCATCAAATTTGAAACTCTATCGAATCAAAATACGATGTAATGTGAAGATGAATTTTACTGGTGTTCATGTAAATGATTTAGTGTGACCCTATAAGTTACGTAAATTATGTCCTTTGCTGGTGAAAAAATGAAGAGGTGTATAACATGCGATCAGGTAGTTTAACGATGCAGTTTATCGCATGCATCGCATACACTAATTGAAGACGAAAATTGTACAATTGTATCATCATCTTCGTACAAACGGTATTTTAGATGACGACTAGTTTAGACAACAAACCATAAATCAAGAATTATTTAAGAATTAATAAAGAGATTCCGTTACATTGTTCCCACTCTCAAACTTTCCGTTGTATCAAATTTCTTCAAAAAGTGTATCAATATTGGTTAAAATGTATCACAAAGTTCCCAAAAGTGTATTTGGGCCGAAGTATTAAACTATAAATAATATAGAGCCTAAAAAATATCATAATAAAAAATATGAGTAATAAAATATGAATAATATAGAGCCTAAAAAATATCACAAATTACTTCCGCTCTTTGTTTTCATCTGTGTATTGCGATTAATATTGAGGCCACACAAAATAAAATGTGGGTTCTTTGCGAATGCGCTCAAAATTTTCACGAAATTAATACGGAGCGCAGATTATTTTTAAGGGAAGTCACTGTTTTAAATTTCACAAAAAAAATGATTCTTCGTCTTAAAAAGGAACCATATAGCTATCAGAATATTGATGATTTGATGCATATGATGAAAAAAAGAATATGTTTTGGGCAAATATGTCATACAGTGGACCCAAACATTTTTTGGTTTCTTTCTTCCCGAAATTCTTCTAATCTCTTTGCAATTCTAATCATTAACATCCAAGTTTGATACAGAAAAACCTCGTTTTCAGGTAAGTTATATGGAACAGCTATTAAAGTCAACATAAAGAAAGGCGGCAGATGACATTGATTCACCTAAATTGTTTTCAACCAAACTCGGTTAATCCCAAGACGCTTCAACATTCATTTACCAGTTATGATTTAAATAGCTTGAAAACTTCAAATCTTCGGAGTCATTACATATTAGATACCTATTGTAGTTCAGAGTGTAAAGAAGATTGAAGTTGGCAGTTAATACTGCTAAAGAGAGGAGATTTGGCAGGCTCATGCCAGCAATATTCAAAAAATTGAATTTATTTACTGGATAACAAAATGTATCGTTTTGTCACAGTTCAGTGAGTTGCTGTATTATTATATCAAAGATATAAGTTTCAAATAAAAATGTATCAAAATGATACAAATGTATCAAAAGTGGGAACCCTGTTCCGTTATGTCTCTATGCAAATTTATGTCTGCACTAGTTAGCACTAATTCGGATGGAGTTTTTCTTGCGAATCTGCTAAGAATATTTTCGATGGTTTATAAAAGTTTTTCGCCGTCAGGCAACTTACATGGAGGCGGACTACATATAACCACAATTGCGCGCAATATCTTCTATTTGACAGATTATTTATTTCAAAGCTGTGACAGAACCAGACGAAAAATATCTGTTTGGTTTTTGTTTAGTCAGCAAACGATCACCTTTTCAGAACATTTATAGCAAATATGACGAAAATTTCTAATGCAGCTCATTCAACATTAGAAACAAAAGTTTTTCCAATTGAACCAGATTTTTTTAAGCTTTGGTTTTCTAGGATTGGATGAAAACATCTAACCATATCAAATTCTAACAATGCCAATGCACAAGAAACTGAAATAAAAGAATAATCGATTTTGGATTTCCATAGAATTAAACAGGTCTAGATTATCCAATGATAACAACATTGATCCACAGCACTATAATGAGCTGCAGAGCCTGACTACAGCACGTGTGAGACATTGAGTACAGTCAGTACTCTTCAAGAAATTTGACAAGCTTGTACAAATATCCAGAATTCGGACAAGTTAGTCAGGAGAAAGCCTTGAACTTAATTGACGGAGTACTAATTTGGCTGTAGGGCAAGACGGTTTCGAAATCAAATAGTTGAAATTAAGGAAAATGTTGAGCTGTGTATGCATAGCTGGATGTTTACCAAGTTTTGTAAAAAGTTGCTGTCGAAGTAATAGTTTGCTTAGTGAGGCAGTTGAAGTTGTTTGATTAAATTTTTCATATCTACAACCTATCTTATTATTCATAAACTTAGGAAACTTACTGTTTGACTAACACAGCCCTAATAATTTGATATTATTTGTCACTATTTATAACAGATGGTCTAGTTCTGTCAAAACTGTATCAGTCATTCGTTTCGAAATATTTCAATTGCATTCAATCTTTTCATTTTACACACAAGCAGAGAATTATGTAATTAAGTTTTAACAATTGTCAACCAAATGCATCTTATCTAATCAATGCTCACAAGTAGAATCACACTAGTTCAATACTGAGCTTCATAAGTGTGAACTCCTTTAACTAATCAAATCATAGACTCACTAACATATTTCCTTAAAACCCTCTGACTAAATATTATTTTAATAATTGTTTAAATATAATTTTTGCAAGAAGATATATGTCTTCAGTCACATTTGAAGTAATGTCTCTCCAGCTTAACAAATATAATAAACATTTATATCGAAATATTCCTGCAAATAACGTGTAAATATCTCAATGTTGACAAGCAATGTGTCCCGTGTCAATATTCCGGCATCATGCAAATTGCTAACTTACTATCTGCTGACCTTTAATCCAAATATATATTTGTTTTCACCAACGAAAAAACACTGCAAATGAATTCAGTGGTTTGCTGTAAGATTTCATAAACATTAGTTCAAAGTTTTTGAATTCTTTTTATTTTTAATTCAAATTCATTTGCATTCAAAATATGGTTGGAAAAATTTACGAATTTGGTTTAGTTTTCTTTGGCATACCCCCTTAACGTTTTTCGCAATAAACAATGCATGTTTTCATTCCAGATATGCATATTTATAGGCGCGACTTTGAATCAAAATTGGATGGAAATAATTAAATTTGGAAATAATGCTTATTAAATGTTTACGAAATGCATAGATTTTTACTATCAAACTTAATAAATTCTAGAAACTTATAATAGCTTACTGTACACAAGCTATCTGTATTCTATATTTAACTTCAAAACAGGTACAAAGATGATTAAAATAGATGGGCAAATAGACAGTCCGACAGATAGTTAAATATTAGGCCTGTGTGCTTCCTGCTCATGAATATCATCATATTCTTATGGCGCAATTACACTCTCTCCGAGACATGGCAAACGTAGACGCGGTGAGAATGTAAATGGTCTCCTCGTCTGTTCTGCCCTAGTAACCATAAAGGGCCGATCTACATTTTAGCACTTTCGAGATATTCAATGGTTTGTGTTTTTCTAAATGCTGCGGAAACATGGATACAAATACGTTTGAGCTGCTGCAAACATGGATACAAATACGTTTGAGCACGGGTACAAATACGTTTACTTGAGACACTTCTTAAGTAAAAGCTTTCATGTTGAAAATAGTTGCGGAAGATAGGTTCTATGCAGTGGCGGCTCGTGCCTTTAACACTCGAGGAAGCACAAATAATTTTGCATATTTTGCATATTTTTCTAGAATAAACAAGTAGATATTTCAGCGTTGCAAATATATTAAAAGTTGTATTTGATTTCCAATAGTTTGATTCAGTGATTTTTCTGCTCACTATGATCACCATCAATCTTATTTCTGATTAAATGGAGCAAGCTATTTCAAAGTAGAAATATTTTTTAAATATAAATTGAAATTAGTAGTCCTGGTCACCATGAACCTATAAAGTACCATTTTCTCTTCAAATAGTCTAAATGAGAGATACTACCGCAGTAGACTTTCTATGGTGAAATCACATCAATTTCCAAGACAAAATGAATTTAAGCTGCGGCATACAACTTGAAAATAATTCTTCACCCACACAAGGTGAGGTTAAATTTGCCCCATAAGACATTGCATCTATTTTGTGTATATGTTAAATAGACCGTTCTCAAATATTTGCTTTATCCTATGCTTTAACAGGCAAATAATAAAACACAAAAATATACCATTATTAAGCATTTTTTCAAAAATACTTTCATACCTGTTCCATAAAATCAGCTGCATGTCTTTAGGATTTGGGACATGGAGGGGCAAGTTGTAAGCCCAACGTAAATACTCTTGTACTATTTACATGAAAAAGCAGCTATCTTTCTTTAATCATTCGAATACTAACTTACACACTGTAAGCACAGAATTTAAATCTACGGCAAACACTAAACTCTAGAGCTCAGTAATACATCCATTACAGAAACAAAACATAAAAATAACATCCTATGTTAAACAATGAATCCATTACAGTATTCATGCATACAAATAGCATCCTAAACTCAGTCGCCCAAAGCAAACCAGCTCCAAGTTCTGTAGCGAAACAGAGATCGAAGAGAAAATGCTGCAAATCGTGCTGCATATTAGTAATATTTTTAGGCCATTTAGCGGGCGGATAAGCAAGAGGTTTTTTGGTTTTCTATACTCAGGAAGACGCGGTGAGCTAAATAGCAGAGCCTATTTGGGAACATTCATTGCAAAGTTTTTACGACCATCAATTGTGCAATGTATGTTATAGGATGTATGCACACATCATGGTACATGCATTGAGGCAAGATAATTTTAGTGTTCTGTGTAGCATATAGCAATTATGCCGAATTTACATGCAGGCAAATGTTACCGAGCTGAGAGTGTAAATCGTCACCTCGTTTATTCACCCCTGTTTTTCCACATGCCAAAACATGGAGGGAAGTAATTTTACAAGCCGCTCGGCATTAGATTGCGGCATTAGACCAACGTCAAAGCCAAGTTTCACGTAAATATGTGTATATTCAATGATGCTAGTGTAGAAAATTGACTGATTTTACGCTTCATTACTTTCCTGAAATAATTGATTCTTTAACCTATATTGCCCTACTTTTGTAAAAGTTCCCACACATACATTCAATTTAAAAAGCCGTACCAAAACACCGTGTTTTGATCAATTAAATATTAAGCTACTTGTAATACAATCATTTCAATAAAACCCTAATTACTTGAATAAGGAATTCTCAAATTGTAACCTTATTTCAACTATTCAAATACTGATGTTCGAGAAAAAATTACAATATAAAATTCTGTAGAATGCCTGCGAATCTTCGTTGGATTTTATAGTCCTCTATTTTCTACACTAAAACACACTTGAAATGTTTTTAAAATCGCACTTTGTTTTGATCTGCTGGAAATATAACTAAAACGAGTCTCAAAAGGTCTCCGAAAAAACAGCTTTTTTCTTAACATGCGCGGCTAGTCATATCCAAATACCAAGAAATTTTTTAATGTGTTTTTTTAGGGTTGAATTATGCCCACAAATTTGTTCCATGGAGTCAAATTATTCTTTGTTTTTCTTTTGTTTACTTTTCAAGTATAAAATTCTCACAAAAAAGGGGCTTGCAGCATTGAACTGTTTCACACCTCACTTTCACCCTGGTTTGACTCAGGTACCTACGCAGAGTGAGGTTGAACCAAATCTCGATACGCGACCCCACTTCAGACTTGGTTTCGAACCAGGGTACCCACAGGTTAGAAGCTACTGGTCTCACTAGGCTGCAAGGGCTTTTTGATTGTGTTGAGGGAGATCTGAAGCTAACTTATTCTTTTCCTGGATATTTTTTTTCTAACTGCTCTAAAAGATACTGTGGCACTTTCCATTAACAGTTTTACATTATCTTTATCTTGCTTATTGAAAATACCCTGATTCAAACTTCTACGTAGCTCACGTTCAACATTACTCTTCCGTTAACAGGAGTTAAACCAATGCCGACAATCATTCTTCGTAGTTTCAGGAGCCTTGATGTCCTTGTGGCGATCCATATCAGTCCTTTTGAATGCTTTGTTGATCAAATATAAGCATAAGCTAAATTAATAACTTATTCAAATATCCATTCTTATCTCTAAAATATTTAAGGGGGGAAATACATGTAAAATGGAAAATAAATTGCTAATTTCAGATTGACTTAAAATATATATATTGTTTATTCAGAAAATTTTTGATATTAAATCCTCAAAGTAAATATCTTATAGTAAATGAAAATATTTTTTTAATAACTTTTTAACACAAAATGGAGGCGATGCGAGCAAATGAAAAAAACACATCAAAAACAGCCTCGTACAACTTAACGCTTTTTCCGAGGAACTTGCAACGTTCAGAGAAAAAAAAATATGCTAATGAGATCTATAATTCATAGGTGAACCAATAAAATTTAGAAAAAAAAATCAAATTTTTACATTAATATTAGATTAAAAAAAAAAATCGATTTTTTTTCAAAAAAATCACGTTTTAAACATTGGTAAACTAATTATTTTTCCGAAATTACAAGAAAATTTAGGTTCAACGATGAGATAATACTCTTTTGTACATGTGATATAAATTTGAGCTGAATAAGTTCAATATTTTTTGAGATATCTTGTACGGAAATTGAAAAAGTACTACTTTGAGAAAAACGCGTTTAAAGTTCTAAAGCTCCACCGACCTGGGGAACGCCGCGCTGTCTATAACTGGCTATAACTCGAGAACTAATACGAATATCGCTTCAAAACTTTTTTTGGTATATTTTAAGAGTATTTCGAACACTTTGATGCAATAAAAAAAATCGTTTTTGTTTTAGCAGTTACATGTATCTCCCCCCTTAAGCTATTAAGTGCACTGTAAATAACGTATGAACACAAAATATTTTTTTTATAAAATTTCAATCTGAGCCAGATCTGAAGGAGCTTGAACATATTTAAGCATTTCGAAATAAACAGCGATTTCATTTCATTCAATAAATTCATTCAATAAAATTCATTCAATAAAATTGTTAGCACTCTGAAAAGTTTCCATCAATTGGATTCCCATCAGCTGAAGCTTCATATCAGCTTCAACGCATTTCAAAGCAAATCTAAACTAATGTGTGAATTTAAAATGGTGTATGGTACCTTACATCAGTTTAATCAAGAAACTAAGACTAAATTTAGCAATAGCAAACTGAATTTTTTCGCAAATTTTTGTTTCGCCACAGACTTTGTAAAAAGTTTAGCTTTTTTGCATTGTCTAAAATTACTGCTGCACAAAGCACTTTTCAATGAATAAACTGCTTTGATCATGCTGCAATTAGATTTAAAGCAAAAATATTCAACTTATTTGTAAAAGACTAAAATATCTAACTCAAAACAAATGCGAAAATTTTAGTTGGTATCATGTACAGTGGTAATTGCAAATCAGTCACTCAATTGCGACCTACTCACTTAAAAATGAAAATAACCACTCGATTGTTCGTAGTAAAGAATAGATGCTGATGTAAAAGATGCATGAGCTTCAAAGTCTTTAAAACTACTTTTAGAAAATCTGAGAATGAAGACTTTGTGTTTTTTGGTAGAGAGCCATGCTTTTATTTCGTATTAGAAATTGTTGACCTGCTCCTATAAATCCTACGTCTTTCCTCAGGCACCACAGCCACAATCACCAGTTTCAACTGGCGCGACATCACCACCTCAGCTATCAGTCACATGGGCATCTATTTGCGATGGAGACGAACTGGACCCGAAAATCGATTCCAACAGAACTAGGATGAGTCAGATGCATACTCAGTTGAAAGCATCTTTAGATAAAGTTAAAAAGTAATTATTCGATTTTGCTAGTGAAGCTGTTGTATTTGAACCAAATATTTTTGTAGATTACAATCATTTGAAGAAACAATCAACGAAGCACCTAGTGAAACTAATACGCCCCGTGAAGGTAATATATCTAAAAAAATACTATTAAGCCTACACAAACACAATCACATCCCTTCCGCATGTCAATGCAGGAAACAATTCTGAAGACGACGACTACTCCGTATCAGTATCAGCGATTATGCAAAGAAGGGCTAGTGTTCGAGGCCATCGGAAGAAAAGTTTTCGATCAAGTACGAGGAATTCGAGTCCGATGGATGCTCTTTCCAGCGTCACTGCCGACAGACGCCGCTCCAGTATCTACACAACCAGTTCCGCGGAGTATGATTGCACAGTTTACGCAATGAAAAGCCACATTCAAAAATAAAGCCTAATTTTCAGTACTGCAGTTTCTGTTGAAGAAGGGGCCAATCAAGACTCGACACAAGAACAGATTGTTGAGAATATTCGAATACACAAAGAAGTCATACAATCGGTCAAACATCAACCATGGAGTATAAGACGGAAACTGAAACTTGTGCGGCAGGTGAATGGAAGTAATTGAAAAGCTTTGATTTGTGATATATATTTTGTTTCATCCCAACATGAACCACAGGCAAAGGAATACATTGCCAAGCATCAAGGCGTCCTGCAAGAAAGGTACGCTATGTCCAGAAGTACTAGAGATTTGTGGGTGAGATTCAAAATTATGATGAACGCTGTAAGTATGCTTGGTTTAGTTCTTTCTTTTATCCACCAAATTCACGAATTTATTTTTTAGAAATGTCAGCATTGGCGCCGAAGTCTTCGTGATTTCTCGGCGGTCCTAATACCATGGGAACTACAGATCAAAGAAATCGAATCACATTTCGGATCGGTAGTTGCATCGTATTTCACGTTTCTGAGGTGGCTGTTGTGGGTCAATATTGTGATAACTGCAATGCTTTCGACATTTGTGATTGTTCCGGAGGTAGCATTTTTGTCGCCTTCATTTGAATTTTATTTTTCATCAAAAATAAATCTTAACATTGACAATGAACTAGAACTGATGAAGGTTTCGTTTCTCAACTTTTTAGTGGATGGCCTTAGACAAGAATATTAAGGACGAACGAAAGGAGCCTTTGAAGGGTGAGCTGAAAATTGCCGGCAACTTTATGACAATATGGGAATTCAATGGTTACCTAAAGTATTCACCACTATTTTATGGGTAACACAATAACACTTTTCCAGCATATAATTTTAAACTCGATATTTCTTTCAAGGTATTATTCGTATTTCTCCGGAGCGGTCAGATGGGGCTACAATCTTCCACTTGCGTACTTTTTAACAAGTCTCGTCGTTTACATTTACAGTTTTGTAGCAACTCTCAGAAAGTGAGTTTTATAGTTTGTCGCTTACTTTTTCCATAACCGAGCTCTTTTTCAGAATGGCTGAAAATTCCAGATCTTCTAAGCTATCTTCAAAAGACGACGAATGTATTTTCTCGTGGAAATTGTTCAGTGCTTGGGACTACATGATAGGCAATTTCATGTGAATTACAAAAACATAAAAAAAGTTTAATATTTTGCATTTTAGGTCATGCAGAAACAGCTCACAATCGAGTCGCATCAGTTGTTTTGGGGTTTAAAGAAGCTCTTCTCGAAGAGGCTGAGAAGAAGAAAGATAAACGAAAGTAAATAAACATATGGGGTTTATCACACTGTTCTAAATTCTTTCTCCTTTAGTTGGAAAGTCATTCTCATGAGAATAATCGTTAATATTTTTGTGCTTGGTCTGCTTGGTGCGTCTGCTTACACAATCATCATCGTTGTGGACCGGTAAGTATATATTCGAAACATTTTTTAATTCAGATATTGCTCTATTATCAAATTCTTGTATTTATATTGCATCTGTTGACAAGAACAGGTCCGAAGATGTTGGCGACGATGCAAGCTGGTGGCGAAGGAATGAAATCACAATTGTCATAAATGTGATATCTTTAGTTCTTCCGATGGTGTTCGAAGTGCTTGGTTTGCTTGAGAGTTTTCATCCTCGAGAACAGCTTCGACTTCAGTTGGGAAGGTGATAATAGAATCAAATTTCATTTTTCAGATCCTATTTTGACTTGAAACTTTACAGAATAATGATCCTCAATCTCCTCAATTTATATTCCTTGATCTTCGCATTATTTTTTAAAATAACTGAGAAAACAGAACGGCTCGAAGAACTCCGCTGGACCATCAAAAATGCAACACTCGAACGAAAGGCCCTTCAAAGTGAATTGTATCTCATGGATCCTCTACCCAGCCAAGGCACAAGTCCAATAGCCATGAATATGATTGCAGAGTTCGCTGACTTGCAAGAAACTGATATAAGCACTCCCTTTAACCCCCTAAGTCAGCTCACCACTATGGCAGCTGAAACTGCTACCAGATGCTACACGATTTTCGTGAATTGCTCAAAACCGAAAAGCTCAAAAACTAGGCTTTTGGCGACATCACTATTACTTCTAAATTTGAGTACCACCTTCATCCCTGACGAAATGCAAAATGAGACCGACCCATTCTATCTGTCCAGTACAACGCAAGTCACCACTACCGAAGATCTTTCGTATTACTATGACTACGGAGAAAATGAAACGTATTACTACAGTGAAGACGAGCGAGCTATGCGGTGGGGAAAAGTAATGCGGCCAAGACGGAGTATTATGGAAGAGTTCGAAGCTTATGCGGATCTAGGAAATACAACGAACAACATAAATGAATATGAAACTGAAAATCTGGATAATTTAACAGAATCTTTTTCCAACTACACAACCTCTGACAATCTAACTGAATATTTTGCCAATTTCACAAACTTTACTGATATCAGTTTCACTGAGTTTAATGTATCCAACTCTTCGTTTCACGATTTATCTTTGGACCTAGTGGATAACCAAACTTTAAACGCTGACTACTTTTATGAGGACAATCAGTATGATGAGGAATCTGAGGAAAACTGTACAATACTAGTGTGTGAACCATGGGATTATTCGACCACCGAAACAAGCGATTCTCCTACACCTGGAGATTCAACCACGCAGGCGATTTTAACTACTGAATCTATTGGGAGCAGCATTTCTCCTACAGATATCATTTATCCGCAGACGACAACAATGTCGACCGTTATAGCACCAACTCCAGTAACGAGAGAAATGTTGAAAGAACGTATTATCAACGCCACGAGGAAATTGAGAGATGCACGGAAGACACTTACTGGGTTGTGCTGGGAAACCATGCTGGGTCAAGAAATGGCAAAGATTTTGGTTACGGATCTGGTAAGTTTACAGTTATTGTAAATTTGGTTACCAGTTTTTGTATTAAATATATTTTTATATCGAGTCTCATAATACAGGTAATGAAAAAATAATGATATAGTAGAGGTTTTTTTACTTAAAAATGTTATAGCATGAAAATCCTAAGGGAGTGCTGTACGGTAGTGGCTTATTTGCGCAGTTTGATGCTGTGGCTACTCGGTATATTTGCCAGTCGTCAGATCAGTTTCAGTGGAGTTTTCCTCTTTTCCTATTTGTTTTTCCTCTTCGTATTTGTTTTAAAGCTGAGTAAAATGCTGAGGCCTAAGAAAACCTATGAAAGCTGAGAACTTTATCTCTCCACACGTCGGACATACCTTAAAATATTACATTGAATTTATTTCAACCAACTGCTATCTAACTGGCCATTTCCTACAATTTTTGAAATCCATTCAGCATGATACATATATTTTACAATTACTTCTTTCAACAAAAATTGCTTTTTTATCTCCTTTTATGCCTACTACAACACTTAGTATAAAATGTTATGCTTATGAATATTCACAACGAGAATGTAGACTATGCACATTTTTTCAGGTAACCGTAATTGGTATGTCATTGCTTCAAGACTTTTTCCGCGCACTCTTCGTTCGTTACATGAACCGATGTTGGATTTGGGATTTGGAGAAAAAGTTCCCCCAGGTAAATTACAATGCAAACCATCTCATTTTATATTTTCATTTTAAGCCTAAATGGTGCCACCGATAAAATCTAACGCTACTTAATTTCAGTACGGGGACTTCAAAGTCGCCGAAAATGTTTTACAGCTTGTATGTAACCAAGGACAAGTTTGGATGGGTATATTTTTTTCGCCAGGTCTGGCCATATTAAATTTGGCAAAGCTTATAATTCTTATGTATGTTCGGCTGTGGATCATTTTCACTTGCAATGTGCCTCACGAGGTCGTTTTCAAGTAAAATCAATCAATTTACCTTAAACTAAGGATTCGCTAATTTAGAAAGCTACAATTTCAGGGCGACACGTTCGAATAACTTCTATCTTTCTTTACTGCTAACTATGCTGTTCTTGTGCGTACTACCTGTCGGCTATGCTATTGTGTGGCTCGAACCATCTTGGCACTGTGGACCATTTTCCACTAGCAGTCGTATATCTGAATTTTTCACTAACACAACGCGCAGTGCACTTCCAAAGTATAAATTAATTAGACATTACTATTCATTAACTCTAAAATCTTTTCAGGACATTGCATAAACCATTGGATTATATAACATCATCGAGTACCGTTATTCCTCTGTTACTTCTTCTTATACTCATCATATATTATTTGGTCTCGTTAACGGGCGCGTTGCGCGAAGCCAATCAAGATTTGCGGGATCAACTGCAGAAAGAACGAGCCGAAGAACGGAAGAAAATGTGCAAAGTCAGTTCTGATAGTGATAAAGCCGTGGAGAACGCCACTTCGATCGCGGCTCGCTGGAGAAAAGTCTTAGAAGCATCGTCACCAGTTTCACCCACAATACCAAGTATGACACAAGACGCAGATGAATCGAAGACTCATGCAAGGAAAGGTAATGCAAACTTATGTCTATGAAGCTTCTAGCTTTCTAGGAAAACATTGCCACATTTATTGCACTTTCCTTTACTTATTACATTCTGAATAAATATAATGCTATCCCATACAGAACTATTGGCTCGCATCATAAAAACGGGACTCCGCAAAGAATCAGCAACATCCGATGAAGAGAGCGCTGCCAATCAGCATAGTAACAATGACGGAGAAGAAACAGATACGGAACATCACAATTCCTTGCCGAACGATGAAGAGCACACCAAACAACTTAAGAAATTGCCACTAGAACCTCCGCAAAGAAGTAGAAGGGCTTCTCTAATTGATATTGTACAAATGGCTCGTCGTGACAGTGCCAATGAGCCTCACCCACTTGGCCGTTTTAGAGTCAATCGGGCTGTAGTTGAGGCTGACGAACATGATCCAGAAATCAATTCGCAAATAGTTGCGGAAAGACGACGAAGTTTACTGAAACGTCAACGACAGTTACAAAGATCGGACAGTACCACGCTTCCCGAGAAGGACGATGCAAGCGTCAGCTACGAAATAGTCAACGAGAAAAATAAGCAGACAGAGAAAAAAACAAAACAGAAACCGGTCACAAAAGCGAGTGGGGAAATATTTAAATTCGAGGAGAAGATCAGTGAGGAGGCATCCGAGGTTAGTAAAAAAGAAAGCCCACCAAAAGACAACGGGAAGAAGAAGAAAAATTCATCACCTCCCGAAAAAGAGCGAAAACCATCTATACCTATGCCACCACCCATGCCGGAATCTGATGAGAAGCTGCCAGTTGCTTCCAAGGGACGTCGAAGAATTGGCTCATTTCTAGCACTGGTGAAAGACGCGGTGCAAACCAAAAAACTCGAAGCCGAAAAACATGATCAGTGTGATACACCTGATATTCCATCACCATTCAGTACGTTTGAAGAGCCGTTCGAGGATAGCATTCGCAACGTTGCTGAAGAAGGTTTTCGACAAACTAGTTCATCGTCACAGTCCGGTTCAAGTAGTAAAACTAAAAGAGAAACTGCACCCAAACGCCAGGACTCTCAGGGGTCCATTTGGTCAGAGAATATTCCAGTGATTACAATCAGCAAAAGTAATAGCGAGGAATGCATTCTAGAATGTAGTGACAAGGAAGCCGAGCCAATGAAAACAAAAGTTGAGGAACAAGAAAATTAGAAATAAGCTGTCGTTCCAAAACTCTTGTTTTATCGATGGTTACTGTTATCAAACGTATTACAAGTTTATGTTACATATTATATATAGATATGCTAAAAGTTTTCAGTTTTTATTACTTATAGATATACTTTTATTACTTATACATACATTTATATTACTTATTACAGATGATATATAAATTTGTTCCTTTAAATTATTTCCACAGTTAGTCATTTCCGCAAAAATGTTATGTCACACAGAAAACAAACAAATAATATGAATAATCAGTAAACCTACTTTTCTTCAGGACAACAAGTTTTTAATACGTGTCTCTATTCTAAAATATATTTATATTTGACTGTGCTAAGTGAAAATGTTTGAAAGTTGTGAAAATATATTTCCAATTGCCTCAGTGTTCAGCTAGGTACCGAATAGAACAATTGAAAATAAAAGGTTTGATTCGGAAGGAACAGGATGCAATGAGCAACACGAAGAAAACTATTAAACATCCTCTAAACTAGCGCAGGATATTGGCAATTGCATAAAAAGTTTTTAGTGTCCGACTTGTCGATTTCCGTAGACATCCATGCTACTTGCGTCAGTTTCCTCATTAGACAAAAAGAATCGACGAACGTTACATATTTCTTTAAAGAATTAAGGAAAATTCTGTTTGGTTTTAAGTTTCTTGAGCTTATAGATACTATTTTTCACAAATTGAATTTTAATGTGGTATAAATTTGAAGCGTATAAGCTTTGAAAAAATCTAAACCAAAATCTTCAAACCGAGCGAAATGCGTAGCGTTATTTCTTTAGACCTTTATATTGAACTGGTAAGGGTGCATTTTGACGAAATAATGAATATAAGAACCAAAACGCCTTCAGTGGATTTTTTTGAAACTTACCGAACTTTATTTTTGAAATTTCTAAGACATATTTCTGCAAGTGTAGCTCAACAAAAAACAAATCACTTAAGTAATCTGGATGAGTCAACTACAAAACACATCCTTAAATTAAATTATTAATGAAAATAGAACATAATTTTGATTTAACCGGAATGGTTTGATGATTGCGCGGTATTATTTAAGATTTGAAGCGTATATTTTGCAGTAGTTGACATAATTGACTCTCAGATTGATGATAGTAGCTGATTACAACGGAACCGGTAGATCTAATTAAATGGTCAGACCGAAAAAGGTTATGTTCTGGTATAGTGAAGATCCTTGATCAATATTTAAAAGCAATTATTAAATAATTAATTTTGATATTTATATTTTTGCCTTGCGGTATCATTTTTCGTAATTTTTTGTGTCAGTTTTTGCCTGAGCTATGAAGATGGAAGCAAAAAACTTAATCGAAAAGATCTCCAACTCTTTTACTTGCATGAAAGCTCCACTTAGCTCCTTTTTTATTCATTTTAGTTGTTTAAACAGCATTTTCATCAAAAGTATGATTGATATAAATTATTATTTTGAAGCAAATAATTATTTGATCGAAAAGCCGACACATGAAAGCATTTTTGTATATCTCTTGAAATACTTTTTGTGATCTCGTGATTTGTTGCGATTACATATACAAACAGTTTGTTTATTTGAAACAAATCACGCTTTTATTAAACTTGAAAGGCAGTTTTAATATGATTGCAGCCCGTTCTCGAACAAAGAACCATTTACAGCTCTCATATAAAGCAATTCTGCTGTTTATAGCTCAACAATCATATTAAAACTGCCTTTCTTACTTCGTCGAGGTACCATTTATAGTCCTCTATCGACTTTCTAGGCAATTATCGAATATTCATTACGATTCAAATATTCACCTCTCGCTTGCTAGGATGCTCTGGCCAATTTTTGCATTTGTTCAGGCAGATGTCTCTCGATCCGACTAAAGGATACGGAAATGTCCTGAGTGTTTGTCTAAGCAACACTATGAATATATCCTGGGTGTAGGAATATGCAACAATACCAACGGTGAAATGTAAATACGAGTATGCTGAGTTTAAACTTATAGCCCATTCACATTCAATATGGTTTCATAGTGGATTAGGATTGATTTGAGATAAGTCGATCCGAACAGGAAATTTTACCGGATTGGATTGACTTTGACCATTAAAAGACCCGGATCGAGCGATTGAGGATTGAAAAATTAGAAGCCCACTTGAGTTCTATTCATATATGTGACGTTCCGATGTTATATACTTCACTTTAGTAGAACTAACTGAATTTTATTCGGTTTACCATATCGTAGTGTTTTATTAGTACTTATTAATAACACTAAGACCTATTGTGTAGTACTAGCCTGAAGATACAATGTATACGAATAGCTGTAAAGCCTGTATAAACAAAATCGAATTGACTCGTGTGAGCAAAACACGCTAGATCGCATGGAGGCGTGGACGCATGGACTCATGTCTGAAAAGGGCTTAAGATATTAGCGACCTTTTGACATTAAGTATGTATGAGTATGTATGCATAAGAGAATGGAAAATAAAGGTTGTTGTTCGCCGTCGCTAAAGAAGAATGGTGATGTTTAATTTTCGAAGCCGGTAAAGGCTCTAAAGTTCAGAAGTGGGATCACGATGTAGAAAAATATCGTTTTGATCCGCGTGTCGCCGATTTGACTTGAGTTTCGATGAGTTTAAAATGGTGCTTGGTGAAAAAAAATTTCCTACGTCAGGAGAAATCAAGACACTCCGAAAACGTTAAGAGGAGTGTAGAGGAGCCAAATCGGGAAATATAAACGAGACGCCGAAGCTTCACACAGGAAAGAAGAAAACTAGCAAAACGAAAACACACGAAACGAAAATGAGCGAAACCGAAACAACGCCAACAGCGACACCACCGTTTCAAACCAAAATGGCGACAAAGAACGAAGGAACTGCACCAAAAATGTCAATAAAGGACACAATTTCATTAATAAAATTAATTATCTATTCAAATACAACGACCGATTCATTCTAACTTCCAAAAACTACTTCCCAAGTTTAGCACAATATGTACCCAATCAGCAAACAGTCAATAAAGGGCTACCCAATCCCAAAGAACATTAAGTCCCTTCAAAGGCTCTTAGGGCCAGCAAGCTATTTTAGAAAATTCATTGAATCGTTCGCGAACAAAGCTAAGCCGTTGTACGATGTTCTGAAGAACGATAGTTTCAGATTCACGCAAATCGAGCTAGACTCATTTAAATTACTTAAAAAATTACTTGATTAAACAACCAGTTTTGGCCATTTACAGCCCAACTTCCCATACCGAATTGCATACGGATGCAAGTAAAGATGGTTTTGGAGCCATCCGATTGCAAGAGCAATCCAATAAGAAACTGCACCCTATACTTTTCTTCAGCAAACATACAACATCTGCTGAATAACGCCAACATTCTTATGTCTTAGAAACACTCGCGATCGTTTATGCTCTTGAACGCTTCCGAGCATATTTGCATGGTATTCAATTCACGATCGTAACTGATTGCAATGCTTTGAAGCTGACATTGGACAAAAAGGACATCAGCGCTAAAATTAGCAGATGGGTACTTCTATTTCAAAATTATAATTTTAATGTAGTTCACCGCCCCTCAGGTCGTATGCAACATGCCGATGCTCTGAGCCGTGTATATAGTCCTTTGGCCGAGCTCGGATGTAACTTAATCGAAGATAATTCATTTCTTCAAGCACTGAAAATTCACCAGTCAGCAGATGTTCGATATTAATTCAATTTATATATTCGAGTTGTTCAACTTCAAACAATTTTATTTTGATTCTATTCAAATCAGCAATTCAATTTCAAAAACAAATTAATTATGTCAATTATAATAATTATTTCTATTCAAATACAACGACCGATTCATTCTAACTTCCAAAAACTACTTCCCAAGTTTAGCACATTTCAAAAATAACTGGAATGTGAAAATTTCGGAAAAATCAAGATTCTATTTTTAACATTACTTGTTAGACTACTTGTTTGGATGTGAGCAATTTTAATTGGAACACATTATCAATGTATTGCATGTCAGCTGACTGCATGCTCTGTTAAGTTCCAGCCTGGACAAGACCCAGGTAAGATTTTGTTATGTGTACACACCATCCATTTAGGTGCTTGTTTTCCTTTTGCTAGATTGGTATCGAACATACTCCCCCCGCTGGTCCGACAGGAACAGAATTATTACCTGTAAATAGGTGATGAGTAAGGTTTTACTTCGATACTAAGTTACCGGTTATAGGCTTCTTGATGTGTCCTATCTTCAGCAATTCGAAGGACCTTCAGCGCGTTGTCCTCGTATGAAGAGATGTTGATGTAACCTGTGGCATTTCCTCCATACAGGTACATAGCTTCCAGCGACAAAGGGTTATTTTATATGTGGCGCCCCAGCTCGCCACCTCGAACAAGATATACAGAGGAACGTAAGGACAAGGATTTAAAATTTTAATGGAACAGAGGGTAGGGGATGAGGTAGCAATGCATACTTCTGTGAATCTGGTAAGTTTTAATTCCTTATGTTATGTAGCTATGCGCTTATATAATATATTATTGTCCATAAAGATTACTTTTTTATATAGCTTCATTTAACTAAAGTTTTCTTTTGTTATCAATTCAAAGTTCATGATTATTTTATTATTTTATTTTGATATAGATTATTTCAAAGGTTTTTCTTAAGGGTTTATAAGATACGAACTATTCTCTTGAGTTACTTTGTTGATTTTCCGCGAGCATTAAATATTGGTGTGGTTTAAGTTTCATTTAATTCGAACTACGTTTTTTCTCAATTATTGATAGATTAGTTTGTTTGATGTTGGTGACAAATCTATTTTCGATATAGGTCGTTTGTGCGTTTTGCCATTTACAAATACCGACACTATCCGTACTAATAGTCTTTACCAGGATGCTATTCAATTATTCGAGCAAGAGACAATTTTTAATTCAACAGCCATTCATCTTTCAATTACAAATGTCTCTAACGCGCGGGCTTACTTCGTCTTTGAGCTATTTCGCACACGATTGTAAACATTTCAAGTATTCGAGTTTTCATTTATTCCAAAAAATGTCGTACTAATCGTTGCACGAACTGGCAGCGATCCGAGTAGTTCAATTTGAAATTCAATAAATTTTGTTCTGGTGATGCGATCAATAGTTCCCAATAAGGAACTGTGCGGGTGCAAGCAAATCAGTGTCCATTGAGTCCAGTGTCCATTTTCTATAATTTAGTCAACAATAGTTTCGAGTTTCTATTTTCGAGGTTCTAAATTCGAGGTACTAAATTCGAGGTTCTAAATTCGAGATTCTATAGTGGAGGTTCTATACTCGAAGTTCTATAGTCGACGTTCTCTAGTCGAAGTTCTATAGTCGAGATTCTATGTTCGAAATTCTATGGTCGAGGTTCTATGTTCGAAGTTCTATGTCGAGGCTGTATATCTGAGTTTCTATGTTCGATTCAAATTTCTATATATTCGATATTCGTTTCGTTTGTGTTCAATGCCCTTTTATCTTTAATATACGTTTATTGCTTTAATGACTACGGATACATGCTTACAAATGTGATTTACAATTTCTGATTTTTACTAAACATACTATCGCCTGTAATGTCTTTCGCCAAATGATTTTATCTCAACAAATGTAAATTTCTTATTGACAATGACAATACACTAACCGTTGCATTTAGGAAATGTGGGGAAAAAATGAAAATGAATATATCAATGTCAAGTTGATTTACTTTTGAACAACTGTTTTTCAAGTTAACAGCATAGTTTAATAATGATTAATTGGGACTAGACTTCATTAAATCAAAAGTAATTTGCCTGATTTTTCATGGATTGATGAATCTACAGATTCACATAATTTTCACGAGCTACACATTACAAAGTTTTCTTATTTATCAATTAATAAATACAATATCGTAACATACATCAAGAATTCCAGATGCATTTCTAATAACATATTCATACATTTCTAACAACATATTTCTAACATATTTGCTTTCAATTGTATATTGATTTTAATCCAGAACGTTCTTAACCACTAAATTTTCAGTTTGAGAATCGCGAGATTAACAAAAAGTAATATTTTGAGAAAAATGGTCATTTTACTAAACCAATAACGATCGATTAATATCTTCTATAAATATCAAATGTTCCAAAATATCAGTTGTACTTATAAAATTCAATTTTATACCAAGACTATTGGCACTTAATTTCAGGCAGTTTGGTTCTTCCACTTTTGTCCAAAGCAGTTTGATTGAATTATCGCTTACATATATTTTTAAAGTATTTATATATATGTATATCTATAATTCACCTATTAAACACATTTTAATGCAGTACTAAACAACATGTCTAATTTATCTTGAATATATTTGCGATCCAGGTTTTCTATAAAATCTTATCTGAAACCGAAATTCGTTGTTAGTTTAAATATTATAAATCCGTTCAAAGTGTTTGGAAAATGGTGCTAAGAATTTCATTGTTTTTTAAATTTGAACTATTTTCATTATTAAATTACAAGTTCTTTGGAATATGACAACTGCAATAATATCAGTTTTAAATCCAATTTAGCAGACTTATTGTTTCTTACTTAAAACTTTAAAAAGGTACTCGATATTAAGTTTTATATTACATATTCATTATCGATTTTATAAAGCTAGCATACTATACAATATTTTAGATTAGATACAAAAGTCCTTCGAGTTACATGTTTTGTTAGTTCTGCGTAAGATAAACCGGTGTAGGATTAACGCGGACACAGCTTTTCAAATATTAAAGTAATGGTGTATAAGTATATTCATATATTTTCTTTTAACAAAATTGTTCGAAATCCGCGTAACTCAAGTACAGTTAACTCCACAGATGCGACACTTTTTCCATCAGGCAACTCGAGGGAGACCTGTACATGAAAGCTTTTCAAAATATTAATTTATGTTCAAATTTGGAATCTAATAATTAAATTTCGTGCTTTAAACATTGAAATCAAAATGTGGGTACTAAGCGTGAATCAAAGCGTATCTCTCACATTGAAAACTATAAATAAAATTAATTCATGGGCTTCCTTTCCACATCACTAGCACCAGCTTGTGATATTTGCACTTACCGTGCGTTGCTTAACGAATTGGAAGCTTCGATATCTGCTATGGTGCATTCTCACGCCGAATTGAAGGTTCGACAATTCAGGCATCTTTCTAATGTACACATAGAAACTAGTCAAGAACTTGTAATGATCATCGTTGTAATGCTTATCATTATCCATACTCTGAATTTGCGTTAAACTTCCTAAGTCGATGGATTTGTTTTGTTTACTTCCTTGAGTCAATCGCGATGGGAATTCTCGTCTTGGTACGTATATGTTGATAGTAATAGGAGTAGGGGAAACAGTATGCTGAGCCGGCTCGAGTGTAGTAAAAGAGCTGGTTATATAATCAAATGTGGCACAAGTTTCTAATGTCGAATCTGATTGCTCAGAATAAAAATTGTCTAGATCCGAGCTGGTATCTTCTAAACTGGCAGCTGTACAATTTGCCAGTGCATCGCAACTGTCACGTACAGTGCAAGTCTTTGAAACAACAGTGACCTTTGCTTTCACCGTAGTAACTGCAATTTTGAAAACAGGATCGATATAGATTCTGGATATAGCCTTGAAGTAGTCGCGTCAATTCATCGTATATCTCACACTTTCTTCTTTCTTCTCTATGACATTGACAACCATTTCAAATACGTTCGGCATGGATAGTTTACTATCCTGCAAACAGTTTCAGCAAAGTCTCGCGTTGCTCGCTCATCGTAGTTACCACCAATGTAGTTTTTCATGAACGTTCGAAAAAAACACGTAGAGTCCATCGATACTTTGCAAATCGTTTTTTCGAGCAATGCCCATTCATAGTACTGATGTTGCGGAAAGTATTCCTCGTGATCGAATCGCATTTGCAAATTTTCCGTTGTAAATATTTGATGTAATTCGAAGTCTTTCTTCAATTTTTGAGCCTGTCTCGTATCATTTCGCTCAGTCAGATAAGTTCACAGGTTTTTTTTTAGGTTAATATAATACGCCCGGAGCTCATCGGTTTGGTTACTCCTTTGACCCCGGCCTATGCGCAATTGCAAGTATTCATGATTACGGCAGCTATAAATACAAATTGGAATTGTTTTTGCGGGATGATTAAAATTGAACAACTTTTTATTAACATTAAAAATTTTAATCTACATTGAAAATTCTATTTTGACAAAGTGGTTTCGAAAGTATGCACTGCTTCTCATCAGACACCAGCACACAGTGCATACTTGACTGGCGTGACCACTTGCAGGTCGAAATCATTACATTTTTATTTATGCTAGTTGTGACAAATTTTAACATCTCCGACTTATATCCATGGATATAATTTTACTTAGTAAAGGTAATTGAATTTGATCACGGTTCCCTTCTTGTCTATAAATCAGCATAGACAACGTTTATCATTTCTACAGCATCGAAGCCGAGCATAATCATCCCGCAAAAACAATTCCAATTTGATTCTGCTTTCGGAGGCTGATTCCGCAAAACGATCGAGTTTCCCGTTTCAATGTGCTCGGCTTCGATGCTGTAGAAATGATAAACGTTGTCTATGCTGATTTATAGACAAGAAGGGAACCGTGATCAAATTCAATTACCTTTATAAATACAAATTTGTTGATGATTTGATTTTGATTATCCACCACTGCGTAGGTTAATCGATGCGTGCTTCACTGAGTTTAAGACCTACCGCTCTTTTTTCACATGTCGAATATGCCATCTTTGGGTGCCGTCCGTTATTCGCAAATTACCGATTAATGAAGTTTGTTCAACACATTTTACACTTTTTTCACTCGTGCACTGTATTGTCTCACTGCAACCAAAAACGGACTTTCCACAAACTATCCGGTTCGAAGGTTCAAAAATTTATGTTCGATATTAATTCAATTTCAAATCGAAAGATATATTCGAGTTGTTCAACTTCAAACAATTTCATTTTGATTCTATTCAAATCAGCAATTCAATTTCAAAAACAAATTAATTATGTCAATTATAATAATTAGGTCTATTCAAATACAATGACCGATTCATTCTAACTTCCAAAAATTACTTCCCAAGTTTAGCACATTTCAAAAATAGCTGGAATGTGAAAATTTCCGTAAAATCAAGATTCTATTTTTAACATTACTTGTTAGACTACTTGTTTGGATGTGAGCAATTTTAATTGGAACACATTATCAATGTATTGCATGTCAGCTGACTGCATGCTTTGTTAAGTTCCAGCCTGGACAAGACCCAGGTAAGATTTTGTTATGTGTGCACACCATCCATTTAGGTGCTTGTTTTCCTTTTGCCAGATTGGTATCGAACAGCAGATGAGGGAATATCTGAAGTCAAAAGTAAGTTAATAAATCATGAAGATTCTACCAATTTCTTGCAAAACGGTTTGTTGTTTCATAAAAGCGGACATCGATTGTTATTTTATGTCCCCGCAAATTTTATTGAATCTGTCATACGACTATATCATGATGAATCAGGTCACCTATGAATGAGAAAGTAGCAAAACATATCAAAAACATGGAAAGCCAGAAGGGATATGCACAGTATCGATAAAGGAAATTTACCTTTCGACACGAAACACATTGACCATTTCGGTCCACTGGAGTTTACTAAAAGCAGGAACAGATATGTTCTTTTGATTGCCGATGCGTTTACACGTTTTACTCGAATGTTTCCTACAAAAACTACTAATACTGCCGAAAGCTTCAAGCATCTACGTAATTATTTTCAATTATACAGTAGACCCAGAAGACTAATATCAAATAGAGGAACATGCACAGCTTCCAATGCTTTTGCTGAATTTATTAACGAAAACAACATCGAACATGTCCTCAATGCAACAGCTAGTCCCCAATCAAATGGCCAGGTCGAGCGACTGGATAGAACCTTACTGCCAATGATGCCAAAATCAATAACAAGAAAACGTCCAAAACGAAAAACGATAAAATACTAGAAAACGATAAAATACTACCCGATTGTGAATTTGTTTTCAATAATACAGTCAATCACAGTATTAACGAAACGCAGAGTAAAATGCTTTTTGGTGTTTACCAAAGGGTGTAGCGATTATTAAAGATGAGAGTGGCCTTAGCACAACCTAGAACCAGACCGAAGTCCAGAACCAAGAGTGCTAAGGTTCAAAAAGTGGTATGGCTAATGCCATTCAAGAGGCAAAACAAAAAAAAAGAATTGCCCCGAGAGCAGGGTGCCCTAGAAATGGCCGTGAAGGCCCCTCGTCCGCGTTAGCGGAGCACCCTTTAACCAACCCCGACGGATGCTGGGGTGCCGCTTTGCTAGCTCGCTGCGGCTGGGGTGGGTTCTTGACAAAATGGGGATGGTTTGCTCTCAAGAAAACGGGATGCTACGTATTATTCATCCGTCATGAATTCCGTAGCCGCAAACTGGTATGTAAAATACCCAGGGACCAAAAAGGGGGCATAGCTCCGTAAAGGAAACCACCCAGGCTCTGCAACATGGGCTGACTAAGCAGACCCAGTGCTCGTGACAACGCACGGAGCCAGAACATTGAAAATCTAAAACGGGAAAATAGGGAAAAGGCTACCTCTCTTTACAAGGAACCCGGGTGAGGCAGACAGCCCCGGGCCCCCGATGGTAGTGGAGCCCTGACCCCGATGGTCTGGGGTCCTCCACCCTCTGATACTGGCCCCATATCAAAAATTCAAAAATCTACCAAAAAATGCTGAAACTAATTAGGTTTGGGCCAGTATCCCTCCCTTGTAAGATGCTGTAAAATACTGAAAAATTCACAAAGAAAACTATTTCATTATAGGCCAGCCAGGCCAAACGCGGACCCTGAAAAGGAGAAAGAACTTCTCGGGCTTCCGCCCAATAAGAAGGCCAAGAAATTTCAACTTTACAAATTCATTATTATTCCGAATTACCTAATCGATCTCGATACATGTATAATTGTTTTTTTTTTTTTTTTCTAAGATTTCATTGTACCTCTAAATTTCCAATCTCTTGATAAATGCATGAATATGAAACTACATACATATAACAAATGACGAAACCCTAGATTATGATACAATAAAGATATCATGCATGCAACCGGTATGATCAAATTAAATTCTACTTCAATCAATTTAAAATTAGATAAGCCAATATAATCCAAAACTATTTACTTTTCTTTTCAAGAAAAAAAAAAATATGAATGGTTGATGTGGAAAACGAGAATAAGAAATATATCTTCGCAAACAACAAAAACGACATTTTTACTCGTAATAATATACCATACAATAATCTTAACGTTCTTGAATTTTAGATTGATTTAAAAGGGATTGTTAGCCTATTCTAGTGTGGCCCTATCATATTTATGAGCTCCGCGAAAAAGGGGGGGGGGGAACATTTGCAGGTTATGGTCTTCAGTAGATTTATGACTATTAGTGATTTACTCACAATGATTTCAGGTGCTTTTGTTCTGACACCTTAATTTGAATTTGAATATGACCTGAAGATAGTTTTATTGTAACGAGACTATTTAAAGTACTTACTCTCAGCTAAAATGATGACTGAAAAGGAGATATGAATGTGTTTCAGAAAATATCCTAGAACGTAGCCTATATAGTGAGAAAGGAAAAGAAAACAGAAGAAGAAGGAGAAAAAAAAAAAAATCACCGGTGATGGTCGAACGGAGGAACGAAGAATTTTACAATGCAAAAATTTTTTTAAATTGCCGTTTACTAGAATAAGCTATATCTTCTTGGCCCATATCAGTAGAATTTTCAAGAAGAACAAAATAGCGAATAGTTTGTTTTTAAACAAAACGTATAAACTTAAGATAAGAGAGTTTACTCTCTCTTCCGCTAGAAGCAGGAATTGGTAGTTTGCATAGACATATTTTGGCTTGTGTATAAGAAAGTCTTGTAAACTAATCTCATCATAATGCCGTTCATTTTTTTTTTCCTAATGATTAACGTTTAAATATTCAAATTGATTGCATTAATTTCATTAATTTTCTCTTATGTCAACCGAATTAATACTGTTATTAATCGATATTTTAGTATTGGAAATAGTTCATTGGAATAAATAATCCTTACGTTCACATTTCTCTTTTAGATTTACATCGGATTTTCCTGTCCAGTCCGTAGGCAAAATATTGAAGTTGGCATTGTCGTCATCAGAATCTCCCCCAATAGAAGTTGCTAATAAGTCAACTAAATTCGCAGGAAATACTGCCACCAAACTTGGGTTATTGATGTCTATTATTCGATGGCCTACTCTAACTCCTCCGCGTTCAGCTATTCCTCCACGAAAAAAAGACTGCACATCGCACCAGTCTGCTTCAGTTATTCACATACCTGTACCATAATGCTCCGTGTTCATAAAACTACTCGCCTCATATTCGAACCAAAACATATGCGTGTTCAAGTAGTGTGGTATAGTTACGCCACAGTCGCCCGTCAGTCCTTTCAGGATCACACCAACCATCGAGCATATTTGCTTTAATTTTATATTTGGAAAGGATTTCCGCTGGAAATTTTCTTTTGGCAGATCATATTCTGGGCACCACACAAACACATTTAAAGGCAGGGGGAAACTCGAAAATCTTGCGAATTTGCATTGATGCAACTTCCGATCAATTCTGGTTGTGCGTTTAACACCGATTTCTACGATCAAGTTATAGTCAAGCACATACACTTTTCACCTGTCGATAGTCTGTAAGATTTCGGTCTAAACTCGAAACGATCAATTTGCGAATAGAACGAGATTCTTCAGTAATTTTTAATAGCCTTCCGACACCTGTCTTTTACGAGAACACTTTTCCACGTGCTTTGCGTGATTCTGATCGCTACCGCCGACAATTCAACGACTCTCACATGTGGATTATTTCACTTTATGATCAACCAGACAAGATTTTATGTAAAAAAAATTCAGAATTTGCTATTCCGAGGCTAGTGAAATTGCATCAATGTGGCCGCCATCTGTTCCAATATGCTCCTTCTATTCCGCTTTCCAGTACATTCACACAGCAACTGCCACAAAAATGCCGGACACTGAGGTTGCTTGAACAAATTAGACTCAGCTAAATGTTCAACTTGAAAGACACAAACCGTTGCAAATTAGTTCCACTTTTACCATGCAGAATAGCACATTTCCCACAATTTGGAAATCACTTAAGATGCAATATGACGGACTCGTGTCCCGTAGGCACTTCGCGAGACTCGCACATCAAAGCGTCAAGCGACCCGCACACTTTTAAAATTCAAGTCACTCTCCACTGCCCGTCGGCATCCGTCGTGATTGAAATTATTGTTCGTATTCGTCGAAATAGACTTCTGACACGATTTTCGAATTTAAATGTCCACTACAAATTTCAAACCGCCTGTTTTATTTACGGTTTCACTTGTCCGGATTACAAGTAAATGCATCAGGCACCGCCACGTTCTTGCCGCCACGCCAAAAGCGGCCGCTCGCCCACACGCCTAACAATCGACTGCCCATAGCCAAGCGCGGCATCCTCACAGCCCAGCCGCAGCATCGCAATTTGCCATAAACAATTTACCGTTGATACGGTAAATCAGTATTGAAAAATGAATTTTTCGAAGCGACATCGCTTGTGTTTCGATTTGTCGAAAACAAGGTGCCGTTAGGGGGCAAGTAGAGGACTTTTGATACAATGCGTATCAAAAGTCGTTTGCCGTGAATTTTAGAAACAAAATTCAACTGGGCAAATGCTACAAGGGGTAAATTTATTGGTGGCTTACGCGAATTGGTTGAAGGATTTGGTAAAAATCAACGCGTTTTAGAAACGATTCGTAATAACGCAGTCCAAATAAATCAGAAAACGCACGAGAAAAATAAGATTGCTTATGACTCCACGCATCGCGCCTCGAAAGTGTACAATGAGAGAGATGACGTTATGATCGAAAATAGAATTACTGAGCCCCGAAATAATCTCAAACTCCTTCCAAAATATAAAGGACCATTTCTAATAAAGCACCGCCTTGACCGAGATAAATATGTTCTAACTGGTATTCCAGGGTTCCAAAATAACGCAAAAACCTTTCGAGCCTGTGTTCGACCATTCAAAAATCAACAGCTGGATGACGTCTGCTTCAGAGATATCACTCGGGTGGAGTGTACTGTAAGGATAAACAAGCTGTAGTGTATCATTAGTATTAGCAACGCTAAGACCTATTGTGTAGTACTAGCCTGAAGATTCAATATATACGAATAGCTGTAAGATATTAGCGACCTTTTGACATTAAGTATGAATGTGTATGTAGGAATAAGCGGAAGGAAAATAAAGGTTGTTGTTTGCCGTCGCTAAAGAAGAACGGTCGTGTTTAATTTTCGAAGCCGGTAAAGGCACTAAAATATTAACTTACGAAACGAAATGAATAAGACGTCAAGGTGTCTACGCTCACCGAACATTCAGTTTAATGAACAAAAACTCAAAGTTATCGTTTCCAATGAGTGACTTAGCAGCGAAAAGAGCTTTCAAATTAAAAAAAAAACTTAAATATAAAAGCCAGATAATTATTTATGGCGAAGTTGTAGGTCGCTTTTTTAAGTCTACTATCAGTTTTAATTGTCACAATTTTGCTCGCTTCCACCGTTTTTATCCATTTGAACTTAGTGGTGATCCAAATCTGAGGAAAAAAGTGGAAAATTAATAATTTTTATCTCTAGCTAATAAATTGAATAACCTCTTGCCATACTTCTGGTGCACTCAAGGGCGGATTTGGCACTAGGCCCGGTAGGCCCGGGCCTAGGGCGGCAAATTTTGGGGGCGGCAAATTTTCGATTTTTGTTGAGGTGGCCACTTTTCGATTTTTTTTTGGGGCAGAATTTTTTTTCTGTCATATATGTATATCTGAGTTGAATGAGCCTAACACCTCAAACCAGCCGGATTCTCTAAAAAATCAATGCACACCTCACCTCTGATGATTTTCTTCGGACATTGAAAAGTTTGACTTATAATAAATATCGAAATGCGATCACGCTAAAGGACTAAAGAAACCCAAAAATACCGAAAAAGTACCTAGAAAATATCTGAAAATACCTACAAAGAGCCTAAAAAGACCTAAAAGGAACGCAAATAATACCTCTTCAATTTACGAAAAGCTAATCAGAGGTAAATATTTGCACGCGTTGAATTTGCAGAGAATTTTTTTTTATTATTGTTATGGTATATCAACTACATGCGAATCTCTCTTTATTTTGGCCGTATTTTTTCTAATTTTACTTCATTACTGAAATTAAGTGCTAGAAATAAATGGAATCTAGAACATCATAGGTCAAAATTTCGCAGATTTATTCTTAATTAATAACATATCGTACATTAATTTACAGTAGTCGAGTTCATAATTGATCTCCAATCAAGTGCGGAAGCAAACTTTGAACGAAATAGTAAACTTACTTTGAAAAATATGAGCGAAGACATTGGAATTATATGCGATGTAAAAGTGTATACGGTTTGTATACACTTTTATTTGCTAAAAATTAAAAATACACTGTTAAAAATTGGTGCTTTTAGACTCTTTTTTTTTTAGGTACTTTTAGGCTCTTTACCGTGTTTGTATCTTAATAATTATTTGTGGGTCAAGGGCGCAATAATAGGGAATTTTAACGAATGCACCAGTGTCGGTATTATTCTGATATTCCTATTTTGTCGGCTCGGGCGCAACGAAAAACAGCGAAATTTTCTAGGGAATCGAAAAAAAATCGCGCATTGTTACATATAATATAATTCACGAAAAGGGCGGCAAATATTTCTGAGGCCTAGGGCGGCAAAATAGTCAAATCCGCCCCTGGGTGCACTTAAGCTTTTCATTTCATCTGCAGCATATGCACAAGTTTATTACGTCATCGTCCCGAACCATTTTGGGCTTCCTTTTTTTCCAAAAATTAGAACTGTCTTTTCGAATCATTTGATCCTGAAATGTTTACATAAGACCACTGAAATAGCCAAATAAAAATAGAGTTTACGCTTTACTTGTCAAAACAGCTAGTCGATTCAGTGTCGTAATGTAAATTGCAATCCACAAGACCTGTTTGCTAAATTCTAGCTGGGAATGGATATTGAGATCCGAAATAGCCCACCTGGTGACATTCAGTCGCCAAAATCAAAAAATTATAGCTATCCATAAAAAGGCAACTAAAATACAACTATAATGAATCAGTTTAATTTATTTAAAATTGTAATCGTATATTACAAAATACATAAACCTAATAGAAATAAATACATAGAATAAAACAATATTTAATCTTAGTCTTAAATTGTACAATTGATAAAATATAATTTAAATCGTCGCTTTTGCTTTCTTTCTTTCTTGCTTTCAACTACTATCATAATAACTTATGTTTACTTTACAAATCATCTCTTTTATTCCTTTCTCCGCTACATATATAGATGCATTTCATATTCATGTCTTCTAATGATATGCGTCTCATTCCGAAGAAAGTTCGAATTTCATTTAGAATTTGAACATCGATCGAACGGTAAGCAATAAAGAAATAATTTGTAAACACGTTTCTAGTATATACGTTTTTACGAGTATCTTCCCGAGCGAGAATACAATTTTTTTTATGTGAATCAAGCAGAAACAACATTGAATTCGCATTAGTTTTATCCGCCATTGTCGGGAAAGGTGACATAAGAAAACTATCTCGAAACTGAGGAAATAAAATAAAAATTTAATAAAAATAAAAATCTTTGAACACTGGATCGTGTGTAAGACAGCGAATTGGTGGAAATAAAGTCGATTCGAGTTGAAAATAAAATAGGGGGACATAAATATTGGGATAGAATGTAACTAATAGGGAGAAATTTTCGATCAGACTCATTTCGATTTCAGTTAGGGTATAATATTTGGTTCTTGCAAAGCACCCGACGAGTATTTCGGCTTACACACGCAACCGCTTTCGACGAGCACGTAATCTTGACCGGTCAGCGTAACTGGACCCAGAGGAATCACAAGGAACAGATATGGGACGTAAGTTTGAGTGCATTCACCTCGAACCACGTCGCATTCGCCCGATCTGAAATGAAATAAGAAATTGTTTTTTGATTATTTGCTTTATGTGTTCGGTGGAAAGATGTGATCAGTCAACGAATACATGGTGCATTTAAGAGAACATTGAAGATTTGTGTGGCGATTGCATTTTATATTGAATTTTAAGAATTTGCCTCGATATATTTATAGTCTTTAAAAATATTTGAAATCGAAAAAAAGCAAAATGAATGAATATTTTTATATCTAAGAGGTGAACGTTGAAATAATGCAAATCTATTTCAATCACAAAACTTCCATAAAACAAATGGATATTTTCAAAGGGACTGTATTTTATTTCAAATTTAGTCCCAATCTAAAGGATCAATTGTTGTTAGCTCTGAATTGTTTCTTAAGCGTCAAGCAATTGTTGCAATGCTGTGAATTGATTCTAAAGGAGATACGAGCCTGTGATATACGAGGGTTGATCAATAAGCAATGATAATCGGCTATTACATACACGGTGACATGGTGGAAACATTAGGGGACTCTGCTCCTTCATATTCCACCATTGCACGCTGAGCCAAAGAGTTTAAGCTGGGAAAAACATCCAATAAAGGCGAACACCGCAAAGGACGTCCAACCACGTCCTTCACTGAAGACAATGTGAAAAAAAACGAAGATGTCATGTTGGTAGATCGAAGAGCGACCATCAGGCAAGTAGCTGAAAAGGGAGCCACTATATCAGGTTCTTACTACGCAGACCAAATAAGAGTATTGCGAGAGGCAATAAAGGGAAAAAGACGCGACAAACTGCGAGATAAAGATTTTTTTCTAAATATATCCTGGGTTTTGAAAAAAAAGATGGACTAAATGTATTAACTTATTAGGAGACTATGTTGAAAAACAAATATATCTTTTAAGTTTTATCACCTTACTTATGGATCAACCCTCGCATGTCATTAAACTTATTAGGTACTGTTATTATTGACGGAGAGGAGGGAAATTCTGAAACAGGAGCCGTAGACTTAGGCAGTTTTTTTTAGCTTAATGAGTTTGAATTAACCTAATTTAACTTCGGTAGCTTTATTTAAACAAGATTTTATCAAGAACTAATTTTTGTTTCAAAAGCTTTATATTTCAATTGCTTGGTTCATGTCAAAATTTAGAGGATGATCTGCTCTCTTCTCCAGCATCTATTGGTCTCCAAAACCAAAATCAGTCTTTTCATAAAATATCTTCTTTTTAATGAGATTATTTGTAATTTTTTATAGTTCGAAGAAATTTCAAATAGTATGCAAATCATAACAAAATTACTGACGTAATTGTATATATTTACATATGTTAATTGCGTTGCCTATACATACATTGCCTATACAAATTAAATTCTGCTGGCAATTAAAATGCAAAAAAAATAAAGCCAAAAAGTAGACAATGTCAATGTTGATTGGATTCCGGGTTTGAGTCTTTTTCCTTTTGGCTAACAGTATTTACGATGGAGCAAAATACAAAAAAAAAATATATACAAAAATTACAGACTTGTTGAAATGAGTGATTATCCCAGTGTGCCAAATTCGGAATTCGGAATTGGTTACAACTATTCCGAAAGTGACGAAAAGAAATAGAAATATAAAAAGCTCTTGAAATAAGTAAAACTATTGACTGGGGTAAGATTGTTCATTATTTTATGAGTAAGATATGAATATTTGTTAAGAATCTCTTCTGAACTCTGCAAGAAACAAATTTGAAATCATTCGGAATTCGTTGCGAATATTTCACTGAGTTCGAGCGAATTCCGAACAAAGTGCGAACGAATCTACGATAGGGAAATCGTTAGGAGTTTGTTGAGAAATAAGTTAGAATTCATAACAAATTCCGAACTTATCGCGATCAACGTTTAGTTTAGTAAATTATGTTTTAAAACGGTACTTTTGTCGTTGTCATTCGTCATTTAGTCGTTGTCATTGTCATTCATGCATGAACTCGAGCCTGCAATGTTTATAAACTGTATTGTTTATGGTTTTTTCCAGTGTTTTCAAAATATTTACAAAATATTGCCTTAAACTGAAGGCATTTTTATAATACCTGGTGAAGCTGATCACATTATAAATAACGCTACCTATTAAATAGAAAGCTCGTGTTGTGTAGTGGACATAGCATTTGGCTTCCAGCGTTTAGGGTACGGGGTTTTTAATTTATCTTTAAAAAATGGCCAGAGAGATTTTTTTGCTACTATCGCTGTACCAGACGTTCATTCTTTTGCAAAAAAGTGTTTCCAAGCAATCATGACGGATGAGGTTGCTGTTCAATTTACATGGATGGGTTTTGGGACCAACATCAAAATTAAAAATTTTACAATAATGTATATTTGTAAAGGTTCGAAATGTTACTCAAGTTGTGACTATAGTGATTAAAAAAAATCGATTAAAACTTTGCTAGCTATTAAAAAGAAACTTTATAAGAACTAGCTTACATGATTTAAAATCAAATGACGTAGCAGTTGCTGTTGATGTAAAAGTATTTCAATCTTTTCCAGACTACCTTTAAGCAATAAATATAGAAGGACGCAAACGAGACGGATTTATAGTGAAAGCGCAAGCAATGCTTAACATTTATTTCATAGCATATTTGCTCGAAAGCGTTTCCCAGCAAAGAATATTTGAAGCAAGAATATGGATAATTTTGCAGGTTAAGCCTCCAAAAGCAGTATCAAATGGAATTGTTTTTGTAAGACGGTCAAAAATTGAAATTTAACTAAATTGTTTCGAAAGTATGCACTGTTTCTCACCAGATATAAATCAAATATCAAAGTGAATTTCTTTCCACCAAACACCAAACACAAAACCAGCTTATAAAGTCAATTTTTAATCAGCATGTCTTTTCAAATTTTAGCGCTCATTTAAAAATATATTTTTGCTAAACTAATGGAGCATGAAACTTCTTGAAAAAGTTTCATGCAAAAAATGAGTTAGACAGACTTGTACGTTAGGACAGGAAACAACATTGAAATTATCAAGGAACAATATTGTGCTAGTTGAGAATGACGGTAACCGAGAGGAATCTGCTGCTATATTACAGACGAAGATAATGCTGAATTGTTTTAAGTTGGTGACGATAATGATCTAATAATGAGAATTTGATTAGCACAAGGAGACAATGAGTGGATGGCCCACAAGAAGCTTCAGCAGAATCAAATCAGGAAAACTAATATCGCAAAACTTGCTGCGTCAACTTTGTCTAGTGGTAAAGTGGTGAAATTGACCATGGCTAGCATAAAGTGTGTGTTTTCGGTAAAATCTACGATCTGGATTGCGGTCACATGGAGTCTTGGACTACGAGCAAATGAAGATCAGGCAATCAACGTTAACATACTTATTTTAATTGGCACTGTAATAAGCACCAAGGAAATAGTTTGAATTATTATCAGACAACATTTTGAATTCTGTTAGTTTTGATAGAGTCAGAATATGGTTTACTAAAACATTATTACATATTTTGATTTACAAAAAAAATATTTCGTTGATTATAAATGGGCTTTAGTATTTGCTTGGATTTATTATTTTTGAATGATTTATATATTTCAGTTTGCGTGATATTCCACTGCGCGCTGTTTCATCATCCCCGCGAAACGAGGGAACACTATATTAATGTTTTCATTATAATTTAGTTGCCTTCTGACTTCTTACAACACAAGTGCGAAGTGATAAGTGGTATAACTTAAATACCTGCTAATAACTAGATTAAAAAAAAGCACGAAACATGATCATAGTTCGTAGGGAGGGTATCATAGTTCGTAGGTTCGCAGGGGACCGAACTCGAGCTATCAACGACACACGCTAACAGCGGTTGCTTCACCCACTCGACAGCACAGGCTTCACATAGTAAGTAATATAGACCTAAAAATTGTTCTTTATCTCGTCAATTGTAGTTGGTAAAAAATGACTTAAGGCAGGTTTCTACCTTGTGCGGCCGAAAAAAATGTGCTCTCTTCAGGAATTTTTTTTTGGGAAATAGACACTTAAATTTTTTTTTCTATTGTAAGTATAAGTTTATTTTAAATGTAAAAAATTTGCTAAGGGGGGGGGGGTCATCGAACAATGGCGGCGCGCTACACGGATTTTAGCTGCTGGTGGAAGCCCTGCCGTCGATTCAGATGGTCTGAAACATAAAAATGAAACATAATATTATTTAATATACTTTTGCCTATGGACTCTACCAGAATTGTGAAAAAAAAATGAAAAAGTAATGCAATTTTGAAAAAGAAAAACGATTTTTTCCTTTTTTTGGCTACAAATTGTTATGTAAAATGAAAGATTGCTAATATTTTTTAATGATTCTGCTACCAGCCATGAACAAGTTTTTGATACCCAACTGTAAAAAATTTTGTGATCATTCCTTAGCCCGTGTGCCTTCAATCACTTCCACCAGGTTGAAAAATGCTGTGCAGCGCGCCAGGCTGTGGCGTCTCAGCGCGCTCGACACCGCTCCCTATTTTTCGCATGGCGAAATTTCTTTTAAAAGCATAATTACTATTATTCAAGATGCAAAACAGTCGGCTTCAACTATTAGGGAAATCAGAGCTAGGAGAGGCAACAATTGGATTACGGAAGATTTAATTAAGGAAATGGATAAAAAGAAAATGTTATATAAAAGAATGAAAATGAATCCAAGTGATGCCAAACTTACTTCTGATTACAGATCCTTGAAGAATAGAGTATGTTCCATGATCAGAATTGCTAAGAAAGACTATGTTAGAAGACATCTTATTTCTGCTGAGGGTGATGTTAGGAGAGTTTGGAAATTCATCAACCAAGAACTCTTGTTGGGCAATAAAATAAACAAATCTAACTCTATCATCAATGCCGACAATCTCGTTGATCATTTCAGCTCTATAGGTGAAAAACTTATTGAGGACTTAAAAGTGAAGTTTAACCTTGACAACTTTGAAAGGCAGAACATTCCGTTGAATACAAAATCTCTCTTTTCCGAGCCTACTGATCCTGGTGAAGTGTTTGCCATAATTAGCTCATTGAAGAATTCTTCACCTGGAACTGATGGAATAACTTCCGAAAACTTGAAATTAGTCGCTACTCAGATATCACCTTATATTTCTGCAATCATTAATAATCACATTACCAAAGGTGAATTCCCTACAGAACTGAAAGATACCATGATAGTTCCTATTCATAAATCAGGTGACGATGTAGATCCTTCTAATTACAGGCCAATTGCTTTAACAAGTTCGTTTAGCAAAATTTTCGAAAAAGTTATCAATAAAAGACTAGTTAAGTTTATAGAAAACAGTGTAGGATTTGATACACATCAATATGGTTTTTTACAAAAAAGTAACACAACATCAGCAATAACAGATGCCTTACAATTTATTAATTGTGAACTTGATTCGAATAAATATGTGGCCGCACTGTTTATTGATTTAGCGAAGGCCTTTGATACAGTTAATCATATCACTTTGTTAGAAAATCTGAGCGAACTTGGAATAAGAGGCTTGGGACTGGCGTTAATTGGTAGTTTCCTAAAAGACAGAAAAGTTCTGGTTAGGTTTAATGATGAAATAAGTAAACAACGAGTAGTTAACATTGGTGTTCCTCAAGGGTCGATTCTAGGACCAACTTTATTTTTGCTCTATATTTATAATTTATATTTCTCTGGTCTGACTGGAAAATATATTATTTACGCTGATGATACCCTGTTGCTATACTCTGCTAAATCTGCTGAACTTCTGGAGCGACAAACAAATAATGATTTAATTCTTTATGGGTCCTGGCTTTTGGGAAACAGGCTTACAATCAATACCTGTAAAACTAGTTACATGGTATTCAAGCAGATTAATAAGAGTGACATTTGCCTTAACATTAGAATACATGGAGAGGAGATACAAAGAGTGGCTAGATCTAAATACTTAGGACTAATTATTGATGATAGATTATCTTGGTCCCCTCACATAAGTAATGTGAAATCTAAGTTGGTTTTCTGGGTTAGGCTGTTCAGAATGAAATATTACTTGGATTTAGAGCTAAAAAATATGATATACAACTCCTTTGTGCTGCCTAAGATTACCTATGGTATTTTGAATTGGAGTCAAACTTCAGAGATGAATATAGACTCAATTCATAGAATACTCAATAGGATAGTCAAGGCAGTGCATGGACTTGATAGACTGACTCCAAGTGATATACTATACAGACAAACAGATAAATTCAATGTAAGGGATATTATATTTATGGAAAAAGCTAAGATAATATATAAAATACTCAATAACAATATAAAATCTTCGATATGTCCAATAAAATACTGTGATTATCACAGCTATCACACAAGATTTAAAGATAATCTCAGGCTTGATATCGCTAGAACGAATAGAAAACATAAAGATCCTATTAGATTAGCTATGGAAATCTTTAATAATTTACCTAACTCTTTGAAGAATGCTAGGTCTTTTCCCGTCTTTAAAAGGCTGCTGAAGAATCACATTAGAACCATGTAAAGTAAATTACGTACTATTTAATACTAGTGTTTTTTTTTTACTAATTGCTATTTTTCTTTTTTTTTTGCATCCCTCATACCAGCACTCTGTTGCTGACTGGGAAGCAATTTCTCTCGCTTATTTATATTATGAAAGAGCTTCTTCTTCTTCTTTGCATGCTTTTTTTATTATCGATCTTTTACACTAACTTCCCATCAACTAACTCTATCTTACTTTCTTTATTTTCCATTTATCCTATTTATGTTTTCTTTTTTACTATTATATAATTTAATTACAAATTGAATGTGTCGAGAGTGTGGTTTGGGATTCCTTTCCTGTCCTATTCCCTTTCGGGGGATGATGATAATTTTAATTGCTTGTTTCTTGACTAAGTGGCTTACTGCTGCTAGGAAGAGGAGGCTCTGCAATGAAGCTGACCCCATTGTGTTATTGTGTTAACTTTCGTGATTCATGTATTTACCGCATCTATCTATCCGTATGTATGTATCCGAAAATGCAAAAAGGTAGAAACCTGCCTTAATTTACTATATTATATCGGATTTTCGAAAAATTTCATCACAAATAGGTTTTAATTTGAAATTTGAAGCTGATGATAGTTCGAAAATTGATAAATTTGGCTAAATATGAACATTTATATTACATGTTTCATTTTGAGCACTATACCTTCCGTACATCATTTTAAACTTGTGAATCATTTATCAGTTACTACAATGTTCCAATATTTTATGCACCTATATTGAATCATCTTTTTATCTGAAGTGGCAGTATTTTACGATATTTTCTCAAAAATAATAAAATTCAACAACCATTTGAGCAAAACCCATGCTTACGACTGGGTCTAAATTTTCAATGGCGGACCAAGCAACAAAACAGCACCTTAAACTTGCTGCGTTAACACTACGAAAAGACTTAAATTTATTTAATTTTCATTTAAATGCATTATTGTTCAACCTAAAGATGTACCAAAAGCACACATAAGCGGGAAGAACAAAGTGGTTGCCTTTAAAGTAATCATAATTGAACACTAATAGTTTTAATTCGTTGCATATTTCCTCCTATTTGCGAAAATTCGAAAGCCCTCGTACAAGCCATCTTGGAATGTTATCTGTTAGGAACATGTCCAACAACTAGCTTTGAAGTGAAAATCCAATTTTTACCTGCACAATCAATCTAATTCCGCCTAACCATGCGCGATTCTTATTAAAAAGGAAGTAATTTATCTTAATTGTATCTAAACACATTCCCACATAGCACAAGTGATATTTTTAAAAAGCTTTCATCAACACCCGTGCCTAGTTTACCATCCGGCCATGCAACACCCAACCACGGTAAAAACAACTTGTTCAACTCGATCGACAAATTCGATCTAATGTGAAACCAGCATGCGTCCAAGCAACATCATCTCATCATATATTAATTGAGAAGATCCCACCTGCGGAATGTCGCGGAAGATCATTTTTGCACCTATGGAATTTGGGTCAAAGCGGCGGTTCAATCTCCACTTTTCCGCCTATTCGTCGACTCCGACTGAACAGTGGAGCTGGCCGGTCTGTCCGCTGGTCTGTTAATCAGTTTGCCGGTCAGGTTCGATGACGGCAGCGTGATATGTTTACATAAAAAGCTGCCGTTACCGCTGTCGAATCCGAATATTATCGTTGTACGTATCTCGAAGCGAAAACCGATAATCTTAACTGTTTGGCAACATTTCTTTTTAGAAATGTTTGCTTTTTTATGGATTCTTTTTAGCTTTCTGTAGTTTTCTGTATTTTTTCATTCATTTGTGAGAGAGTTTTTTTTTAACGACGCACGGCCGTCGCGGTGGTGCTTGATGAGCAAGCATGTGAAAACCAGAATGTGGATTAGTAAATCAGGAAAATGAAAATGATTGCAATGAAAGTTTAGTAGAAGAATGGTCGATAGTGTTGTTTCTTCTTTTTTTATCTTGTTAAATGAACGATGGACGAATGGCTTTCACAGGTAACGTTCACGTTAGTCGCTTGTCTAGAATCAAAACCGTTGTGAGGCGTGATACAGTGATTGATACAATATATTACTCATATGAAAAAAAAAAACCACAAGAAGATTGATTTTTTCCGACGAAAATCAGCAACAGGAAATAGTAGAGAAAAGTTAAAAAAAACGAAAGAAATGAAATCAAAAGCAAAATCAATCATGAAAACAGTGTAGTTTGAATTAAAATCAGCTTGCAAGAAACTAAAATTTTAGGTGGATTATTTAGCTTGAAGTGAAAATAACGACGTGATTAACTGTTTTAGAACTTAAGTGAGAAGTGTTGTGAGGAAATCGAATTTTTATAACATTTTCATCTTTTCCGTTGTTTCAATTGGCCAATGTGAATTTGCACGTGAAAATTTCGAGCTCATTTGGCTCATATGGAGAGCGAAAATTTCGAAGTATGATTCTTAGCATGATGTTCTTGATGTTCTAACCATTGATAAGCAACTACTATTCTCAACACCAATATTTTTCACTTTCCACGTGTTTGAAATTTACATAAGTATAATTCGCTTGCTACAGAATTAAGTGCTCCTGGAATAAAAATATCTAAACATTTTTTGTTTCATCTAACACAACTGGATCAAAAAAACATTAAAGTCTTCTGTTGTAGGTAAAACGAAAACGCCTCGATCTTTCAAGAACAAAATAGTGTGACCAATTACAATTACTCAAAGCATACCTGGATTAATGCGAGGATGTTTAAAAATTGGGTTTTTAAAAACTTCGCGCCAGAAGTTAGTTCAAATGTATTTTCCAAGCTATTTTTCGATAACTTTTATATTGCTGAGTTGAAAAGCTTTTGGAACAGCGATCATAACCGCAAACAGCTTTTCTGCTCTTGGATAATGGGCGCATCTGCGACCGCAAGAACAACTAATAAAGATCACAGCTGATAGAATAATTTCAACACATTAATTTTGTCTAAAAAAGAAAATAAGGAAAATAACCTACATAAATCGTTAAAAAGCATAAAAAATATGATCAGAACACGGCTTTTTGAAATTATGAATGAATAACTTAAAAAAATTATGTAAGAATTTCTATTAATTCAGTGCACATTTTTGAAAAGAACCTCGGTTTTATTTCGTCGCTATTTGTTTTTAAATTAAGTGTGTAATTTCAAGAAATTATATAATATTAATTTTTTGGACAAATTTCTTTCTACCTAAGTACAACGATTTTTAGTACTATTAATAGCTCTGATTAAAGACCACAAAAAAAGATCAGAACATCTCAAAGCAAGTTAAAGCAGAGCAGCTGCCAAAAAAAGTAGATCAGGTTAGAGCAATTGAGATTACAAATCTTTTGGAATACCACGCATGCAACAATTCTCAAAGTTGATCGCTTGGCATAAGTGCAACTTGTCAGTACACTAATAACAAACTGCATTTAAGTCACAATTGTTTGTAGACAGTCGGTGCTGTGACAATTGACAATTGATTGGTCGAAGCTACTCTGCCAAAAAAGGTAAAGTAGAAAATTGTGCTTTAAACTGCTCTAGTTAAACAGGCTCATGATACAAAAATCAGAGCAACTTTGAACAAGTTAGAATAACCGAATTGCTCATGAAACACATTTTGTTGAGACATCCCAACCTAGCTCAATCTAGAACAGCTCATTAAACACAGTGTTTATTTCCGCATCTTGTCAAGTTTTGAAAACATTTAGAGTGCTAAAATCAGTCATTTATCAACCTTAACATATTTTTCAGCACAAACCTCGGTATGAAAGTGAATGCCGATGAACTTTCATGCAAATATAAATTATACAACCATTTTCATAAATACTTTTGCAGAAAATCGCATGGTGAATACAGATGATCTGCCCACGACAACAAATACTTACTCGCAAACTTCAAACACGACTTGCTGCAAAAGATCTGGGAATTTTTGTACTATTGTCACTGGTTGACCTGAGGTCAGACTCACTCCGTACATTGGAGCGGTTGTATTGTAACGCGTCTTGCAGAGACGTGCGGGTGTGCTTCGGCATTGATCCGGTGATGAGTTGAGTGAACGACCTGAAATAATAAAAAACAATCAAATACACGATCATGATAGCATTGAAAAGAATAGTTGAATGAATAAAAGAGATATCATTCTAAGTGTCAAAATTTTATAAAGTCCAATCAGCAATGGGCAAAATAAAATATTTCAGAGCAAAGATTCATTAAACCGCAATGCTAGCTTCAATGGATGGGTTGCGCGGAAAGAAGCAGAAAGTATATACATACATGGTTTATTTGGCTAGTTCAGTGGATATAATCACCTTCGCCAAACGGACGTGATGTTTTGTACATGGAGTTTCATAAAATTGCATGCCACTGTACTGTGGTAAGTAAAAGTTTGAAGGTGTTTGAATGGAATCTATGGTTTTGATTTAATGCCTATTGAACAAACATTTTAGTATTAAAATATCTGCAAAAATTTTCTGGGTGTTTGACATTTTTTTCTAATAGCCAATGTAACGGGGAAAATTATTCAAAACCTATTATTATAATTACAAACTACTCAAACTTAATTTATATATAGAAGTTAAAGTTTAATCAAATTAACCCTATTAAGTCATCCTAATTGACAAATGTAGCGCTTATCATTCGTGGAATGGCTTAAATAATCTAAAGCATACATTCGCAAGCTGCAAAAATATTTCATTAGAGTCATCAGTACGTAACATTGAACGGATTTTTCTGTTCTCATATCCACTCTGTCACTGGTGAATAATTATTGTCAGCTTCACAGCTCAGACGCAAAGTTCCGACTGCGATCTGACTATTTATTACACAGAAGTATATTTTGCAGAAAAGAGCTCGCCGACGTACTAGAGGCTAATCTATCAGAACAAAAGCATACGCTTCTTCATTGAAATCCAAGAAGAGAAGGTTGGCCGCATTGGGATCGGGCTCTAAATTTTGCTGCAAGGTATATTTTTTTCGAAAAAGAGATTTGATGCAATCAAATACTTACTTGGAAACTTTAATGGTATGGCTGCTGTCATATTTGTTAAGATAGGGCTTCACTCAGCCAAGTATTGTTTCTTTGCCCTTCGCATATTTGATCAAACATTTGAAAGTTTTAATGATCTTATTTTATTTTTTTCTTTCATATTTCTCAGCGTATAAAACAGCATATTATGAACATATTTGTAAACATTGACTTAACGATGATTCACTTGAATCTATAGGCTCAATCTAACTCCAGTTATGAGAAGCTAGCGATAGATCCTTGTGGGGCACCTGCACGCCTGGCCTCTCAGATAACGTAGCCAGCATTATCTGGTTGCTACGATAATGCGTAGACCGTGCGTCCAGAAGCGCCAGCTGACCGTTGTCCACTCTTTTATTCTCTTTTTTTCTTGCATTTACATGTCCCTTTTCTTACCTGTTACCTCCTCTTCCCCGTTTCCTGCTCTGAGCCGTTTTCCTCTCTTACCCGTTTCCCCCTTTAATCCCTTCCTCGTATCCACTCCTTTCTCGTATCCGTCCCCTTCTCTCAACCATCGTTTCTTAGCACCCGTCCTTTCTTTTCATCCGTCTCTTTTCTTCATCGTCATTGATGCGATGTGGCACTCCCACCAGAAGCGCTGTGACGCAGATATGATGTATCAATAACGGCACGACATGGCATAATTTACACGGACAAAGATTCTAACCTACGCTTTCGAATTGATACGTATGGGCTGGCGGCAGGCCTTAGAGTATATTCGAAGCTTGCGCCATTGAGTTGGCCGGATAGGTTCAATTGAGTTGTACTCCCAATTAACGCTGTTTTGGCTTTTAGCAGATGACCCCATAAAAGCGTCTGCCAACCTATATGTGGCCTCCCTGTTTTCAGAGACAACCACGGGATCATTAAGACGACTGTCCATCCGAGCTGAGAAAGCGACTCTGAGGAAGGACCCATTAAAAAAACATGATGACCAATACAAACTAAAACGAAAAGCAAGCAGTAAGTGACGGTAGTGCGTCAGTGGTTAAGGACGTAAATTTCTTCGTCGGAATACTAAAGGTGCGAAAAACGCCACCTGCTGGCAAGAGTTCTTTGAGAATAGAATCGAGGGTGTTTCAATTATCTGACACCCAAAGTTCTTTAATTGTGACAAGCGACACTAGCACCGGGTGAAACTCCACGCGCGGAAGGGTACTGGTCCAAAAGAACATACGAAATCATTGCGTGGTAGTAAGCACTTCTCCAAGGGTTTCGATACGTACGTCCCCAAAGAGAAGCTTACTTAGCCAAAGAAAAAATACAAGAAGACCAGATGTTGAGGAAACACCGCCTTATCGTCAAGGCCATGGCAAGAACATCTCAGCCTCAAAAAACCATGTCACAAGAGGTGAAAGATGGTCTTTTGGAACTTCAGGAAGCTCTCGAAGTGATTAAGGTCTGTAGGACAATGCTAGAAATGAGCCAACAAATCCGCGCACGCATGAGTTCAAGCAAAGTAGAAGCATAGGTATGTCAAATAAGAAATACGGCGGATGGCGAAGTGCTCGCGACACTCGATAAATGCGAGCATATTGTGAGATTTGGTGAGGCCATTCAAACGTTGGTAGGGAGGTAAAGAAACTTCTTCTCAAGACCAAAATTGAAATCTTTGACTTCGAAAGTCTTAGAACCGAAGAAAAAGTGGCAGCTGCGATTTGAGAAAGGAAAATCGAAAATGCTAAAATTACATTACTGCCCCCAAATGCAAGAGAACAGCGGAAAGTCTTAGTAGAATTGGAGGACGCAAAAGCTATGAAGCTAACTAAAGATGGGCGAATAAGAATTGGCTGGGTGAATGTCAAATTAAGGGAGTGACCCGAGGTGGTGCGTTGCTACAAGTGTATGGGCTACCATCACACAAAAAAGGATTGTAAAGGACCAGATCGGAACAGTAACTGTTGTGCTGTAACTGTCAAACTGGTGTGTAATGAGAAAGCAAAACAAGGAAAAGTAAATCACATTTTGGAGTCAGTAGCGTGTAAAGCTTTCAGAAAAGTGCTTGAAGCGCAGAAGGAGAAGCTTCGTAGATGAGAATTCTCCAAGGGAACACAAAGATGTATCGTACGGCGGAAGATTTGTTCAAGCAGCTGGTGTGCGAATTCACAGCCTAAATTGCAATGATTAGTGAACCATATCGAAGGAAAAATCCAGACACTTGGTATGGATACGCTTCAGGCTATACAGCTCTATGAGTTACAGATGCTCGAAGGATCCGAGTGGATCAGCAGGGTTCGGGTGATGGATATGTTTGGATCTGAAACCAAGGTATCAATTTTGTCAGCTGCTATTTCTCACCAAACGACCCAATTGGGGAATTTTGCAGGAAAATAGAAGCACTGGAAGATACTTTACGAGATCTGTTGGGTGCGTTTGTGGTGGCTGGTGACCTCAACGCGAGAGCTTTGGAGTGGGGAATTCCAACTCAGAACACACGGGAAAAATTCATTATGGAGATGATGACTAGATTAAACATGGCTATACTAATTAGCGGCTCAACACCTACGTATTGCAGACCGGGGTTTGGAGAGTCTATACCTGATATAACTCTCGTTTCGGAAGCATTGTCAGTGCTGACGATTAATTAAAGTCAAACAAATACATTCGAATCTATTAAATATAGCTACGTGATTACATCAATGATATTCAAACAATAGGCGTTGTTGCGTGCATAAGATTTCTACTATTCAATATTTATCCATGTCCTTAAAAAGTTTTACGAAAAACAAAATCGATGCTCATACTAATATTTCACAAAAAAAAGAGCCAACATGTGGACGGCATTTGCCAGATCGTCAAAAAATCCATTTGACTCGTGCCCGAAAAACCAACTCAGAGCTGAAGTCGCACAAGCACCGGTGAGTCATGTCAAATTCACATGGCTGGCCCGTCCAAACGCTCACTCTTGCTTGCTTTGGCTTTTATGAGAGTAAACAGATTTTTTGAGCTGCCATCATCAAAAACTTCAAAAATATTTCAGAGCTTAAAATTTTGATTTCACACAAAGCTTCTGTATTTTTTGGTTTTCGTTTAGATTTTATTCTTTAATTTAACTAATTTCATACACTGAATTCTATGTGTACTAATTCCCTAATATACATTGAAGTTCGAAGCACTATTTTTGCATATATTGAAAAAGAACACACGAAAATAACACATACAAAATACCAACATTTCAAGGTCTATATAGTTGTCATCAAAAGGTTCATTTCAACCGACCAAATTTCAAATGAAAAGTATTTCAAATAGCACGGAAGCCCATTACTTCCGACATGAAATTACATCTGATCTTCAACGGGATCTCGATGCATATATTTACATATGTTGCTCTACTTTGAATAAAACACTTTAAAATCGTAGCGAACTAAACCCAATCATTTCGAATTTAACCATTTCCTAACCACACTAATCTTCAATTTCTGGCAGCCATATTATTAGTAGATTATTTAAATAAGCTGCAGCCATTAATTGACCTTCCAAATAGGTATATGCAGCCTTTTATACAAATTGTTATCGGCTTAACAATCTTAATATATCAGTGCATTCTACTTACTTACTACGCAAGCCTTCTACACCATTCCATCTTATGGCAAAGCTAATGAAATTTCGAATGGTGAGTTGTTCGCGCTTTGAATTTTAATCATCGTAACTGTTTTTAATCATGAAAATGTCTTTACGCGATCATAAGGCACGCAAATATATACGAGTGCATACAAGTAGCATATCTTAGAGCTACTAGTGAATGTTTGCATTTCAGATACTTTATCATCGTTTACGACCTCTACCCGAGTATGTATGAATAACTGAATGAAATCGAACGGTAACTAAAAACAACGTAATCATACTAATGGTTAATGATGCAGCATATTGAATATGCTTTTTCGAATTTGATTTGTTGATGCTTAAGCAGTTGAACTGGTTGCGAATCGGTTTGTTTTTGTGCCAGGTACGCTTAAGAGTATGCGGAACAAATTTAAATTGTTTCAAAGAACAGCTACATGAAATATAATTAATAGTGAATTATATTGATATGGAAGAATTCAAATCGAAATGATTTAAAGAACATTGATTTTCAGCATTTGTTTTGTCCAAATTCGTAAAGGTGTGAGAGTATTTTAAATTCAATAGTGTGTCTTTTGGGAATGTATAAATATAAGCATTTAGGATTTTGTATTAAAAATGCATGCTTAGGCCTGTTTGATTTGAATGATGTCATTTTTGCATTATCCCACCTCTGGTGTTCCGCAAGGCTCAATACTTGGCCCCTTGTTGTTCTTAATCTATATTAATGATCTGCCAGGTCTCCTAAACTCCTTCTCCCTTCTTTACGCAGACGATCTTAAAATTTTCAGAGTAATCGATACAATTGAAGACTGCTTTCAGCTACAGAATGATCTGCACACTTTGGGCAACTGGTGTAGTGCAAATTATCTTACTCTGAACGTCTTAAAATGTCGCCAAATGTCGTTCACGCGTAAAACTAACCCCTTAGTGTTTTCTTATTGCGCTTCCGGTACCTCTCTCGATGCTGTATTCTGTTTTAAAGACCTGGGAGTTATTTTCGACACTAAACTCTTATTTGACCAACACATATTGCATATTACTGCCAAAGCGTCCAGGCTCTCGGGTTTTATACTTAGATCTTCTAAGCATTTTACCGATATCTCCACCTGTGTACACCTGTTTTGCTCTTTTGTCCGTAGTATCCTTGAGTATTGTTGTCAAATATGGTGCCCACATTTTCAGTACTTAATTGATGCGGTTGAATCTGTACAACGCAGGTTCACCCGCACTCTGCTTTTCAAATTCAATTTGACTTACTGTGGGTATAGTGCGAGACTTACCATGCTGCAAATTCCATCCCTGAAATCTCGTAGGCTGTTCTTTGATGAATGCCTTCTATTTAAATTACACCATCGACTTGTCCCATCAGACCTCTGCAACCTGGTTTCCGTCCGTGTATTGGATCGGTCATGTAGATCAACTTTAACGTTTAATGTTCCATTTGCGCGGGCTGATACATATTACTTTTCACCGCTGCTACGTTTACCTAGGCAGCATAACAAACTCAGACTTGGTTCCCTACCACCGACCTTGATGCTTTTCAAAAACATGTTAAAAGATAAAGTAATTACTTATTCTGTTTAATGCATGCTCATCTTGGCTAATTGCATATTTAAATTTTGGATTCTTATTTTCTATTGAATTATGATACTCTTGTTCGTTTTATATATATTTTTATTTTTATTTATCATTGAATTATATTATATTTTTATTTTTATTTATCATTGTCTATTGCGTAATTGGACTTGATCTGTTGTTATAGACATTAAATCAATAAATAAATAAATAAATAAATAAATAAACTTTAACGTGAGGCAGATGTGATATATTTTTCGTTTTGATGCTGTCAAAGGGTTGCCAGCACGAGGTGGTTTTGCTATTTATCTATTAATAAATGCTTACATTAGGTATTCATATTGCGAAAATTTACAATGAAAATAAGAACCCAATGTTTAAATTTTCTAATTTCTTGAAATTTTCCGGATGCCTACCTCAAACAATTTTTTATCCCTGTAACTTTCGATGAAGTCAACGGATGAAAACGAGATTCATAAGGCTCTGTTGTGGTAGACTTCTAGTTGCACTTCATTTGTGTTACAGAAGATGCTGTTTTCAAAGTTTTGTAAGATAAGCAACCAATAATTAGTATAAGTAACAAGTGTGTGACTTTCCTTAATTTTGAAATTCATAAAAATGCAGCCCTGAGAACTTTTCCACCCTATTATTTTAAATGTATTGGTGAGATCAAAACGGTACATTGCCCTCAAAACAGATTGGAGCACATGTGGTAAAATGTGCACTCAAAATCTGCCCGATTCTTCTACTGTTCATAGAACATTCGTGTTTCTAGCGGTTCTATTGCGCTAGAGTTTTTTGTATGTTTTTTGTTTTCTTCATGTAAGTTTTGTGTGTATGTCTAAGAGAGAGAGAGAGATTTTCTTTAATGTTTGGCTTCTGCTGCCACCGATTTGCCTTTTGGTGGTAAACTTTCTAGCTAGCGGAGTCAAATTTTACCCCAATTTGAAAACGAATCTTAAATTTAACATTTGCATATTGATAGATTCATTATATGTTTAGAAAAGGTTTTGTAAAATATGCAAGGGGAAGTGAGAGTTACGTACATTGAAATCAAAGAATTTCAGAATATATGAAATATATGCTCTAACAACCACCTAGAAAAATTTAAATATATGTATGTATATCTTTCTATGATATTGAATGAAAATGGCCCCCAAAGGCTGAGACTTGCAAATATTCGTGCTGGTCAAAACGTATCAGTAATAGTAAGTGCATGTACACATATGCAAAGAAAATACAATTTTTAGATGTTTTCAGATATTTAACGAAAATGCGACTAACGGATACGGCAAATTGTGTCTCGTTTTTCTTGAAGGATATGAAACAGTATCTTGACGAATGGTGAAGCGCGTAAGAGTCAAAATCTTCAAATCAAGAGGCTGTTTTGATTCCTCCGAAGCTGGTCACAGCCCCAGTTGCAAAAAGAGGACGGGGCTAGAAACCTTCAGATTTTTTACAAGTAATAGATTTGCGGCTTATTTTTAAGCAGGACAAAAAGTTTTTACTAAAATATGTGTTCTTAGTTTCAAAACTTTGGGAAACACTACTTAAAGACAAGTATTGCCACAGCAACAGATCACTACTTAAATTCAACACTTTACACATAGTAAAAAAAATATTCACTCAGATTTTACTAACCTTGCTAAAACAGGCATATATTTTAGTGGACAGGTTTGGGTGAGAAAGTTATGTTACATACAAGAACATGATACTAAACATGCAGACATCTCGAAAAATGTTTGAAATTTCCTTTGTTTGTATTTCTAATTTTCGAAGCGTTCAAACCTTTGTGTTTTTCAATTGTAAGCGATTTCCGCTCTAATGGCTTTTTTGATGTTCGTCTCTTCATAAGTTTTCATATTTTTCTTAATTTTTCGAACTTTTTTTTGCCCAATGTATCAATAAAATATAGATAGTTCCTTCTCAAACTAACACCTTCAAACTATAAATATAAATTTTGTATAAAAACCTTGCCATAAACACTTATTAAATCACAATGGGATATGCAGTGAAGCCAATGGACAATACTTGCGATATATGTTCCGGAATAGGTAAAAGATGAGTTACACACTTGTGACACAATTTTAATTGCAATGCCAAATGAATTCAATAAATTAACAAGAAGGGATCTCGATTATATAGTTTTCAAAAATTTGTAGCCGTTTTAACCGCACCTCAAAAACCTACTCAAAATAAAACACGATAACGTGGAACTATGAATGAAATGCGAATACAATGAAAAACTCTCAGATCCACAAAACAAGCGCACGAACACATGGATGCAACGTAAAATTGATACATTCCCAGCCCGTCTGTCTAGCACTTACCTTCCTAATTAGTTGTCCTCTATCGAAAATGCATTGACATGTTATGAAACTCTATGGACACAGATTGAATTGTGGTCAGTTTTTCTCCAGGGGATTATTGATTCTAGCTTTATTCTTTTACTTTACACAGTTTATCTACTTATGTCCTTCAATCTTCGTCCATAAAAAAAAATTATGAAAAAAATATTAAATTTCGAGCTAAATCATTCTGATTGATAGCAGCCAGTAAATTAATTATCATGATTATCAAAATTAACGTGATTATCGCTTTTGAACCATCCATCCCAATTAAGATAATGATTCGAATTCAAAGCTTAGGTTGCTTGAAATTCAAGGTGAATCGGTTCTTGTTTCGAACCCAAATAGTTCTCATGGGAATCGAATTAATATTAAAACAAGCCTGTAAGTACCATCAAATTAGTTTGGACTCCAAAAAAGTAAAAAGTCACTTTAAATGGCTCACCTTCCGTCTACTAAACCGTCTACGAACATTTCGAAGTGATAGTATATCGAAACAACATCGCTAACATTCAAACAGGTGCGCCCAAAACCGTCTCAAGTGTCGCAATCAAGTGAATTCAAGCATCGATACTCAGCCTCTTTATGTTAGGATGTTGGTAAGATTATCTCAAAACTACTGAGTCACTGTCCCAAACCACCTTCTGTATGTATATCGAAGCAAAAAAACATACTCGTAAGATTCGATCACACGATACTAAGTCCATGCATGATACATTTGTTTGGAAAACACTGACGGCATCTGGTGAAAGATCTCAAATCGCTTCTGAGCGCGACCCACTTTAATACTGACCCACTATTGACCGTTAAATTTTTCCGAAGCAGATACTAACCCATTCTCGCGGGAATGAATACAAATCATACCGATGAACTGTTTGTTGGCAATGCTCCATAGATAGCACTCTAGGCACATTTGATCCGCTTGAGTGTATCGCTGTAGTTCACGGTCGTGGGATTTTATGGAATTAACTTTATTTGCTGGATCTTAGTAGCCTGGGGCCTAGCCACGGATCATTTTCAGATTATTCTTGAAATCTAACTGCCAATAATAATTTCATTCGATCACGCGAAACACGTATACATGCGAACTGGAAATTTTTGAGGCATTGTTTCGCGATTCGGAATCTATTGCCATGGATGATTTTTTGAAATTTGTTTTCTTTTTTATGGAAATTCTGTAAGTATTTCAATTACGTATGTATGTATTATCTGGCTAGCTGCATCAGTCCGTGAAACCCGTTTCAAATTGGCAGAACGATGAGGAAACAGAATTCTAGTTCGAAAAGAAAGTTTAGTGAACAGTATAGCATTTATTTAAAATCTGTTAATCCAAGTGACTTGCGTAATTATAGAGTTGTTCCTCAATAGAAGGATATCTAGAACATGTCAACGGTTATTCGGTTTTGATTCGAATTTTGCTAGCTGATGTGCTTGATGAAACAGTTTGAATAATTTGAATTTGGATTTGAGTAATTTTTGCCATTCAAAAGGGTCCGCACACGTCAAACAGGGCCGTGTAGCACGTTGCACAATGTTGTGCAATTTAATTTGACTTCGTTTTAAATAAATGTAAATTCGTCTAGTCCAGACTATAAAAATACAACAGTAATCAATCATTGTTAGGCAGAAATCGTTTAAGTGATGCTGTAGATAAATGCAAATCAAACTTATAATAAGCTTCGTTAAAGCATCTACTTATTACAGTGACTGGTTCATTGCAACCATAATTGGTCCGATGTTGAGGGATCGACAAAAAGTTAACCCGCCTGACACGTTTGTTATTAGTGTTAAATTTAAGTAATTTAAGTTGGCTTAATAAGTAGTTTGAGTCAACGGTGCCTTCCAAAATTTTCGCGGCAAATAAGATTTTGGAATTTTGACGTCAAGAGTTCAAGGTATCCATTCGTAAAAGATTTAAGCGGTCTTGATAAGGAGGTAGATGTAAAGGGTCATACCACGGAAGACCACGGAGGCAGAAACGTAAGAACCTCTTTTGAATGGACTCAATTAGGTCTGTGTAGACTTTTTGATATGGTGCCCATACAATACTTGCATATTCGACAATAGGTCTGACTAAGCTGCAAAAGAGGGTTTTAGTTAGAAAAATGTCGTTGAATTCCCTCGAACGTCTTCTGACGAAACCTAAGGCATTGCTAGCTTTCACAACGATTGAATCGATGTGATCGTCAAATGTGAAGGATTGATTCAGCAATACTCCTAAATCGAGTACTTTCGCTGATCTATTTAAAGATGTACTCAAAAGTGAGTATTCATAGATTACAGGATTATTTTTACGTGTGTAAGATATAATCGTACACTTGTCAGGATTAATTAGGAGATCGTTACCAGCTGGCAAATCTACAAATCATTGCAATCGTTAAGGTTTCTCACAACTTTGAAAATTTTAGCGTCATCGGCACAAAGAAGAACAGAAGATGACTGCAGAATGGAACCTACGTCATTAATAAATAAGGCGAACAGTAAGACCAGACGTGGTTTTTATTTCAGATGACAAGGCACCGCGAAAGGATACACGTTGGGTTCGATTCGTCAAGTAAGAGTCAACCCAATTTAAAAACAAGTAAGGGAATTGTAAGGAATGAAGCTTAGCTAAAAGTATAGAGTGATCAAGCTTATCAAAGGCTTTCGTCAAGTCTGTGTAGGCGCAGTCAGTTTGGAGGCCAGCTTCAATTGAGTTGGTTATTTGGTGAGAAAATTCAAGCAGGTTGGTTGTGGTTGAACGACCTTTCATGAAACCGTGCTAATACGGAGCCATAATGGATTTGCAATGAAAGGCTACAACATTCGTGACTATGGCTTCAAAAAGTGTTGCGACGCAGGGAAGTTTTGCAATAGGTCTATAGTTGCAAGCGTCATTACGAGTCCCTTTCTTGAATATAGGAGTGACGATGGAGTATTTGGACAAATGAGGAAAGATGCCTGTTTTAAAGGATGCATTGAAAATATAAGACAGCACAAGTAGTAGTGATGACACACAACATTTCAAGACCAAATTAGGTATGCCATCTGGGCTAGGTGTTATATTATTGTCAAGTTTATGAACAAATGTAATAATAGTGTCCTCGTCAATTTTTAAATCCTTCATCTCCAAAGAAGAAACTGTTGAGTTTGTCAAGTAGGGTGAAAAGTGTATGGAGTCTGGAAAGTCCGTACGATAAGCTTTACGGAAAACCGAAGCAAATAAATTACTAATATCAAGGGGATCATCAAAATAGGAGTCGTCAGATTTAAATGTGAGTGGATACCCATCGTTATAAGTCTTAGAATGAACAAAATTCCAAAATCTCTTAGGTTGAGCTTGAAAATTAAATTTTAGCTGTTGCGTATGTCTATGATATGCAAATGCAACTTCTTTATGATGCAGATCTCGTAATGCAGAAAAACGTTGATAGTCAGGTTCTGAGCGAGTCAGGCCCTATGTGTACGCAGCTTAAGTGAATTTTCTTTACTTGCACACAACCACAATGACGCAATCAACCTGAGCACGAGGTGCTTCACCAAAAACGCCTAGCTCTGTACTTCTTTCTTCTTCTTGGTCCTAATGAGTTTTCGCACATTTTCGCACAAAGACGAAAGAAACATTTTGAATATTGCCATTTTTTGGACTCAATGTGGACAAAACTTTAGATATCACCATTAATTTTTTTATCACCATTAATTTTTACTATTGCATCGCATTTTCAGTAGTTATATGAAGATTGTGTAACTTAGTAGATACAGTACCGGCTACTGGCATGTTTGGTCTCCTGGTGGAATCGCCGGGATTTTAATTGACCTAGCTGTGAGTGGGTGCTTCTCCTTGACGACCAAACTAAGACAGAACTGTTTAGTTAGTGCTTCGAAGCGGTTCATCATAAGACTAGGAACATAGGTAGTTTTGCAATGAACAATCGACGACCTGCCTACAAAGCCTATAGCTCATTATACTGGACTTCACACGTATGAGAAAGCAATAAGGGTCATCAGATCTCTCAAATCCAAAAAAAGCTCCAGACATTGATGGCTTCCATAACGTAGCACCAAAAAGCTGCCAAAGAAAGCACTCATATTTTCAATACTTGTACGGTTTTATCATGTGTGCCAACATCATGGAAGAAAGCAAATATTGTTCCAATATTTTAAGCAAATAAGAATCCTAGTAGTTCCTGCAGTTACAGGTCCATAAATCGACTTTCGAATTTGGGCAACGTTTTTACGCCAATTAACACCAATTAAAAAGTACAGTTGCTGATGGAAATGATATGATTTCTGACTTTGAATTTGGCTGAAATAAAATGTATGCTGAAATGGTAACCATGAACATCATAACAGCATTCGATACTGCATGGCATGAAGATTTTTTTGCATAAAATAAACGAATAAATGAAATCTCTGAACATATGGTCAAAATCATCCGATTCTTTGTTTTTGATCGACAATTTCACGTCAAAATAAACAGTTGAAGATCTTCAAGTCATCAGATAGTATGTGGCATTCTACAAGGATCCTGTCTAAGTCAAATTTTATTTAATTTTTATACAGCTAACATTTCACTAGATAGCTGCAAAAGATTTCACTTATGATATCTATATTTATTCTCATGACTCTAGCCCTGACATTATTTTAAAAAATCCAACATAAATTTAATTGAAAAATATAGCAGAAAGAAAAATCAAACAGATTATAGCAGAATGAAAAAGCTAATTTCATAGCAGAAAGTATAATCAAACAAAAATCTCGTATCATAAAATTAAATATCAGCGGCGAAAATTGTCTTGATAAAAAATTATCTACTAAATAATCTACTTTAAAATAATTACTGTTAGAAATCACATTAAAAACAGTTATCTTAAAATATCTAAATGTATCTTTATTGTATATAAAATAGAAATAGAAAATTGTTTGAGGATTATTACGAGACCAACACAAAATCTGGCCTAATCCGATTTTATCGTAGCAATAACTTTCACAAGACTATTCTTTCAATTTATTCGTCCAGCTGCCACAATAATATTCTATTCAAAGCAACAGAGCCTCACATTCTCAGTCATTCAAAGATCACTCTTCATTTTTCTGGATCAGAGCTAGCCAAAAATATGAATATGAATAGGTACTTGAAAGCTAACAGCATTAGCATAGTTCATGGTCAATGAACAATTCATTAGCCTCTGCAGGTTACCTCAAAAAGATTTCATCATGAATGGTCAGCTTCCTCTCGAGGCCATTACAATACATAGAACTCGTCTAGCACCATGTCAGTTCACTCTCGCTGGTTGTTAAATGAAATCATAAATACGAATTCTTATTTCTCATGTCGCAATACACTTCTACTTGGAGTTCAGCTCAAGAGCCGGAACATTGGTCGAGGCAAGTGAACTGTGCGAGTCAGACCCGAAAATCAAATGGACCTTACCATATTATTTGGCTTTCATGTACATCTACTTATACGTAAATGAAAGAAAACTTGCACTTGCTTCAAGTCCCATTAATCCAAATCTCAATTGAACTGGTTAGCATGGAGAGACTCGATGGGGCCAGCAAGAGTGAAATTGGCTGGATTATCGGAGCCGTCCAAGCAGTCGTTTAAAGTGAAACTCACGTGCATGATATTTTAAAATAAAAATTGCAGCCATGAGACCAAAAAGTATTGCGAAAAAAAATCGAGTGAAAAATGATTTTTGAGCTGTTTTTTTTATTCTAACGGTCTAGTTTTTGTGGTGGATTTTCGAAATTACAGTTTTTTGGTGTTTTTTGATTAGATAGAAACCGTGCGATTTCGATCTACCAATTAAAATTTGAGACGCTAAATTCAACACAAATTGATATTGCGTTCAGGTCACGTTCAATATAGCAGATTGCGGCGATAGAAAAAAATTGTTGAAAAAGTAAAAGAAGAATCATTACCGGATGATTTTATATATTTTCATAGGCGAAGGCCTAGACATGATGAAGTCAGTTGAAAATGGATGTAATTATTCCTGTCTTTTATAAGTTCATTGCAAAAGCGGCCTTGCTATATAGTACTTTTAATCGATTTGCTAAGAAAATAACTTATATCTCTTTAGAACTGTGAAAAACGAGATTGTGTATAGTTTTGTCTAGAAACAGAAACGGTACTTTTATACAATGACTTCCCGCCACAAATGACAGGCTTTCTCTCATAGATACAGATTTATTGCTTGAGCTCAAATTTTTATCTAAATCATTTTAAATCCCTTCACTTCACTTGAACTTTAATACTAAGATGCAAGTAAAAGCAAAAGCCATAAAATTCGCAATTTAACTTGAACGTGAAAATAAATGTTTTTCGCATGAAATATTGATTTTCTTCATTCCATCGCACTTCCGCGTTTTCTCTCTTGTTTCACACTCGGATCAGTCGAAAACATTAGAAATCTCAATCGACTCAACTCAGATTTAAATTAATGACGTCCATAACGAACGATTCGAATCGCAGTCGAGCCAGTCAATAAATCACAAGTGGAAAAGTCTCCATTGATGCAATCAAATCAACCGTACAGAAAAAAGCACATCATAAAAATTATTCGCAGGTACGCGTACCTGTGGGTCGTACTGAGTCTATTCAATGGTCAACAGCTGACTATAATAAAGTCACTACAAGTAATATATTTTTCGCATTGCTTTCTTTCCAGTCGAATCAAGAATTGATTTATGGTTTGCATTATTTACTTTCATCTTCAATTTGAACAGCGTCCGTTCCCGATTAGCTGGTAAGCGTTTCATTGTTAAGATCCGTGAAATCGAAATTATTATTAAGTTAAATTTAATCTGCTAATTTGTGTTTCACTTTTCTGGTGATATTCTGTACGGGGCAATAGGAAAACCTAAATCAGTTGAATCTTAAGATGTTTATTGTTTTCAAGTAGTTGGCTAATAAAGTGGTCTACAATTCATTCGTATTAATGAACTTTGTTGACTGTAAAAAAAAAACAAATATGAATGCAGTACGCGAAATGAGATACATTAGTCTAGAAAGCTTGATACTATCTAAGAAAATATTCAGACAAAACGGTTAACTTAGTCTTCGTTGCCTATTCGAATGTTTACATTCGACAGATTGTAGTGACTATAGTGTGCGCTCACGACCACATTTCCATAAGTAAAACTCTACTCGATGAGATAAGTATTTTTTTTCATGTATTGTAATGACAATATCTAATAACATGCTTATGCATATCGAAATCATCCAAACGAATGGTATCGATACTGTACAATGGAAAGAAATTGTACGATACACACCTGCTCTCGGACATGTATCTTGAAAGTGCTTGGTGAAGCACTGCAAATAAATTTCGAGATACCTAAATAAATCACTTATGGTAAGTGGGTATACGTTTTGGCCGGACTGAAGTATGCAGCTAAGAATTTAAGTACTGTTAGAAAATTGTTGAATATTATTATTGAACTTTATTTAATGTTTGTATTTGTATAGGTCTGCTGTGCAGATTTTCAAATACAGATGATTTTATTTTAATTTTTTTAGACATTTGAGGTTGAATCTGACTTTTAATTGTTAATTTGCAATAAAACTACATGGAAGAAGTTATATTTTAAGATTTTTTTATATTAATTCAGTTTATATTTATTCAATTACTCATACAATGATATCTTAATTTTTATCGGTATGATTTGTTATAGTATTGAAATCAATTGAGACTTGAGTATATCAATAGATCATAAGTTTATTTTTTGTAGACATAGGCTAAGTCATAATTAAAAGCACCAGTATTCTGCACACAAAGTCGGGGTATGCATTTAAGTCATTAATTTGAATTCAATTAATTGGTAAAAAAGGTAAAACCTGCTTAGGATGCGCGAAAAGTGTTCTAGATGAGCAAATGACCATAATGGATCTAGCAAATGAGCATAATGGAATTACGTATTATAAACATGTAGGGCCAATTGTCAAATATTACTTTTTTCTGCAGCAAATTCAATTTACAAATCAATTTAGAGCAACTGCAAATTCCGGTTTGATTTTTAAAACATGGTCCTTGGTTTGGAGATCAAAGTTGAATTCGAAACCTTCCTGTGAATTTATATCAATAAGTTTTCGAAAAATAATCTTCCATTTTTCTTTGAAAGAAAAGTAGCAGAAAAACTCTTTGCTCTATGAAAATTCCCAATGGAAAAATGTTAATCTTAGAAATCATCGTGAACCCGTGAGAAGAGCCACTACATGACATTACATCTTAGCTATACAACAACCGTTTAGCTAATTTACTGATTAACTACTGAACAAACTCGAAAGCTTGAATTCAAATTTTGTTAAGATGGGCTGACAGATAGCGTATGTTTACATTTGTAATATTTATTTACAACAGTATCCAAATATGCTGTACATTGAAATCCGCATTAAAAACTCTTGATGTTATGTTGTATCTTCCTGTTTTGCAGCTGTATGATCCTGCACTAGATGTCTGTAAAGATTGTTTTTTGTTAAAAACGACCAATGATGAACACCGACTATTACTGTCTCATAAAAACAAAATTCTCATATCTTATTTGTACTTAGCTTTGATGGCCAGAATATGGTCAAAGAAACGTGATTTCAAGTTACTTTTAGAACAAATCGTGAGCTCTGCAAGATTTACTAGAAAATAATCTACTTATAGTATAGAACTTGCGTTTTAACGAAACCGGCTAATAAACTGTCAGCATGAGAGTAAATTGAAATATCATTTTTATACGAATTAAGTCTCATTTTGACGCAAAATGTTTCATTTTTTTTACATAACGGTAAATAAATCCAAATGGTGCATTAACAAGCCCACAATTACAGTGTCAGTGATCCACATTGGGCGCGATCAAATGGTACCTGTCATAAGCTTTACTTTGCCCTGTCTTGCTTTTTAAAATCAAGAACCATGAATTTCAAATGGCTGTTCAGACTATCAAACAGCTCTTAATCTTCACTTTTGTTGGTCAAACCAAGTCATAGTTCTTAAAAGTGTTTCATTCCAATCGATCATGCTTCTTGACTCATTCATGTCAATAAGGATTACCAACCATTGCAACCCATTTCGATTTTAAGGATTGAATTTGGTTGAGACTTCATTCACATTCAGTCATACGCGTGACGAATGATTGAGTTCACAACTTGCTTTACTTACCAAGGATTTGACTCAACGATCTATTTACAGCAAAGTTAACTCAAAGCTCGATGTGCTATTAAGGTTGGGTATGAGTGAGTAAAATAAAAATAAAAAATAAAATCTACATATGCAGCACGAGAATTTAATACGACTGATTCGGACCTATGCACTCATCTCCATTCTGGAGTACTGGTAATTGGAGTGCATATGAGGGCATTAAAATATATTGATTTTAAAATTCAAGGGACTGTACTACCATTCAAAAGACCTAAGCTATGATACTTAGCTCTCCTAATCATTTCTTAAGATAGATAGATTCATCGAAGGCCAAAGTAATAGTCCTTTGCATATTTATATCTTTGTAAGAAAATCAAAATATTATTTTGTGGGCCCTGAGAAGAAGCTCAATTTTCGAAGAAAAATATACTGAAAACTCAATCAACGACTTTCTGACAAATTATTTCGTTTGATTTTGGAAATAAATCAACGAAAACAGTTCCTTATGTACTCAGACTATAATGTGGACGATAATGTCGGATCTGATTTCATTAATGTTAATTGACTCTTCTTATCTTGAGATGCTAATAAAATATGAAACAGTTTTTTCATAAGCCAAAATATTGCACTCGTTCAGAAGAGAAATTTCCATTCAAATTTTCATTAGGTATCTGATTTAAATCAGGGGTAAAGTGAATCGTGGAACTGATTACTCCACACTAATATTCACCATGATTGAAAAATTGTAATGAAGTTCTCTACCAGCTTCAACCCCTAGACCCGTACGAGAGTTCTCGTGGGATTACTTTACTTTACTTACCGTGGACAAAAGTAAATTTTCTCAGCAAAATTGTTTCATTAGTAATTTTTCTGTTGAATCTACTAGGAGATAAGTTTTACAAAAATATCTACAAAAGCCACAAACAATTATTATGATATGCACATTCAACAAAATTTAGAGCAAAATAATATCCAACTGTGTGTATAGCACTAACCAGATTCGTCCGCAAAAATATGGAGATTAGGTACTAATATAAGTGCATGGGGCAAATCCCTTCATATTTTCGATAGCTTGTTAAGTCAAAAAAGTTCAAGCTTTCAAATCGTTAATATCAGATAATTGGATTTTAGTTTATGGATAAACCAAAAGCACTTTCTTTTTGGTGTCAAACTTAACATGGTAATCAAAACCTTTTATTCTTTTGTCACAAAACTACACTAAATAAAATGTTTGTTATTGTTTAAGAGTAAACTTCCATTGATCGAGACAAAGTAAATTCGCAAAAAGTCTTGGTTTTTCCAAAGAAAGTTAAAGCCAAGAACGTGAATTTGCATTTGCTGGGACAGTAGATTAATGTCGATCTGAATTTAACCAAAGATGATAAATTGATGGTTGAGTAGGGAAATTGAAAGTTTTTATGTGCATTCAAATTTTTCTAGAACTACCATGGTTTTTCCATTCGAATACTTTAACATTGCCTACTTAGTATTTTTTTTCGCCGGATCGAGCTTCATTGTCTAATGCTGCCAATACAAGCTGATGAGCTGCATAGTGAAAGATAAAAAATAAAAGATATTCCGCATGTGTTGTGACACACAAGGAATATAAACTATAGACTTCTACCTTATAGAACCTCAGCCTTCAATTTCGATGATACCTTAATTATTTCTCACTCATCATTATCATCGGCGCTACAATCAAGGTCCGGTCCTGGCCTTCGTTAACAAATTTTTCCAGCGGTCCCGATCGCGAGCCGATGTCATCCAATTGGGCACCCTTAAACTCCGAGCGTCCTGGTCAACACCATCCTTCCAGAGCAGGTCTAAAATCTACCGCAAAGGGTTTTCCGAGCAGGATACTCTTCGCTCATTCAAGCAAGGTGTCCTGCCCACAGAAGTCTACCAAGCTTTAGCTTAGTAATAATATCTGCTTCTAGGTAGATAGCATGCAACTCACGGCTAAAGCGTCTCCGGAATCAACCTTCTTCGCCTATGGGGCCAATGATTCTCCTCAAGACTTTCCTCTCGAACGCGGCTAAGAGGTCAGAGTGCCTTTCGCCAAGCACCCAATTGTCGGATTCATACGTGAGTACTGGCAGTATCATGGTCTTGTACAGCAGAGTATCCGTTCGTGCAGGATACCTTATAGGAGATACTCAACAATGTTGTACCCCTTTAGTTGCTGCACATAGTCACATCTCCTTTCTAATATATGGGGCATATTATATCTTTGCGCCAGTCTGCTGACATATCTTCATGCTGCCTTACGTGCAATATAATTTCATGATTCGCTTGGTGTAATGTGGGCCCTCCATATCTAATCAGCTCAGCTAGTATGCCGTCGGCTCCAGGGGCTTTGTTAAATTTCAGTCGACTTATGGCTCTTCGTACCTCTTCTATGCTTGGTGGCGGGAGTAAAATGTCTTCTTCTTCCAGTTCTTCATTGATTCACTAAAGTGCACTTTTCATCGCTCCCGAATACCTTTCTCATATGTATCAAAAAAGTGTGTTTTTTTCATGCATGGTCGAATATAACATAAACATAAAAATTATAAAAAGAAAACAGGACGAAAGTAAATTATTACTGGTGAAATGAGCACCACATCTAAATGAAAATGTTGAATTCTTAATGCACTTAATGCACTTAAACTTATAGCTCCGTAGATCAATTCATTATCCGCAAATCAAATTATAAGAAATAACGACCGTAGGTGAGTACCAAAGTTTGGATGATACTTTCGCCTGCTCTGAGAATCTGGCTTGTTTGTGCACTTTTGCGAGTGAGTTTTTGAAATTTTGTACGTGTCTGGATGTAGCTTTTGCAGGAGTATGGATGTAGCCTCAAATTGTAGGACTGTAGAGTTTTCATCTACATTTATTTCAAAAATCAGTAACAAACAAAGCAAGTTTTTTACAGCAACCCATTTTTCGTCTTCGAGATTTAAGGTAGTGGAATTTTCACTTCGATAATCGAAATTGTTTTAGGAGCATTCCATCGATCGTGCTTCTTTTTCTATGCTTTTAGTCGTCTCTTTAGAGTCACTTTTAACGGTTTTTTTTTATATTTTCGTTGCCACTTCCGGAGTTCCTCAAGGTTTTATCTTCGATCGTTTACTTTTTGCTTACCAATACTCTACTTTTTGTTTACCAATAATATTCCTTCTGTCATCAATTCCTTTTGCTTTGTATATGCGGATGACCTAATGTTATATAGAGAAATCAATCTGTGGACGACTTTCACCAGCTTCAAGCTAATTTGATTGCCCTTCATAACTGGTGCCAATTCAATTACCTTCCTTAAATTATTTTGAAATGCCATCAGATGTCATTCATATGTAAAAAATACTCCCTATGTATTTTCCTGTTATTTGTCTGATATTTTCCTGTACATTGTACAGCAATTTAGAGAACTTAGTGTAAATTTTTTGAAACTAAACTGAAATTTGACCTTCATCACATGCCTCCCAAACTTCTGGCTTTATTTTGCATTCTTCTTAGATGTTTACTAATATTTCCTCTTGTATTCATTTGTTCTTTGCTTCAATTTGTAGTATGCTTGAGTAAATGTCAAATCTGGCCTCCTCGTTTTAAATAACTATCAGATTACTCTTTCTTTTTTTCAAATTCAATATTCCCTTCTGTCCCTATTTTTCTCATCTTTCCATACTTCACATATCTTCTTTGGATATACGCAGGGTGTTCCTCGATGGGTATTTTTTCTTTAAACTCTTACAAGGAATTTTGTTGGTCAATTTTTTATTAACAAATATTCATTCGTTATTTAAGTCGGCCAAGCAGATCGGCGAAGATATTACTCTTATTATAGAGACAACTGAAGCCTACTTTAACTTTCCTTTGCTGCGTCTTCCTGGGAAGCACAATGCTCTTAAGCTTGGGTTTATGATCGTTGTTTGAATTTTTATTAACATTAGCTTTTTTTTTCAATTTCTAAGTTTGTTATTTTGTTGTTTCTCTTATTCATAATAATGTTAAATCGTAATGTTATTTGCTGGAATTGGAATTCTTTCTGTACCGGGACGAATGAAATAAATGGATTAATAAAAAAAAGCCAGGCTAACTTAGCGGGCGGTACGTGACATCTATTCGGTTAGTTGCTAAATTTGATTACAAGTAGCAATCGAAATAACATAAATTATGTACGCACTTTTAAAATTCTTCGTACTATTATCGCATTATGTCAAATCTCGTCACATCAATGTGTGTAAGAAATCATTATGCAAGCCACGTTAATAAAAGGGACGAGAAAGACAGTACAAGGGAGAAGTGACTTTTCCAAATTTATTTCAAACATTTGTAAACGTAAACACAGCTTTCATTCCCAGGTATATCCATCCCCCAGCTATCACTTACGAGTATTTTTGACGCTAACACTAATAGTGTATCATAATATGGACACAATTTGTGTCACCAGCAAACAATGTCAAAAACAAATTTTTCTGAAATTTTACCCGAAAGTAGCGTACTTTTCTCACAATTCAATTTATTTGAATACATTGTCATCATATTCAAAATAGCTTATTGACTTTGACCCAAATAACCTCTCACCACCGATGCCCATTTCAAACCACTAACTATCAGCTATTATTAGTGCCTAGACTAATGCTAGGGAAAATCATAATTTCTGCGCAATCAGGTCTGAAAAACCTGCTAGCAATGTTCTTAATGCTTGCTGAACTTTCACTTCTTCACTAGCTACACTCAATTTTTCCATTTCATTTTTTCCTTCATTTTCCACACTATCCGAATGTTTATTCTAACTGTAAACAATTATTATAACCACCGAGACGATCACGAACGAAAACTTTCTCACGTCTCATCGTGCTCGTCACCGGCGACTTGTGTTGATTGTGACTGGTCACATCACAACCATCCACGGTAGTACCGATGTTGATTTATTCTTTTATGACTTAACCATCGACGAATTTGTGCTGGTTAAGAAAATAGTTTCGAGCTGTTTGGCTAAGTTTATGACAAGAAAGTTTTTTGTTGGTAAGTTGTGAATTTTTGTTTGCTTTACGAAGACTGTCGCATTGAGGTGAGGCAGCTTATTGGCAATCTTTTACAGGTTATTTATGAAAATAATGAATATTGTAAAATGCTTGGTTATTTCAAAACCGGTTTACTAAATAACTAATTGATTTAATAAGTAACTAACAGTTATCTGTGTAGCCATCATTTTATTTGTTATTGGAAAAAAATTCTACTCACGCATTCTTGAACTCTCAGCGCCCTCTGAATTAGCTTCATCGTATGCCCGGAGCAATGCACTTTTCGTTACAAGTGGATCGAGCGTCGGCAATTGACTTTGTCTACCACGTCGCGACGATCCGCTAAAACTGGAAAATGTCCTTGAAACAGCTGCACTAAATAAATCAAATGAAAAACAAAACAAATGATTATCATTAAAATAATATAATTTGCCGAATACAATACATTCCAAAGATCGAGTTGAATAAACTCAAACTCAATAGACTGCACAATGCAGTTTCTGCATACAACAAAGAGCAATTATGCCGCAGTGATGTATGGTAGCATGCAAGAATTTAATATGCGATGCATACATGACCACACTTTGCAATTTCTGCTCCTGCTGCTGCTCAAACTGGTTATATTAGGTTGGCGAGCGAATTGAGATTACCTGGGATATGGCACATTGTTCGGACCCAAGCAGTATGGCGAATCTGTGAGTGCGTCGCCAGACAGATATTTCAAACCTGCTCCGCCACTGCATTTCTCATTTGTATAACTCGACCACAAAGATGCGTTCGCTGTACTGTGACTGTGCAGTGTGAAAACCAGTAGAAACGTTAATATCTGCAAAATGAAAGATATAAATAGAATATTTATTCAAATGGAAGATATTTATTTATTTATTGCGATTATTTTTAGGTGGGATATTGTGAGCATTGCTGCATACATTAAATTTTCTAAATATTGTCAAAATAGAGAAAATATAACGATGGAAACTAAAATCAATATGTATAAGTCTATCAAATAATAAATTTGTTTATAATTTATTCATATAACAGCTTGCTAAGCGCAAAAGATATTCATGATAAGAAAAGGAAATCTAGTGAAAATTGTCTAAGTTATTGTCTGTTTGTATCAGATTCAGAAACTACCTTATTTCAAGCAGATAGTTAATTGCAAATAAGGGTACTTTGACCAATTTGTTTCATTGTCAGAAATATTGTTTATCGATGCGAAATGAACTATCATTAAAGAGGCTGGAAACACGTTTGTATTTATTATTGCCTCTTTCTATGGATTTATTTATTATTGCAGAGTGGCTAAGTAAGCTCCATCATTTTTACCACTGTTACAAATTATGAACTAATAGAAATAACAATGTGAACAAAGCGGATTGGTTCAATCTCAAATGTTGCATAAGTCTTAACAAACTTTTTTACTAGCTAATTCAATTTTTGCCTCAGTTTGGTTTTTTCACATGCTGTTTGCACAACACTCGCCATGCATGCAGCTTTTGGTCATAGGACAACTCCTAGTCTTATGTTGTAAGTCCTAGCCTGCTAAACGATTTTTTATGCCGTAGTTACTACATTAAGCTCTTGCTATTTATTTCTATTCCCAACAAACCAGGGATCATTTGATACATTTCTAAAAGTGATGTAATCTGATGACTAAAAATATTCTGAACTATTAATCTCAATGTTTATTTACTCTTTTTTGGCGTGGTACAGGGCTTCCAGTGAAGCTGCGAGTTCGAATGTAAACGAACTCATTTTACTACTGATTTAGTAAGTAAACTGGTATTACAGAGTTTTATTGTGGACAAGCTATATTTTTTCCTACATTTCTTGTGTGTTTTGTTGAATTTCGTTTACAACGAGGGAAAAGCGAGTAGATCGCGAATAATAGTTTCAAACCACGCATCAACCTAGGTCTGGGCCATGTCAGGGACAATATTTTCTTCCTCGTATGACTGCTTGACATAGAGTACAATTATTGTATAAATGGTTGGTTGTAGTGATATTTATTTTGCTCACATTAATAAAGTCATTATAGTGACCTATTTAAATGTCAAAAAGACAAATATTTCATCTATGACATCTATGAAATTTCCCATCTATTGCCGTCCTACATTTCATTCTATCGAGGCTATGTGATATACTAGCTCTATTTTTTTTTATCATTTTTTTAATGTTATAGATCCAAACTTTGGCCTATTATCGTACAAAAACTGCAATCAATTTTCCGATGGATTGAGATCATTTTAAAATTAACCAGAAATTCAAAATTTGAATTAAAAATTCAAATGACAAACGATCAACTCAATTTGTTTCCATCAACCATAACACTCGTCCTACATCTCAATGCAGCTATCATTACTACATATCACCACATAGACCTACTTGACATGACAAAAAAACACCAGATCCGCTATCAGAAGATTTATTTCGATGCCGTGAACGTGAACTTGAACGAAACCATTGCCAGTGTAAACTTCATGTACATTAACTGGTTAATACACAAATATCTGTTGTTAGTACCTACTCATGATTCGACCTTAATAGTTAATTCAAGCAATGGCCTCAAGTAATGTTGCATGCACCTACATAGGCTGTATTTGAACCATATCAAGTGACATCACGATGTTTCTAGACACATCGAAGAGGAGAATTGGACAGAAAACGATGAAAAGAGAGGTGTTTGCATTAAAGCATCGAAAAAGAACTCAAGAATGCGATAATATGTATATGTATTTTGTTTTCAACGCATTGCATGTATGCTAAGCACCTAGTTCATGCATTATTGCCCATTCAATGTATATCAAGGTTTCTTTCTCGAAAGATTTTCGGAATGCACCCAATGGTCTGGCCTAGATTGATTTACACGAACAAATTTGAATGTGAAATATTTATGGTGATTGCACGTCTGCATACACATATGAGCAATAGTTTTGAAATTGAAGTGAATCAAAGTCAAGTTAGACATTACTTTTAGATGCTGATTTCGTGATTTGCTGGAATTCGGTACTGAAGGCAATAAACTCAGCCAGTATGATTTTTATGATGCCCTAATTGTGGTGTTGGATGCGACAGGGAGAGGTTCAATAGTGAATGCTATCAAATACAGGCAATATTACCATTTTTTATTTAGTCGAATACCGACAAAAAATTGTCGCATCTATAAAACTATTAATTGGTTGCAGCTATATGATTTTAAATATGTCGGATACGATATTATTTGATATGATATTAAATCATGTATGGGATATAATTTCAGTTATACTGCAGTAAATCTGACAATTTCACAACCGAGAATTCACTGGAAATGGGTAATGGGAAGCTCCTTCAGCAATTATGGAACATCAACTGTTGATAGTTGTTGCGCTTCTAGAGAATCACTGCAAACTAACCAACTACTAACCATGTATTTTTCCACTAACTTCATTTCTACCAACTTTAATTTCTTACCCTCGGAATACACCGTAGTGAACTAACTACAGTTTTCTTTCAGCGAGCATTATATGTGAAAACGTTTGCTGCAATTGAAATGTGACCTTCTATCCTTACTTTTCTTTTGTTTGAAGATTACTTAAATATTACTCACATACCGACTTAAATACATATATTCATCACTTTGAAAGCCATATTACTTGATTGTTGCGTAAATTCCGAAAATACACGTGTTTTTTGTATCTCTTATGTCAGAAGTCAACGGCATCATCAGCTGTTGTAATAACAACATTAAAAATTTCTCACTTTCCAAGCGAATTACGAACAAAATGATGGAAGATTTTGCTCTCTAATTTTTTGCGTGCTACCATTTCTAGCTCCAGCAATCTGATGCTGATAATTTACTGAAATTTTAATCTATCAATTTACTTTTTTAAAAGATATAACTTGTAATTGTAATTTCTCTACAAAACGGATTTGATATTAATCGGCAAATTGAAACAATTTGATCTTCAATCATATTCTGTAATTGAACTGCTAATGAATTGGGCTCGTTTAGTTTAATGGAAAATTTTCCAACAGTTTTGGGCTGCATTTCGTTCAACTAAATAATCGTTTGTATTTTGACGTCAAATAAGATAATTAAATTAGTTAGCAATTTTCGTAGCTACATCGTTATCTTTTTATTGTTTCCATCGATTTCATATTTTCCGCAGCAGTGTCAGTTTTATAATCCAGATTGGTTTTGTTAGCAGATAGCTTCAGTGATCTCTTCTTGCTCCATATTACGCCACACATGTCACTCAATCTCTGAGCGTAATTATATTCAAATCTATTGGTGACTTGTTGATTACTATAGCTTTTTGCACGATTGTGTTGACAAAAATATGTCACTTAAATGATAAAATAATTGCTTAAAAGTCAGCTTTGTCATTAATTCAACTGATCAGTTAATCGAAATTAGCTAAAACTTCCAATCAAAAGTTGTTTCGAACTTTTAGCTATGCTGTAGTAATGCAAGTCCGTTTGGAACGTCCAAAAGCCCGAAAACTAATGTTGTTGAAATTATAATTACATTTAAATACCAATAAACATTGTCATTATTAAATAAATGCCTGTTATTTATTTATGCCTAGATGGCTCCCTATCCAAAATACTGTTTTGACCTACAAAAAAATATTAAATTAAAGAACAATAGTTTTTTTCCTACTACATAATTGAATAGCAGATTTTTAGCATTTCGTGATAGAAACTGGCTAGCGTCAAAGCTTATGCATTGTTGTCTAATTTCATTGTTCAATCACCAATTGCTCCGTGCATCCTGTCCCTATGCATTTCACAAACTACTTAGCAAGAGCCACTTTTTAGTTCGCATTTTAATTTTGTATCTTGTATCTTCGTATTTTTTCTTCTTGTGTGTCACATTTTGAATTCGTACCTAAGGCTTATAAGAAGGTTGCTTTTTATATTTTGGAAATGGGGAACTCTAGTGTTGCAATGATAAATCTGACTTTTGTGTCTTGAAATTTTGCATTTTTTCGTATAAACTTACTGGAATAATATTGATTTACAAGCGCTATTGGTGTTGTTTACAGTGACTTGCATTTGTGTGATTTTTTTTTATTGTCTGATGTGCCTCAACAATATTGCCTCTCAACAATATTACATCAATAAACTTAATTTGACTTTTGGCAAAGATATGGTGAATTCAACTGTGGGCGTAGTTCACTCACTGACAAATTTTGTGATGGTCATTTAAAGTCAGTTGTTTTGCCAAAAAAAATATTGAACTGATAATTTTAAATTGCCATGTGGCTAGTTGTTAGATTCAAGTATTTCAATGGATCAGTAACTTTAGCGTGCTTACAATATTACGCGAATATTTGGCTGTCAAAAAAAATATGTTTGCGTTTAATTTACTCAATCGCTCAAAACTGTAGGAAAATTTAAAATGAAAGAGATAAAATTACTATTTATTTAATATGTTACTTCTTATACATTTCACTTCGTATATGTCTCACGTCTTATATCGAATAATGAACTGATACCCACTTTCGATGTCTTCACCAGCAAGTGCCGTGCATACCGAGTTGAAGCTATCTGTTATTTGCACGTTTATCTAATGCGGTATACAATTTAATTACAGCGATTATTCTAAAATTCGGCCATTCTGACAATGATACGACTCGGATGACTATCTGTGAGATACCCATGGTTTCATTAATTCTGCACATGTGCTGGTCACTAAAGAGCCTTCTCTGTCATCTAATCGTTGTCGTTTGTTTTGATTTTGATGATTTCGTAAGGCCCAAGGAATTTAGCACGTAGCTTTCTGCCTAGTGCAACTAAGTCCCCAATTGAATACATCTTTGGTTCTCGGCGTCTTAGATTTCCGGTTCTCTTCGTAAACATTAACGATTTGTCTTTACGCTTCTAATCTTGCCACACTTTGCTTTTCTTCAAACTGGCTCTGGAACTCCTCGTCTAATAGCTCTCTGATACGTATATTGTCTTTGCATCGCATTTTTACCCCAGTAAGCAATTCGAATTGAGTTTTTCCAATACTTCGTTGGTAAGTTGAGTTTAATATCTGCTGAAGTTTCGAAACATGGCAATACCACTTAGTAGGATCATCAGAAGAAAATTTCGTAAGAACAGGGATGATAGATCGATTGAGTCTTTCTATTTGGCCATTAGCTCTTGGTAATCCAGTTGTTATCGAAGAAGTACCAATTCCCTCTTTTCTTTACAATATGCAACACGTGCTTCGAGTTCGACATTTGCTTTCGATGCGATTTCTTTCATATTGAGGGAGTATTCATACACTGCTTCATCTTTGTTAATTATACGTCATTTCAATAGATATTAACTTTTTGCGTATTTCAGCAGCTGAAAAATCTGACCCGCTAGATTTTATATCCTTAACGTGGAACAAACTATTTTGTGCAGCGACAAATTTTTTTACATTTTTTTTAGATGAAGTTCAGTTCCATTTTTTTCAAATATTATATAAATGCTTCTTATACTTATATAAATGCGCACGGCTTCATTTGTGACGTGTTTTAATATGTAAGTTTTGTTGACTAGTTGAAGTTTCATGTACGAAGGTAACAGTTAATAGATTTAAAAATTAACAAAGGAGCAAAACGAAATTCAGCCAGCTTATAAAGTAAAACACGAATTAAACCAAGTTTATATTGCTTCTAATTTTTACTATAACACACTTTTCATCCTCCCCGTCACTGTGCTGCATTTTGATTGTACTAATGAAAATCAGGTACCAACAAAATTTTAAGTTTCATCCTCGTATAATTTAGCTAAACGAATGTGTTTCACTTCAGTCAAATCAAAATCATGCTCTTATCTCCGTAATTCCAATATTCGAACACGAGATTCAATAAGCTTTCACTTCCCGAAAACAAAACCTCAGCATAATCGCTCACTCGAAGTCGTCCAAACAAAAGACTTAAGCCAGTAACCTGACGCTATAGTCTATTTACCATAAATGAAATTGAAAACCATATGGCCTACAAAAATAGCCTACCATTGGAAATTAAACATAATAGTCATAGGTCAAGCGGCCTGGCATCGATGTGTCTCATACAAAAAACCGTCGAAGAATAGCGAGAAGAAGATATGAAGTATTTATATTAGTAATTCGATTTGGTCAGTTTCGTACCTTTTTTTAAGATTGTATTTGAACGGCGGCAAACATGTATGATTTATTGACCAGTTTGAATGCATTTTTCGCACTGACGTCTTTTGAAATTTCATTTGGCCTTTTACTTGAAAAAATCTAAGATGCGACCAGATGACGACGTGCAAATGTTCCATGAAATTCATAATTGACTTTAGAATCGCCACTAAATTCCAAAGTATATTTTTTAATTTCATATTCTTCTCTTGTTCCACTTAACGCAGTTCACCTACCGGTCGAAATGGATTTCTAAACGGTTTCTCGAACGTAACTTTTCACCTGTTAACGATTGCTATTCGCTTTTGTGCATGGCATGTACGAAAATGACTTGCGGGAATTTCATACAAGGCGCCATTATCTAGTCCGAATAGGAGCTCAGTGTAACGAATATCGTTTAATTAATGACAGTGAATGAATGATCCATTGTTCTGCCAACTGTCAAGATCGAGTGCTGAGATAATGCCGCTCATACTGAGCCTCTCTCCAGTGCGAAGGTGATGGGAATCGATAATAAGTAATTAATTACTGATTGATTACACCTGATATTATCGAGTTTTCAAGCAAAGTCGAGTCGAGTGTAGGCGGTTTCTGTTACGTTGAGTAGAAAGTTCGTTCTTTGGTGTGTTCACGGGTCATGTTTTGAGCTTGCCACAAAGCCGAAGAAAATTTCCAAGATCGTTTCAGACGGTAGTGTGGAGTTTGAGTGGAAAGTAATATTAGATGTGATTGTTCCGATAAATTGAAGATTTTCATTTATTTCTGACTTAGTGAGTAGAACCAGATTGTTTTTTTTTCTGAAGCTAATAATTGAAATCATTTTCGCTACTTTATAGTTAAACACGAAGTTACTATGAAGAACTTGCAAAAATTGGAGATAGCATAGCAGTAAACCATTTGTTAACATGTCTTCTGAAATTGATTTTTTCACCAGGAATTTACAAAAGAAGCCCAATTAATTAACAACGAGTAGCAGTGTGAAGAAAAATTAGATTTGAACCATGTATATAATCTATTGATAGGAGTTGAATATTGTGCTAGGAAATTTGCTATGGCGAAATAAATACACTTTCGATTTCATGTTTTAATGCATGGTTATCTTTTTCGCTGGAAGTTCGGTGAGATTTTGAAATCAGTAACCGATTTTTTACTTTCATAAATTTCACCGAAACCAGGTGTGTTTTGTTTGACGCGTTAAGCTACGGCTACGACTAAGCATGCATGCTCTGAGTTTATAGATTTTTGGCATTTTACCCACACGTGCTTTGAACATTAGCCGCTGACCCTCTTAAGATAAGATTGTGAATTTGGAAAAATTTTATGCGAATCAGATAGTTTTAATTTTGGTTTCAATATTAATCGAGCATTTTTGCCTGGCTATGAAGTAATTTAGGAGTCATAGAAAAGTTTTTGGTTTTATAATTGAAATATTTAAAATCGAAGTTAGTAATATATTACAGGCGAGCTTATTTAATACAGAGACGAACCGTTTATTTGTGGTGCTCGAAAACAATGAAAACAAGAAAAAAAAGGGAGAATAGATTGTTTGAAATGAAAATCAAATTTCAGTTTGGAATAAACTTGAAAAATAGTACAAGGTTAATTATCAAATGAATGAACGCATAGGCTCTATTCTCTGAAATTGGTGGAAGAAGTAGTAATCAATCGGATAATTTGCGGCTAAATGTTACAAACGATATAAAGGAAGATTTAAAACTGAAAGCAAAAGTAATTTGAAATAAGTGGTTTTGCCATTTTTTCCATATAATAGACTTACATAATTAGCACGCTTTTGATGTGTAAAATTATTGTAAGTTGACAGTAATCAAAACCCAATTGATTGGGATTTTTAAGAGACTATCGAATCAAATTGTGTACCAAACACCAGTTGAAGAATATATCTTAATTTCGCTTTGCCGTATGAACACATAAACTTTTATATCCAAAGCACAACATAAAATCTATGTAATAAAGCAACAATTTGGAAATGCCCAAATTTTCGTGTTTCTTCCGCAAGAAGAGGAGTTTGTTGAGGTTGAATTCGTTGTGATTAGTGACGAGATTGTCGATAATGATGCGCGTACTGTTGTTGGTTATTAAATGATAATACTGTTGCTAATACTTATGTTGTTAAGCACATACCAGAAGCAAATAACACGATTTGTTTTTTTTTTTAAACTGCTAGGAATGTTTAATTTTTCGAGATGATTGTCAATCGTATTTTTTGAAAATTGGCTTATTGCAACCAGTTTTTCCATCGCTTTAAAAAAATCTATATAATGCGGGTCAGCTGATCGACTTATTTGTGCGAAGTGATCTCTTAGTGAAGTTACCACGAAATTTCAGCTTGCCTCCCAAAGTGAAAAGTTAGCTTTATAAACCGAATATAGCTGGTTCAAATAAAAGAAAAAACTTTGGATACAAGCACATCCCACTGTAAGCCACAACTTGCTACACCATCTGCTCCGGAGGAGAGAAGCCCCAGAAGAGCAATTCGGGTTCAAAGCCCACCACTCCACCGAGTTACAGCTAGCCAGAGTGACACAGCACATTATAACTGGATTCAATCAAAAGAAATCAACAGGTTTTGTCATGTTTGACGTTGCCAAGGCATTCGATATGGTATAGCATGCTGGTCTTATCGTTAAAATGTACGATTTTAACATCCCAAAACCCCTTATACAATTGACTGGATCATTCCTTCAATCATTCCTCAATATGTTAAAAAAAGGACGAGTAAATTACTGTGGTGCCAAGGTATATTCGCTAGCAAGGGTGCTGTTAGGATGTCTGCCAATTGTGCCGAATAATTTGAGTGCCTTGTCTCGTTTGTATTTGTCTATTGTTTCTATTCGTAAGTCTTTGTGTATGTCCGTGTTTCTGATGTACTAGAGTGCCCTTGATAATTTCCTCAGGGCCAGGTTTTGGCAGATTTGTAGCTGTCTTTTGTTTGTCCCGTGTGTTTGGTAGAAGATGGTGCTTCCATATGTGCTGGTTGGTCTGATTTGCTTATAGATAAGGGCTCTGTTTTTAATACTAAGTTTATTTGATACAAGTAATGGGTACAGCTGGTTTAGTATTCCGCTGGAAATTATTCGTTTGTTTTGTAAGTGCGTATTCCACGAATGTCTTGTGTCAAAAGTGAGTCCTAGTTATTTGGCTGTCGTTTTCCATTCCATGGGCTCGTTGTCTACTGTAAGTTGGCTTGGGTTTTGTCTTCGTTTTTGCTTGGACGTTTTTGCTTGCGTTTTTTCCGCATTGATATGAATTTTCCACTTCTGGAAGTAATCCATCAGTGTGTCTATGTAATGTTGGAGATTGCTGGTTGTAAATTCAGCCTGTCGAGATGTGTAGTAGATGTAGGTGTCGTTTGCAAAAAGGGAGATTTTCGTTTTGGACATCATCGGGTTGTCCGTAGTGTATAAGGTATACAACAGTGGTGTGAGTGGAGAGCCGTGCGGGACTCGGGCTTCTATAAGTTGTGTGCTAGAGAAGTGGTCGTTAATTCGAACGGAAAAGGTTCTATCCTCAAGGAATGATCCAATCAATTGTATAAGGGGTTTTGGGATGTTAAAATCGTACATTTTAACGATAAGACCAGCATGCTAGACCTTACCGAATGCCTTGGCAACGTCAAACATGACAAGGCCTGTTGATTTCTTTTGATTGAATCCAGTTATAATGTGCTGTGTCACTCTGGCTAGCTGTAACTCGGTGGAGTGGTGGGCTTTGAACCCGAATTGCTCTTCTGGGGCGATGAATTTGCCAGTTACTACTTTTTTGAGTCACGAAAGTATTAGCCATTCTACTAGTTTCGAGGAAGACAAACACTAAGAAAGGATGTCCTAAGTGAGAGATTCTATCCTCCTGCTATGGTCTTTACTTGCTCATGACCTTTTCAAATCATCAAATAGTAAATGCTTAATTATGCTCGGAAGTGCGAATGATATCAGGGTGGTAATATAAGGCTCACGATTTGTTCCTTTGAGATTCAGAACTGAAAAGGTCTTAAATTTTACAGGCCAATTGTGCAAGATGAACGAAGGTCCATCCATTAATCTTCAAAAAGGCAATTTTGTACCATTCACCACGAAAATGAAAATTGAGAAGAAGTCCCTAAAAATTAGTGATACGTAAGTATGACTACAGGAAAGGTATTCGTAAAATATCTAGGAATCAACCTAAATAAGAAACTCACCTGGGACAATCATCTAAACAAAGCGGCACTGAAGGTCACTAGGGCATTTTGAAAGACAAAGCAAATTTTTGGACGCAATCGAGGGAAATCTTCAAGCAAACACTCTGATCATACAAACAAATGACCCGCAGATGCAAACACATTAACTTGATGGGTGATCATAGTATCCTGGAGAACATCAGGTCGATGGTGGAAACGCTGATCTTCAACAGTCAAATTAAGACTAACTTCAAGAAAAGGTTCAAAGCCATAATGCCATCATGGAGCAAGTGAGAGATAGGCGCAGCATCCTCGCATATAGGGAAACAAACGTGGTATGTGGATGGCTCAAAAATGAATTGTGAAGCGGAAGCAGTGATTGTAGGATCCAACTGCAAAATGCAGACCCCCCCCCCCCCTTTAGAAACCCATTATCTATCAAGCAGGGGCACAAAACAGGATCGGGCTGATACGAGTTCTTTGCCATGAAAAATACTAAAGAAACTAAGAAACTGATGCCAAGGCGAAATAAGAAGCCAAATTGCCCTAAATTGACCCTAGTTGGTACTAGGACTTTACAAAGGCTGATACGAAGAGGAAAATTAAAATATGGACTAAGAAAAATATCAAAAGCTACTGTCGTAATCTGGACTACTTGAAACACTCAAAAAATTACCTCAGCTTTGAAGCAAAAAGAGCAAAAGAAGGAGTGACTCTCCGTAAAAGTGAGGCCATCTTCTTTGCAAAAAGTACTTCCGAAGGATAGACAAGGAACAATAAATACTGCAGAGACGAGCAATTTTTCACACACTGTCCAGCACTTTTTCCAGCACAATTTTTCACACACTGAGGTGCAGATTAAAACCTCTTGACTCTACTCTTCCCTCCATTTCGAGCATAAAAAGAGTCTCATCCAGGAACATATCCATTTTTTATGTAAAAACTAAAATATCCTGTGTAAAAATCGGAAGTGACGAAAAAATCATACAGTAAATGTGCACAGAATATTGGTCCTGGCACAAAAACAAGAAATATATGTCTTAACTGATCGGAACAACATGGATACTAGAGTGAAAATTAAAGCCCTTTACACAAATAAATAAGTTTGAATTTAACCGAAAAATGCGACACTGTGGCGTTTCCACGGGTTATTTTGTTTTTTTTTTCTAGGACAATGCGTTTTATAATTCTCTATCAGCAAGTATTGGTCATGTGGTGTTTTTAATTATGAATTGATAGTGCTATCTTTTTGGCTCTTAACAACATTGAAAATTCAGTCGATATTTGTAGTCGAGACAACAGAGACAGCAGAAACTTGAATCTAAATTTCAAAAATGAATTTAATAAAAACTATCTATTTGTTTACTTTCATTCTTTCTTTTTCAAAAGTTTGGCATAGCTCTGAAGCCAGCTGTGACTCCAAAATGCATGGCTCTGGATATGCTGATGAGCCAAATCATCTTCAGATTTGATTAAAATATTGCAAGAGTTTCTCGGACTAAAGAATTTTTTCCCAATAGCAAGAAAAATAAGTCGAGGACAAAACAATGTGTTAAGTCATATTAACTTTACATTTTTCCACATTTGAGGAAATTTTTGAGCTGCTTTTTGACTCCTTCTATAAAAATTCATTTAGAATGAAATCATAAAGTATAGGTTTGATAAAAAGCTGCAGCATTGTGGATTGAATAGAATAAACGATGAATGGAATAGTCTGATATATTCATGTAGCTCATGCGCAGATGTTAGTGGATTCAAAAACTTTCTTATTTCTGGGTAAGATGGTATTGTATTTATTCGAGTATGAGACTTAATGAATGGAGGAGTCAGAAACATCATATTGCTAATATAAATTTCAATTTCACATCTTCGCTCGGATGTGACTCACCTAAAAGTTTCTCTAGCAATTTTTGCTGCTTGAATATGTTACGATATGTTTAAGAATGTTCCTGAGTCACCTACAAAAACTTCGCTGGCCAATAGTATTTTTGATACGCTGCCATACGCGTCACTTTTACTCCACTAAAGAAAATGGGTCAACACACAAAATGCGAACTAAACAAATCAATTTGCTATTCTCAGCAGTCATTTTGATAATAACACTACACTAAAAGCATTATTCTCTTGAAACTAGGTTTCTGTCCCAATAATTCACTTGTCTAGAATGGAAACCCAAAGCCATCGGTCAATCGTCAATCACCGCTAAATCCAATTTTATAAGAAGTGTGTGTCGTAAAAATACAAATTAATGACAGTTATGCGCAACATAACTGTACTATCGCGACTAAATCGCTGACTGATGCTTGGCTCGTTGCTCATCATAAATGATATTGTCATCGTTTTCGAGAAGAGAGTACAAGCGAACAGAATGACAACGAATCTCGACGCTACGAAACGAACAAAAGCAAAAGTAGTTGACCTGAGACGCGAAATAAAAGTGCCAGAATTCGGTCTGACTTCAGTTTGCGCTTTGCCAGGTTAATGAATCACTACCACATCAATAGACTGGGGTTAATATACTTGGAAAGAGGAAGATGCTTTCAAGTTGAGCGATGCTGACTTTAGCAAGACGATTCCAATCTGGTTTATTTTCTTACCTAATCTCGAATTGTTTCTTCGTCTTAGGAACATTGTGCTAAAGATTTACAGAAATTTTCGCGCAGAATAGAAAAGTATGGTGTGTCAGCGATGGCAAAAGCTACTGAGAGCTCGGCAGAATGCGTCTTTGCACACCGAATTGCAAACTGTTGTCTTTAGACATGGCACCGGTAGTTCATTCTTTGCCTGAACCACTCACAAGAGTTAATTGCGGAGCAGTAGAAAATCCCCGTTGAAGCTGATGGGTTCCAACCATGTGAACACGAATATTAGGCCAAGCGCTGCCGCTGTATGCGATTTGATCTGTAAGACTCAGTTTGCGGCGCATGAAAAGCATTGAATTTGAATTTGGTGTGAAAAGTGGACCAACAAACCAGTCCAGGCATTCGCTGACGTTTTGGCGAATTCGTTTTCAGTAATGCCCGCGCGAGAGCTTCGAGCAAGAATAATCGAGGTTAATCAATCTAAACGCTGTCTGATATTCACAAAACGAAACGAAACGGGTTTCTGATTCTGACTATGAGTTTCCACTCATTAGAAGATCGCTTCGATATTGACGTTCTCGGAAGAGCAGCCAGCTGCACAGACTCTACTCCACTGAATGCTACTTACACTTATCCGCAATATTATTACCCTACTTTATTCTGCCTCGGATGCTTCCTATATCAATGGATAAGACAAAACTGCGAAGATCACAAAGAATGTTCGCCAAGAGTCAGTTATAGTCCGGCGTGCACATACGATATAGTAACACAGTGTCGAGTAACAGTTTCTGTTTGCTCGGATATCGGAAAGAAGATTTTCTTGCAAAGAGTGGAAATTGAGGTCACTTACTTTTATCGAACTGCTACAGCACCGATATTCCATTTCTGCGACTTGAATTCGACGTGTGACTGTAGAACGAATGGTGATTTTTCGTGAAAATAGTTTTTCTGCTGCTCCCACTTGAGAACAAGTAATAGACCGATGCAACGCGGGTACCGACCGATTTTCCAATTGCTGGAACACTCAAACTGCAGCCGATTAGACCGTTCGCTTTCGAAAAATTAAAACACTTGAAATCGAACGCTTTACGTCCCGAGCCCAACACAGCAGGTAGAACGAACCACGACGACAGTAAGCTGCTTTAGATCTCACTGACGGAATTCCAAACTGATAATAATCTTGCGCTGAGCAACAGAAAGTTTTTCCTCGTACTTGAACAGTGCTACGAGCTAAAATCCTCTTTTCGACTCAAATTTACTCGGGTCGTCTTGACTTCTCAACTAATCACTTCAATAACTTAACGAGCACTAAAGTATCAAGCGCATCCATCCAACGACCTTATCTGCGAACGCCGAGCAAGACTTGAGTGAGACTACGACCAGCCAAGTCCACGACCACTTCTACCTTCGTATCACATTCGAAAAGCACCTCACCAGCGAATACCAGTTGCTACTTCTTGGTTTCTACTTCTTCGCTGCCGTTGCTGGTGCTGCTGCTGATGGCTGCCAGAGAGGTAAGAGACTTCAACCACACCATCGACTTTGACTTCTAAGCTTCACGGGAAATTCGTTCTTCGGCTTCGGGTGGCTGTGATTGCAATCGAAGCTATCGTGGCGATAGCAGGTTTGAAGAAGTATATTCAATATAGGCTTAACCCGTAGGCTCTTGAATTTTTTTTAAATGCTTATTAACAGAAAATATGATAGAGAAATTTCGAATGAATTTTTTGACGCACATTTGAATGCAAAATCACACAAAAGAATGTGGAACTGTTTTACTCGAATAGCGTCATAATTTATGCAAAGTGTTATTAGACATTGCTCCTTCGGAAGAAAATTTAGGAAAAAATTACAAATACATTTTGCAAGTTTTCAATATTTATCAACTTTTTATCAACTCAATAGCTCGGGATATCCCAATTTTCCAGGCTCTTCTGCGATTCGGATCACTCCAATGTACTGTATTCTGATAAATATTTTTCCAATTCAGGGAATCAAAGAATGAGAAAACAAAAAAAGCTCTTCAAAGAACTTCATCACACATTAACAATCTTAGGAGTGATTTGTTCCACGACTCACTTTACCCCTGATTAATTCAGGTACCTATTCAGAGCTCGGCGAAATCAAAGTTAGGTGCGCTGACCCTCGCCCAAAACCTGGATTCGAACCAGGGACACTACACACAAGAAGCGGGTGATCTACCCACTAGGCTACTCAAGCTTTCAAATAGAGTATTAAATGCGTATTTTATTTTATTACCCCAGAGCTGAATTTCACAGATAACAATCCACTAGCAAAAATGAGAGCTTTGCATTTTTATAGAAATAAAATTCGTTTGAAGCAGTTGCGTAGCTATAGCAGTGGGAAGACATATTGGGGAAGCCGATATAATTATTCAAAGAAATGAAGTGATACCCTTTTATTTGTAGAGCGCTAATTTTATGTGTGTAATCTATAAACACTGTGAACGCACTTACAAACGTATCATCAGGTCGAGTGTTTGGCATTTAAAACTTTAATACTAACATTTCATAGCTATTGCCCAGTCACCAAGACCAAAGGCATCCAAAGGTACCAACACCAGAGGCATGCAATATTTTCAGTGAATTTTGTTTTGATATGATGATTAGCGGTAGAAAAATTTGGTGATCTACACAAAAAAAACTCAAAATTTCAAAAATTTAAACAATTGTTCCTTGTTTTCATTAAAATATTGTTTTGGCCTAAATGCTTGACAAAAAATGATGAAAATACTTCATCTCAGTAGCCCTATTCTAATTTCACAGCCGAAAGTGCAACGCACTCGCTTCACGTTAGAATCAACCTACAGTGTGAATTTTTTGATAAAAAAAACTGCTTCGGTAGGTTTAGGGCCGAACGTTTTTATTTGGGTTCTCGGTTTTTATACAAGGTACCAGCGCAGCTTCAGAGTTACCAGTAAATTCAGCAAACTTCTATCAGATCTGGCGCAAGGTACAACCTGTGAATAATCCGATCGTTAGTTTTCGTGAACACAATTTTAAGTGCTCAAAAATTTGATTATTTGGTTAAGGGCTTTCGCTCTTGCGGAATAAGGATTTAAAAATTTTGTAAACTAACAAGATGAAGAAAGCATTACATTTATATGGTGTATTTTTTCATGAAGGGTTTTTTCTTGCACTTGCCATAGCTACAGCTACAACATCAATGTGTTCTATGAATCTTTAAAAAAATATTTCCAAGCGCTTAGCATCCATGTTGTGTTAAAAGATTAAAAAGGAAACATAAACAAGCTGAAATCATGATAGTTTTTTATTAGCTTCACAATTTTTTTTCCAAATATCAGTTTCCCACAGAAATAAAGAGGTACATTGAAATTAACTACAACACTCGTCCGCTGCCGCCAAAAGATTGAAAATATTTAATTATAAATTTTCAAAAGCTCACAATGCGTATACATGATTGTCTTTTAAAAATTAAGTCAGCTTGATCGGGTAATAAAATCGGGTAAAATCGATATAAATTCCTCGAAAGAGCTATTTACAATAGAGTGTTAACCAGCGACGATCATGGATTCAATAAAGGTGGCAACGTTTCAATTCTATCTTTCACAAACACTGATTTGGGTGCAACCGACCAGCATTCATTGAGCCATGATATTCTTAAAGCCAACTGGGCTCAGTTTCTTTGATGCCCTTTTTCTACGTTTTATTATCTAACTCTAATTTTTCCACACCCTTTAACTTTCCTTTCTGTACCTCAGGAGTTCCGCAAGGATCCATTCTTGGCCCTTTATTGTTTTTTTTCTGAATATTAGCGATCTTCCATCTCTCTTTAACTCACCCTACCTTTTGCAAGCGCTGACCTCAACATTTTCAGAATCATTGAATCTGCTAGTGACTGTTTGCAGTTGCAAAACGAATTGGATATTTTTGTGAAGTGGTTCGCTTCGAATTCCCTTACTCTGAATGTTGCGAAGTGTCATTCAATGTCCTCCACCTGCAAAAAAATTCTCTGTTTTTCTTTTGCTCTGTTTTGGGTTCCACTCTCAATTAGTGATGGGCTGAAAAATGCCAAACAGTTTGAAAAAAACGTTTGGCTGTAAAAAATGAACGAACAGTTTTTTTCAAATAGCGACAAGCAGTTTTTCTAAAACGAATTTTTTTTTCGAAAACGAACAGCATTTCTAAAACGAACCGTTTTTCTACAACCAATAGTATTTCGAAAACCAATTATTCCAACTATTCTACAACAAATAGTTTTTCTAAAGCCAATCGTTTTTCTAATACGAATCGTTTTTTTTTAAAGAATTGTTTTTTTAAGACGAATCGGATTTCGTTTTTCTCAAACGAATCGTTTGTTTAAAACGAATCGTTTTTCGTTTTTTTAAAACAAATCGTTTTTCGTTTTTTTGTTTGGCTGTGGAAAACTGTTTAGCTGCGGAAACCAGTATTTTCGTACTTGCGAGCATTTTCGTACTTGCAAGTATTATGTTCAAATATTCAAAAAGTTTTTAGGGCAAAATGAGCTGAAATCGGACAAAATCGGCCAATTTTGGGTTAGAGTGGTTTGGGACATAACGGGCCAAGACCTATTGCTGTGATACAAAAATTTCGGTTTTGTAGGGGAGTAATGGGCTTTTTGGCCATAGTTTGGCACAAACTAACTTTACGGCGCTTTCGATGATTAAAAGTAGTCGGGGAGTACAATATCGATATTTTAAGGGCGAAAAAGTTTTTCATAGGGAAAATTGGGCAACAACGTCCATTTTTTCCAAAAATTTTTTTTTGGTCGAGCATGAATTCGGGGACCTTTCTGAGTTGTTTCGGGCGAAATTTCCACACAAGTATGGGAAAAAACGGCCTAGTTTCGAAGATACGGCAAAATGAAATCTGGCGGAAAAACTAAAAGTAGCACTAAAAGTGCCAAGGAGGAAAAGGTTGAGATCCTTTTTGGTTCACCAGTTGGCGTCTCCGGGTGCGCTGAGGCCCTCCTCGTGACTGAAGGTCACCACGAGGGTGTCTCCAACCCTACCGGGGTTGTCAAATTGACGAGACCGCGGGAGGTAAGTTGCCCCTGGACTCATGTCCAGCCTTACAGAAGAGATTGGCCCCCTAGTGGGTGCATGTTTAATAAACGAAACATTTTTTTTTATCATTTCTTAATAAAATTTTCGACAAACTTCATGCTTCAGTGAGGCGAAGTGGAAATCCGACTGTTTTAGATTAGCCAGGAAAAGTTTGGTATCAGAGATCGATCGATGAAAAGTCATACAGATGACAACAGGATTAGTTGGTCCTATCTTAGTATTTTTTTTACTTTGGTCGTTTGAACGAATACATGAGGTGTTTTTTTGCATATAATAAAATTAAAAACAAATTAAATTGATTGAATTTGATAGTTTTCCTTTAGATGGCCCCTAGATTGGAGAAACACTTGCCAAATAAATGGCCGACCATTGGAAAGTTACGGACAAGCTGCACAGACTAATGACTCGGTATTATTTGAAGGTCATCTTCCACCATCACCATTCCAGCTTGGGAACGTTGTGTCTGGAGGGTGGGGGAGGGCATATCACTCCGTTTCATTACATCACTGCAAATCGTATGCATTGTATGTACATATGTGCATACTTCAAGCATGTATTTGGAACAGGTATTTTTTCGTACTCATACTAGTTATGCCTAGTATGTGAAAATCCTAGTACGACCAAACTTTAATTGTCGTACAGCATAAAATTTGGTTTTTTTAAAGTTTTAAAAAATAGTTGTTTTTTTAAAAAAAACAGTTCGTTTTCGTTTTTTGAAAATAACAGAAACGCCCATCACTACTCTCAATACGGTTGATAGTTTCAAGAGCCTTGAAGACTCTAAGTTGAAGTTCGCCCAGCATATATTGCATATCACTACTAGGGTCTTTCGTTTTTCCGACTTTTTTTTGTTTACCTCCTTCCTTCCACTCTCTCCATCACTCAATCAAAATGCACGGTCCGTGTGCATCAATTCTCCTCAATATATGTTAACTTCGTACTTCCCAGACAATAAAATATTGGTATAAAGGAAAGCACTTCATTATAAACTATCGTCTTCAGATGATATCGCCTGTTTCTTGTCGTCAAGACTTATGCCCAGAGAAAAGTTTAGAAAAAGCTCTGGTTGGCGTCTTCATTATCTTTGTAAAAGGAATGATCGTAGATTTTCCTTAAATTTAACCAAATTCGCTATCCGCAGGTAAGGTATTGTAATAAGCCAAAGACTGTTGCACTGGAACCATTTTCAAACGATCTGTCCTAGTTTTTTTGATCGCAAGGTTATTCGCCGATCTTGTGGCTGTCTGAGTTATTTCTCCAACATTTCTTATAACATATGGCCATTTGAGTTTTTTGTTACGTATCTTAAATATTAGCTTTCCTTGTTCAAGACACATTATTTGTTGTATGCTTAGTAGCCCTGTTTCACGATACACATGTGAGCTTGGAGTCAAAGTTGGCATTTTGTATATATCCTTGATAGCCTTAGTGATTAGTCTTCCGATCAAATCGATGTTTTGTTTCGATGTTTGCTTCCATAAGAGATGTTCGACAAAATAAAAGCATTGAATATGTCAAGTTTGATGTTGAGAGATAAAAAATCATATTTTTTTTTAGGATTCCTATCATAGGCGCTACTTTAAGTCTGATGTTATTGATATGTTGTAGCCAAGACATTTTCTCATCTAAAGTTAGTCCTAAGTATCTAATTGACTTGACCTTTTCCAATTGTATTCCATTGATTTGTAATGACGGATTAATTTGCTGCTTGTTTTTTTGTTGGAATACTCAATATTTAGTCTTTTGGATGTTTATTATTAATTTACTTTGTTCGAGCCAATTCCAATATTTTCCTAGGTCATCATTTATATTTTGCTGGAGAATTAATTCGTTTTTACCGGAATACAGCAGTAGTGTGTCATCAGCAAATAAAACTATTTTTCCCATCAGATAAATGTCCTGTACGCTGTTAATGTACAGTAAAAACAGTAATGGCCCAAGGATTGATCCTTGAGGAACGCCGATGTTTATAGTGCTTTCCTGACTTTTATACATATTGTTAGTGGTAATAATACGCCTGTTGAACAGATAATCCTTTATTAACAGCTTGAAGTTGTGATGGATTCCGTATATTTCGAGCCTCTGAAGCAGGATGTCGTGGTTAATGGTGTCAAAGGCCTTTTTCAGATCCACGAAGATTGCCGTTAGATACTCAAAACCTTTTATCGTTAGATACTCAAAACCTTTTATTAAACTTTCCACCTCTTTCTGACTGCTTTCCTCTTTCATCCGTAGTGTTCTAGCATATTGTTGCAAAACTTGGTATCTTCAAATAGATACTTGATTCTTGTATTGATAGGTACTAGAATGAATCTGTGTCGATTCATCCGTACGTTATTCTATAAGTTTAGTATTCATTATTGTGATTAAAGTATGCACCGCGTCATCCTACAAATAACTTCTCTTGAATCATGAAGAATCTTCCTTGACGAGTACCCCCTACTTAAACTTTCTAACGGCCTTAAATTACCTGAACCCACCATTCAATTTTCTGTTACAGAATCAGGTCGCACAAATAGAACTTTATTATATTTATTGAGCCTTTTTGGGTTTGCCTTGTCAACACAATAGCCTTAACCTCGATTCTCTTTTACGAACGTGATATGTATTCAATTGTACATTGGAAAATAATGTTCTTTCTCCAAATAACATCCTTTGACATAATCCGAATCAAAATCATTGGATTTTTTTCTTCTTTTTTTTTATTTTTTATGGTTTTTATTTTTGTCTAGTTTATAGTTAGATTTATGTCTGTTGATTATATCATATGATGATATATTATGATAATCCCGTAAATTCCGCCACCTTGTTCCATAATTGATTTTGCCACTGGCCTCCTATTAGACGGCCATACTGAAAGCCATCGGTTTAGCATTTCTTCCTAAGAATTTGTTCAAATGGTATAAAGAAAGGTGCGTTGCCGCTGTCATCCAAAAATGTTCAACTTAAATCAGCAATAAAAAATCGATTTACGTAGCAAGGAAAGTGAATTTAATGCTAGAATCTCCAGTCGTTCGGAGGAACTAGCAACATTTCCAAAGTATTGAAATCCTAAAAATCGGCCAAGTATCTTGAAATGATCCTGGACTAATTCTGGGGAACCTAATTCGAAAAGCAAGCGATAAAGCATCTGACGCCTTGATCTTGTTTAGGCTTAACGAGAGTAAACGTTAACTCCATATACAGGGTGGCTGACGAAAGATGCTACCAAAGAACATTAAAAAACATTTTTCTGTAATCGGTTCCATATTTTTTAATTTTTCACGACTGGTCTTTAAATCTAATAAAATTGGGCGATTGGGATAGTGAAATAAGAATTTAGATTATACGTCGCTATCACGCAGTTTCCGTCCAAAAAGAATCTCACGTTTGGCGGCAATCCTCCGAGCAGACGGACCAAAAGAGGCTCACAAACAATTTTTCGGAGCGTGGGACAATCACGAGAAGACCTAGTGGTCAACAGCTCCCAGTCGGAAGCAGGAAACTGCCACTGCTGCCATGTTACCCAATCTTAAAGTTTCGACAAGGAGCTTATCTACTCAAATAGGTATCAGCAGATAGTCACTGTAGATAGTTCTGCATTAAGATTTACTATTATTTCTTTATAAAATTTAGCTAACTAGTAAACTGAAGGAAGCAGACTTCCCGATTCGCTTTGAATTTTGCCAAAAGATCAATCAATGAGTGAAAGAGAACGAACACATCTTGAACTGCATTTTTATGTTTGACGAGGCCCATTTTGATCCAAATGGGAATTTTGACAAACAAAGTTGTCGAATATCAAATGACTTTAACCCACAGATACTCCATGAGACGAAATTGCATCCACTTCGAGTCAAAATGTAGTGTGCAGTTTCAACAAGCTGCATTGTCGGGCCTTACTTTTTCGAAGAAAATGGTCTTACAATTACGAATAATGGAGATCGTTACTTAAAGACTTTGAACCAGTTTTTCTTCCAGAACTACGCCTGAAGAGAATCCCCTTCAACAAGATAGTGCAACTTCTCACATAACCGGTGCTGTTCTGACAGAATTGCAGTCGAAATTCCCCAGTAAAATGATTTCCAGAAACTTCACATTCCGTTGACCCCCTGCACTTACTGAACCTGATTTTTTATTGTGCGATTATTGCGAAACCAACACAAAAAATTTTAATGATTGACAACAATCCCTTCGGACGATAATTGAGTCAATTGCCGTTGCAGTCCTCCAGGCAGCAACAAATAACATTTTGATAAGATGTTGATTATCCGTCATCGACCCTCAAAGCCATTTAAATTCAATTATTTTACCAGCCTAATAGAAAAACAACAAGAATTAATAAAGAAAAAAATTATGCCACCCTATACAACTGCTTGTAAATTTCGACCTACCATTGATCGTTAACACCGAACACCGAGTCGGCCACAGTGGGAGTGATCCCACTGGTGAATGCACTTAGGGAGGTGTATTCGAAAGTCCCAGAATTGCAATTGTGTGAACGCTTTCCCAAAAAAAAATCAAAAGAACTTTTCACTTTTTCCCTACTTCTCAATAGGGATTAAGAAGAGCATATATTAACATTAGACAAAAAATAATGCATGTTATGAATATATTAGCATCAGTGTTCCCACTCCCGAATTTTCCGTCGTATCAAATTTCGTCAAAAAGTATATAAATATTGGCAAAAATGTATCAAAAAGTTTCCTCTAAAAAATAAAGTACATTTGAGTCTACGCACAGAAACTATAAATAATATTATATAAAACTTAGTTTCGAGCTACTATGCTTATTGATTAACATTGAGCCTAAAAAAATAATAGTATCTTGAATTGCTTCCACCCTTTCTTTTGATATTTGATATTACGAAAGAGGGAAGGTTCTTTGCGAATCCACTCAAAATTTTCACGAAATTAATACGGATTGTAGATTATTTTCAGGGAAAACTGATGTATATTTCTAAAAAAAAAAATAAAATACTGCTTGACTGCTTGAAAAAGACTATTGATGACTTAATGAATATGATGAATAAAAGGATACGTTTTGGGCTATTGTGCTATACAGTGGCACCCCAAACATTGTTTTGTTTCTTGCTTTCCGAAAAACCTCTAACCTGTTTCCGATTCTAGTCGATTCTTTTTCATATTTCGAACCAAGTTTAAAACCTCATTCCTAGGTAAACTATAAGGTACAGCTATTAAAAACAACATGAAAGGCGGCAGATGACATTGATTCACCTAAATTGTTTTTGGCCAAACTCGATTTATCCCAAAACGATTCAACATTGATTTCAAATGTTACAAATGTTGAAAATTTGAAATGTTCAGAGTCATCACATAATAGATATCTTTCGTAGTTTAGAGTGCAAACTAGATTGAGGTTAGCAGTTATTACTGCTAGAGAGCGGAGATTTGGTTGGCACAAAACAATGAATTTATTCACTGGATGACCAAATGTATCATTTTGCCATAATTCAGTGAGCTGTTGTATCATTTTGTCAAAAATATAAGTTTGAAATAAAAATGTATCAATATGATACAAATATATCAAAAGTGAGAACCCTGATCAGCACCAATGGTAGTAGTCAAGTATGATTTTCATTCTATCATCAAACTTTACATCTTGAATGATTTCACCCTTCAAATACATCCTATGAAGCAGTTCTAATCTTACCTAAAGATAAAATTAATCGAGATGGAGATCACTCAATCAAAGGTATATTCAGAATAACATCTCAAGATGAATGCATATCGAAAAACAGGCTTTCAGACCATACAACAAATAATGCATATTGAAGAAACTAAACTAACATACAAAAGACTGAACTGACCATGTTATAAATGTTGGAGAGCCATAGTGCCAAGGCAAATAAACTTCCTACTAAAAAACCTAGAGCAGATTGAAAACGGACCCTATATCATTTAAATTATTAGAATACCTTGTTCGAAAAATGCAATCAATGAATTTGATTAAATTTAAGGAGAATTTCCGATAATTCCTTACAAGATACCATTTAAGCTTTTATCAGCACACAAATCGTGCATTATGACAACAGTAGATAGATCCCCTATACCAATCACTATTGTCTGAGGGGAACGAGTCAGCCCAATTTGATGAGTTACAAAGAAATCGTGCAGTTTGAGTGATGGAGAAGAGGAAATAAATTAATTGTTAGCATGCTGTCCAACCGTTGACTTCCATTGATCCTGTGCTAAAATTAGGATGCACTTCTACTTCATCCACAAACTATCAACATTACTTTTTTCATATTTAAAAAAAAATGATTCAACTGAAGTCACCCTAACACGATATTTAGCGTCTTGAATATAATCGCGACTCCTTTGACAATGCAGACTAAAAAGAAAACTTAGAAAAACTCTAGTTTTTACATAGTACTCACAATGTATTTAAAATAAATGTTTTCTTAGACATGTATCAATACAATTATTACTAAATGCAAATGTCACATTCATTCGGCGGCTTGAAAGTAGTTTGAGCTCAGACTACTTTGCAGCTTTAATAAACGCAATTATAATTATTTGAATTCAAAAAAAAAACTATTACACATTTGTTCCAATGTGCTGTACATTGTAGTTTTGACTTTCGTTATCAAGTTAATTTGATAAGATTGATTGCATCCGTATCAACAGACGTCCTCGATACTAAACAAAGTAAAATCTTAAAATTGTCAGGACTTTGTCAAAATTAGAACTAAATTTTAAATATGTTTTTTTCTCTATATATCTCTTACAAATGCGATTAGATCCATGTGAGATCAGGTGTTAATCTATTGTTTAAGTCGATCAAAATGTTTGTAGCGGCAAAAGTATCGAATTAGTACAAAATTTGAATTTCAGTCAAGTTGAACCACTTTACACTTAAACGATTATTTTTGAACTCGTTTGAATCACAAGTATAAAAACTTAAGCCAACAATAAACTAATCCTCAAATTTGATGGAGTTGACGGCCATATCGATTTGACCTCCTCGATAGCTTCCGCGCTTCTTCTTAGTTTTTTCATGACGAAAAGCCTTGCCACGTGTGTGTTTCAGGTCAATATTGGCCCGTTCTCCCCATGAACCCCTCGCATTTCTCTGAAATTTTAGAAAATACAATTAGGCGACAGATTTCAGAGTAATATCTGATATTTGAGAGGAAATACTCATGAAATTTATTTGCATATATGAGTTATTAAGCTTTTACAAACTTACCACTTAACACTAATAACCTAAAATTCGCAACAGATCCTTAATCAAACGTTATCTTTTTGCCCTGCCCCGATGATTCGAAGCTTCTGTTTCCACCAAATGATTTCCTATCACCACCTCGTCCCCGACCGCCTCCAAAGCCTCCCCGATCACCGCCACGTCCTCCACGATCACCACCGCGTCCAAATCCTCCCCTTCCACGGCCACCGCCATCACCACCACCACCTCGCCCTCCGCGACCGAAGCCGCCGCCACCACCACGACCTCCGCCACCTCCACGGCCAAATCCTCTACCCCCGTCTCCATCGCCCCGTCCTCCCCGGAAACCACCACGATGGTTTGGCGAATCGCCAAATGACTTACGGAAACCGCCACCACGACCACCACCACCGAATTTATTAAAACCGCCGCCTCCATTTTCGCGGCTCTCATGTTTGTTGTTCTTGAAACCGTTATCGTCATTCTATCGTTTTTAGAATTGTTGCGAATTTTCGGTGCATCCCCAGATTAGTTCATAGAAATAAAAGAGAAGAAAAACACAAATTAGAACCTTGCAAATACATTTTGCTTTAAAAAATATGTTGAAAATGTTCATAAAAGTCAGTTTGCAGTGGATTCGATAGGAAAGGCAGTGCCCAGTTGCTAAACATCTCGTACAAGGTGTCTAATTTGTGTTTCCCTTCGAAACAAACAAGTCGGGCACTGACCTTTGCTTCGAACGAATTATCCTTGACACGAGGATCGACTACGATCTCGTCGTCGCGTACCCGTCGAAACGGTTGATTTTTTGTGAGTGAAATATCACCGTTAGACTGATTTTTCGGCGTTCCATTCGTTATCTAAATGAATCAAATACAATTTCAGTGGAACATTACAAACTTAATTACGATTAGATATAGAAGAGCGAGAAGATAGGAAACAAGTTGCGGCGAAATGATTGCGCCATTAAAGAGTTCGAGGCCAATAATTGTATTTCAGTTTCTTAAATCGCGTCTAAATTGAGCAACTGACCATGAAAATGAAGAATTGATACTAACCTCATTTGACTTCACGAAATTGCTGTATTTGCCCTTTTTGGCAAACGAATCATTGGCAGCTTCCCCATCTGCTTTCCTTTTTTGCCCAGCTTTCGCATTTTTCACCTCGTGTTCCGGTTTCTCCTCTTCATCTGAGCTACCCTCACTGGATGACTCAGCTTTCTTCTTCTTTGCAGCTGCTTTGGGTGGCTTTACTGCAGTTTTCTTGGCTTGCGGTTCCGCATCACTGTCTGAAGAATCAGAGCTGGACTCCAGTTTTGCTTTCTTAGAAACTGAGTTTGGCGCTGGTTTCTTGACCACTGGCACCGCAACCGCTGGCTCATCATCGTCGTCAGAACTGTCCTCGCTAGATGAGTCTGCTTTCTTCGGCGTGGGTTTAGCAGTCACTTTGTTCATTGCTGGTCTCTTCGACGTTTCATCATCGCTGCTGTCTTCCTCAGAGTCATCGCTGTCACTATCAGCTTTCTTAGCTGCAATTTTCCCAGGGGTGGCCTTAGCTGGTGTTGGCGCTGCCTTTGTAGCCTTGGCTTTTGGTGGCTCATCATCGTCACTGCTGTCTTCTTCTGAAGAGCTTTCATCTTTTTTTGCTGGTGCCATCTTTGGCGTAGGCTTTGCGGGTGTTTTAGCTTTAGCCGTTGGAGGTTCATCCTCATCGCTACTGTCTTCTGAAGAACTTTCACCCTTTTTCGCTGGAGTAGCTTTGGCAACAGGTTTGACCGGTGTTGCTTTTGCCTTTGGAGGCTCTTCATCACTACTATCGTCCGACGAACTATCTTTTTTCGCTTGAGTAGCCTTGGCAACTGGTTTTGCCGGTGTTGCTTTGGCCTTTGGAGGCTCTTCATCGCTACTATCGTCGGACGAACTATCTTTTTTCGCTGGAGTAGCCTTGGCAACTGGTTTTGCCGGTGTTGCTTTGGCCTTTGGGGGTTCTTCATCGCTACTATCGTCCGACGAACTATCTTTTTTAGCCTGTACCGGTTTTATTGCTGGCTTGACAGGATCTTTCATTTCTTCTTCGTCACTGCTATCTTCGGAAGAACTGCTACCTGCTTTTTTAGCTGACGGCTTAACCGGAACTTTGGCTGGAACTTGCTTCGCTGGAGGTGCATCATCATCACTCTCGTCTGAAGAATCCGAAGAGCCTGCAGCAGTAGCAGTTTTTTTCAAGGCGGCCGTTCCATTCGTCTACAAAAGTTTTTTAGTTAAAACTACAGCAAGTAATGATGGAACACAAAAACTCTTACCATTGGTTTCCCAGGTGCCGCCGGTAAATCCTCTTCATCTGAACTATCATCTGAACTTCCTTCGGCAGCCTTGATCGCTGGCAATTTTTTCGTCGCAGTCCTCTGATAAAAAGTTAATATTTCTTCCAAACGAGGGCATCCCTTTGGTAGTTGACCCTGAAACGTTTAAATAGACGTTAGTTGAGCTTTTCCGACAAGGCCATCGAACACGTGCTCGGGCCATATTCTATTTCCTGCACTTGCAACACAATATACGAACAAATTATCAGTAATTAGAATTGAGTTTACACAAATCGCGAAATAATTTTCATTCTTTGTGCCGATCTAAGATACGTTCCCCAGTTGACACTAGAATAAGTTAAATTGTGAGGTTGTGGCCGAAAGCCGAACGCGTGTTGAGATACTTACCGCCTTCGTTTTCGCTTGAAATACAGTTGCTAAGTTTTTATCGTATTTCTTGATAACGTCTAAGCACAGAGCAGCTATTGTAGCGTCATTTATCACCGACATCTTAATACTTTAATTTAAATGCGACACACTCGAGAACAAGACACGCACTTACTGCCGGGAACACGTGCAAAAGACAGATGAACCTAGTTTACATCAAACTGTTGACGATCGTTGAGTTTCTCCAGCTGACGTTTCCTTCGTTCGGTTTGAAAAGTGGTATGACAGGCAGATGGTGCTTCGTGCGATAAACTTGTTACAGCGGCTAATTTCAGTTTGAATTATGGTGGCAAAATTTTGTTAAAACGGCTATTATGTTTAAATCTTGGTTTGTTGTGTCCTATAATTTTTATTTGCAAGCAAGAATAAAGGTAATAAAAAAAAATTATACTGGAAATTCATCATATTAAACACTAGGATCTTTTTATCTAGGACAAGCGTCTTGCTCAGAAGGGATGAATATTAATAGCTGTATCCGCACATATTACTTTTCCACTAATCCCTGTTGAGAGAATTTCATGATGTATTGTATTTCTGATAATTTATTGAGCGCTCATAAACTAGTTTTACTGAATTTCATTGCTGCTGTAGGGATAGTGAAATATAGCTTAACTATCAATGATAGTAAAGTAATCATTATTATCATATCGTTAATCAATATTTACGAATCACTAATCATTACGTTTTTGTTCAGGAAATCATGAGAAACAATAAATCCAGCATTCGATCTCGTTAGTTCTTTCATGATCTTTCATTAGTTCTCTCATTATCGTTGCTTTGGGTGCATTGTGGGCTTTTACATTAGTCAATGCAACTCGAGTCTACATTACATTTTCAATACAAACCATAATGAATATAACTTAATTGGATTAAACTGTTTCACTTTTGGTTATCTGCTTTTAATTGAACTAGAATGCTTGTAATTGACCGAGAAATTCACTATATAGAGATTTTTTTGACAAATTTTTGTCATTTGCAAGAAGAATTCAGAAGCTAGCCGCGAGACGCGTTTAGCTTTAATTTTGGTTAAATTAGCGTAAGATATCAAAAGAATAAGCCGTATATATAACAAAATTTATAATTTTCTTTATTTTGCAAAAAAAAAAATTTCTCGATTCCTTCATTCTCGTCATTTTCGGCAATTGGCCCTAACCAAAGATGAGTCTGCGGCCGTAATCGTCACTCAAAACCGACCGGTTTTAGAGCAAAAAAGGCACTTTTTGACGTACGCAAACATGAGTGAATTTAAGTGCCCATACAACCATGGCCTTCATATAAAAGGCCTATCGCGACTTGTAATCTGACAGGTACTAAGCTACTTTTTAAAATGGTGTAGTCCTCTCGCTATTAAGATTTATTGGGAATTGCACAATGACAATTGTTTGACATTTCTCTGACAGTTAGTAAATATTAGCAATGTGAATGGTGCTGCTCGGTTGAATCCGCGAATAGAGTCTATTTTCCTATTATCCGGAGACTGGTTTCGAAGTTTTTGTCGCGTAAAAGATATTTCGGATAAGTGTCGTGAAAGTGATGTGTTTATTGTACTGTATACGCGAGAACTTTGCAATTTGGAATACCTGCCACCCACTCTCGGCAATGTGAATTGTAAACAATTGCCGTTTGTGGTTAGTAGGATTTATTCCACTTTAAAAATCATCAAATTTTGATAATCTGCCAATTCTTCTACACAAACGATATTTCGGATAAGTGTCCCGATGAATTGAGGCCTGATGCTAAAGACTTTTTATATCTAAATTGCTTGTGAAAGATCCCAAAACATTGATTGACATGACATATTAGTTTCCTCATATCTCCTGTAGGTGGATCTCGTGAATTTCTTTATAACCATAAAAAAACATCACTGTGTGGACTGGTTGGGAAAAGTAGCTTAGGTCCGCCATCTTGTAGGTTAATTGCTTTTGCGATAGGCCTTTTATATGAAGGCCATGATACAACGCATAAGCGAACGTCTGTCAAGTCGTATCTCATTACCACTTTACGTACGGACAGCTCATAGTAAAAATTGAGCAAAAGGTTGCTTAAGGAGCATGCCACTTTTCTGGCTGTTCGGTAAGTTATGTTTGGGTGCAACATATGCTTTGCGTGGTTTACGTCGGCGCATACGTCAACGTACGGGCGCAGACTCATCACTAGTTGGACCTATTATTGGCCAATCGTAGTTTCGTGTCGTTTACTCAACCCTTTTTATACATTTTGAAACCCGCCGATAAAGGAACCGCTGTCAACAAAATACAATTACGTTGTAAACATGCCCATTACGAAGGTGTGGATTTACACGTCTCAACGTAACAGTCCGAATTTAACGCGTGTGATAAACAATGGAGCAAACTTAAAATGTTCGTTTGGTATCTATTACTTTTAATCCGCCACAAGTTTGTGAAAGTGGCACTGGTGGTGGCAGGAATCGGTTACATAATATATTAAAAATCGATCTACGTGGCTCCTAACAGCAATCTCGATTACTACATTTCATAACTTGTAAGCAATATTGACTGGTCCTGATGTGTTCTGCAAACCATTCCTTGCTTTTATGCATGCAAAGAATTAAAATTTACCTCCGAAGCATCCGGTTGAACCATGGCCTTCATGTTGAACGTATTTGCATATAGTAGGATATCCATCAATAACGACTGAATTCCAAATCATCGTTAATAATAATAGGTTTTGTTTTAGCCTGTTTTGAAGAAGTTGAAGGTGTAGAAGGGTGATTAACAGATACAGGGTGTTTACTCCTGAAACTCAATACAGAGCCCTTATTTTTTTTAGACTTTTTGATTAATTTTTTTCTATCAGAGATCCGTTATACATATTATAAATCCATTATAAATACTTCTTCAGTGTCTATCGGTCTAATCTTAATCTAACTTAGGTATGTTATTTATAGAGCTTACTTTTAAAGTATTGACTGATACTAATTACCAACTAATTGTCTATTAATTATTTTACTTAAATACATTTAACGATTTATACCCTATTACCAAGCCGCCCTATTACCTCGGTCGAGACGAGGTAATAGGGCGGCTTGGAAGAGTGGCAACAATAGGGGAAGATGAGCTAGTTGTATCATTTGATGTCAAGCCTCTGTTCCCAAGCGTGCCGGTAAAACAAGCACTCACGTTCTTTGAGGACTGGCTATTAGAGAGGAATAGCTCACCGAAGGGGACGAGGTGGGCTAAAGACTTTTTGAAATTCGCTTCGATTTGCATGAATGAAAGTTATTTTACTTTCAGGGGGAAATAATTTAAAGCGATGAAAGGTGTTGCAATGGGAAATCCTTTATCCCCACTTATGAGTGAGATATTAATGGACAGACTGGAGAAGAAACTTTATGAAGAAGGTTCACTTCCTCGGGTTCGGTTGAGATATGTAGACGACATTCTAGCTATCGTTCAAAAAGATGCGTTGGGAGAAACTTTGGAGAAGTTGAACCAAGCAATTTTCAATGGAAATCGAAAAGAATGAGAAACTACCCTTCTTGGATTTAATGGTCATAAGAAAAGAAGGTCTTCTTAGATTTAATATCTACCGGAAGCCCACACATACCAAGAGGACAACACCATCCACGTCTTATCATTGGCATTCTCGAAAAATGGTGCCCTTTAATTCGATGATTCACCGGCTATTAACGGTGCCCATGGATCAGGAAAGTTTTAACTCAGAAGTTAAATATATTAAAGGTACGGCGAGGAAAAATGGGTTTGACGAGAGGATAATTGGAAATTTTGTCAAAAAGAAAAAGTATAGAATACAGCGTGATCTTTTAACGACGCTCTTTACGCATTAAAAACAAAAAACAGCCATAAGCGTTCAAATTATTTTCTCGTCAATATTCAAAAAGGTTCGGGAACTTCTTGAACGCTTTGATATTAAAGCAGTTCAAACCAGTAAAACTAAAAAATTAGGTACTATACTATGTCACGTGAAAGACAAAAAGGATAAAAAGGAAAAATGTGGAGTTTATAAAATTACCTGCCCAGAATGCGACAAAATATACATCGGTCAAACCAAACGATTAGTTGGTGTTAGACTAACGGAACATAAACGGGAAGCAGCTTCAGCGAGGAAAAGGAATACAACATTAGTACGATCAGCAGTAGCGAAGCACATCTTGGAGGAGGATCACAACATAACATGGGACAACTTGGAGGTGATTAAGGAGGTACAGCAGGTACGAAAACTGGATGCGTACGAAAGCCTGAACATATGGAAGACCCCAATGAATAGAAGACTAAACATAGACCAAGGAAACTGTGCATCACCATTGTTCAGGTTAATTTGAACATTCATTTGATTGTAAGGAAGAAAATTTAATTAATATAAATCGTTAAATGCATTTAAGTAAGGTAATTAATTAGTTGGTAATTAGTATAAGTCAATACTTTAAAAGTAAGCTCTATAAATAACATATCTAAGTTAGATTCAGATTAGACCGATAGACACTGAAGAAGAGGGCAGATTACCCTCGAAATATCGATATTTGTCACAAAATTCAATACATTTAGCTTCGAAAGGAAAAATCGGTTTTTTTTTATTAAAATATTTTTTTTTTTATTAAAATATTTTTTTTTTTATTAAAATATTTTTTTTTTTTATTAAAATATTTTTTTTCACAAGATGTTTCAGCCTTAAGTAGGATCAATTCAGATGTGATAAAAATTTGGTGAATATGCTTGCGATCGTGTGGCTTTTGAAATAATATCTTCAAATAATTCTTAACCAAATAAACAACATTAGGATAGAGGTGACAAAAACAATGATTTTTGTCAGCTTTAAACCAAAAGATACTACCGCCGAATTCACTTATGGTTTGAGATAGATCTCGCCGCTTTTTTGCGAAAGTCAATCTTTCTAGCGTTCTTTGAAAATATCATTTACGCTTTGGGATATTTTCAATTTAGATGGTATACACGTAGAAAAAGCGGTGAAATAGCTATTTTTTAGTAAAAACAAAATAAAAATAATATTCTAGTTATTTAAACCTTCATTGCTAAGATAAATACTAAATGTCTTTGCTGAATAAAGGGAGACCCCTCCTAAAATTTTTAACACACCCCCCAAAAAGAAATCCTGAGAAAACCCCTGATTCATACGCTGCAAAAGTATCCGCGTCTCCTGTTATGTCATTGTTTCCCCTCCTGATTCTGTAGATTCTCTTCTGCTCCTCTTCTTACGAGCCGTTCCCCTTACGAATTGAAGCATTTTCTGCTTTGTTTTCATGTACACATGTACGGTGCAAGCTATTGTGATGTAATAGAATAGTAGGAGTTACATTTTTTCGTGTGCAATTTTTCCCAGATCGGTTTTTCGTGTGCGCTTTGGGTTTGCTTTCTCAAAAGACGTAGTTTTTCGGTTCTGGTGCTTTGGTGAAATGACCACTTGATTGCTTTGAACCATAGCTTTGAACGCCTATGTTGACGGTGAAAAGTCATCCGCGTCTCTATTATGTTTCTGTTTTATTACAGAATTTGTAGATTCTCTTCTGCTCCTTTTCTTATGAGCTGTTCCCCTTCTGATTTGATACCTTTTATGTTTTGTTTGGTACAAGCTGTAGGAGTTAACTTATTTCGAGGGTAATTTTCTCCAGATCGGTTTTTTTTGCTTTGGGGTTACTTTCGCAAAATGAGTTTCTCGGCTCAGGTACTTTGGGTGATATGACCACTTGATTACTTTGAACGCTTATGTTAAATTTCTGTAGAGCTTTCTTTAGCATTTATAGTTTACATTAGGTGCGTTTTTTATGTCTTCTCGCAACAAAAAAAAAAACACACCTGTGATAATTCTTTTGACTTGATTTATTTGTATTGTCAGTATTAATACGGTCGGTTAAAGATGGATAAAAGGATAGTTTTTAAAGTAAATTATAACATAAAGCTCGTTAAAGTGAGAGCGTATTGAATATATTCTGTTTCGAAAAGTTAATACCCGTTTAATATGGATTTTAATGTGGAATGTTGATGTATGGTAATTGTGCCATAGAGTATTTACTGCGGTAGTCTTTTTCAATGAGGATCTAATTGAGTCTTGGCAACCAAGACCACTAATTTCGCTCAGTCAACTTTTTACAAAAGGTAACTATATTAAGCACTTTTATTGCAAATTATATGAGGAATTTATTGTGGCATTGGCTCTCTAATTTACTTTGCTAAAAGATGCATTATATCCTCTACTTTGAGCTACTAAAAAACTTTCACCATTTATTTAGCCTGCAATATGTTTTCAATTTAACTTTTTTTTATAACTTAAAAAAAATTAAAGAAATTAGTAATTATTTTTGCTTTCAAATACTATACATAATTTGAACTTTTGTGAGATTTTTTATGTTAGTGAGCAGGACTATCACTGAAATAAGTTATGCTAATCACTAGCTTTTCATGAAAATATTGCATTAAAATAAACATGGCATTGATTTTTACACGATATTTAAAAAAAATCGAATGTATAGTTTACAATGCGCTTCATAAGTATGCTTATCTATATTATATGCTTTTATTTTTTGATGTGCTTCCCTTAGTCTCAAAACCACGAGCCGCCACTGTTACAGGCATTCACACATGCCCTGTAGTAAGATCGATTTATACTTATCTAAAATCAAATTAACATCAGGAAATATTTTCCTTACCGCCTTCTTTTCCACTTTACCTACCACTTGAAATGCTGATCAGTTAAACTATTTGAAAAAGGACGAAAAGTTATATCGTCAAATCACAATTATAAAACAAAACAATATCTGAATGAAAAATCTCTTTTTTTTTCAATTTTTTCATATTTTATTTCAACTCACTTTATAATGATTTTCATTTTGCTTTACTTTCACTGTTTGCTTTTAGCCATTTATAATACAATCTGATTCCAAGTTGAATGTATTGATTAGATGAGCTTTTCTACGCATTCTTATTCGTCTGTTTATCATTGCACGTATTTATTTATTCCTAGTTCCAACAGACTGTCGATTTGATTCCGCAAACAGCCTGACAAATTCACAATTTGATTGCAGACTACAGTCAAATGGCTGAATTTCATAATGTTTCATAGTTCTATTGGTTGTTTTCCATTTATTTCAAGTTTCTAGGTTAGTTCGTATCATTTTCACTAAATTCAAGTTAATTCACTAGATGAAAGATTTTTAGTTTTCGATGAAGTTTACGTGGTAGTGTAGCTATGCGTGATATTATGTATGACTATATAAGTATGTTATGATTTATTAGTATGAGTACCGACAGAATGAAATGAATTGTTGTGTTAATTGTGAAATGCATATTCGATGCAAGTGGATTTTCGGATCTTTTTGCGATGATAGTGCAATTGTTGGGCTTGAATTTACGAAAAATATCTAACAGCACGATGACAATATGTTTTTAGAAACAACAACATGAAAACTATAAACAGTGCATCGAATCATGAATATTTCGTGTATGTACAAAAAAACTGCTCTGCCATGGCAGTTTAAAAAAATGGAAAATGTTGCTCCAAAACAAGTGAAATCCGTTACATATTGTAATTTTCGGGTACAACATAACGAGTTAGCAATTTTCTAGGATTCGATTAAGTCGCTAAAACATTCTTACGCACTTAAAACTCATAAAACTAGTAGTTGGCATTCGAATACTGTCATCGTGGCCTTCGAAATGCCCTTCAAACTGGTACGGCAAAATTACAAAGTGTAATGCACAATTATCTTCTCGTACTGATAGAATAATCCGAAGATACGAAATATGTATAATATCCTTAGCTCTACACTAGAGTGTTATTTGTTTACAACGAAGGTTCGTTTGATTTCAAGGATGATTCATTGGAATTTTAATGTTTTGGAAAGTCTCGCCAGTCAGTAAATTGGTAATTCTATCAACCATTATTTTTGTTTTGTGTTTTCATTTAGTTGTACGACCTAACATGAATCTTAACTGTAGTTCATATGTAACTTCTAAACAATATGCATTCTAGAATTCCATAGTTTAACTAATACGGATGTATATTTCGATTTATACATCGATCAACGCTGGACCCGCCGCGCTTTTATTTTCAATTGTTTTGCATAATCTACATTATTTTCAATTAAAACTTACTTAGGTACTAGATTCATTTTATTTCCATGATTTTTTGACCTACATTTACGCATGAAAGGTCGTTTCCAGATGACTGTTTGCCTTATAATCTTTGACATCGGGATTAGCTAATATCGAGAGATTTAGTTTCAAACTACGTGTTCACTTCTTTATATGTGTGTATGATAATCTTATAGAGTAGATTTGGTTTCGGGTACCGTAAGTTTGGTAGATCAGGTATTTTTTTTATAAAAAGTTTCCGAGAGCTCTAATAAATTTTTGTGAAAAGTTCGATTGGTCGGATTGAGATTAAATAAAGTTCATGTTGTTTGTTTGAACATGAAAATTTTATGAAAGGGGTGCTTGATACGAAATGATACGAAAATATTTTTTGATTATTTTTTGATTTCTGATACGAAAATAATTTTTAGATTTGCTATGAAAAGTAAAATCGAAAGAAAATGTAATAAACGAGAAATGAATATTTATAAACAGCTTGATAATGTAGTGAGCAAATAAAAAGCGGTTTCAATTTAATTTAATTTTATTCAAAATTGTTGCAGGAAATTATCCAAAGTAGTTGTAGATATATCCTGTCCAATGTGTCAAGATATCGGGAAGAAAATATCGACTCGGACCACTATCTTTTTGGCGCAATTTTAACCGGTATATCGAAGATTTTATTGCCAGCAGAGACAATTTCCTGCCAGTGATGAGTGTAGCAATTAAACTTCCCAGTACAGATCATTGACAAATGTCACTGAATTGTTTTGTTTTGAAAGTGTCGCTTTTATAAAATAAGCACAATTTTAACAAGTGAATTCGAAAAAATACAGGTTTGTCTGAATTCCGTTTCACATTTGATTCTACACTCAAATTGACAGTTTTCACTTTTGACTGCTTTCACCCGCCCAAGCTATCGATACTGTAGTATCCATACCATGGTACCAATACCAGCACCCTCCCAAGTTATCGATACCATGGTATCCATACCGTGGTACCAATACCAACAATGTATAATTAGTCTTAGGTCGCTGTCGTAGAAAAGGTCAGAACGACTAGCTTGACGATAGCTGCAAACTGGCTACTGAGCGTCAAAATGTCGCGCATAGATCCATGCAGCGATCGCAAAGAGCGAGAGGTCGTTAGATACTTATTGCGATCTCTGATGATTCGAGAAACGGGTTCACCAAGCTAAAAAGAAAGCCAGGGAAGAAAGACCGCTTCTTGAACTCGAACTATAAAGCGAGCAAGTGCACCAGGCGCGGAAATTTTACCAGCAAATGAGTGGGGTGAAGTAGTATACAGCTTGCTGCTCAGCTCACGAAGATAAACAGGGAAAGCTTATATCTGGCCACTGAAGCGACTGGTTTAGTACTTTGATGAGTTGTCAAACAACAATGAAGGCTATCAGCTAGAAAGCCTGTTGACTAGAAAAAATATGCAACATTTGCAGTTAATAACTTTGATAGCCAAATAGATCAATATCTTACACCAGGTGTGGCGGTTAATAACTCTTAATTTGCTTAAGAAAGGGCGCTGTGAACAAAGGTTAGCTCACAGTGTAATATCTTGTGCCATTTTTTTCTTATGACGTTACTTACTAAAACGCCATTCTCGTTTGATCGATTGAGAGATAGCGTCATAATTTTTTATTGTGTTAAAGATGTCGGGTTTCGAGCCCAATAAAAACACGAATGAAATCCATCGTGTACTTATCCAAACCAACAGCGACAACATCTTAACTCAAGATCGTTGTGTGCGCTGGTTTATGAGGTTTAAAGTGGGGAATATAGCTTAAAAGATAAATAACGCACAGGACGACCTAAAAAAATTTCGAAGACGCTGTATTAAAAGCATTCGTGGATGAATATTATATTTAAACACAGTAAGAAATGGCCGAGAGCTTAAATGATAGCCGCCAAACCATTTACGATGGGCTATATGTCAGGAGGAAATTTTGAAGGCAGAAAAATGGGTACTACATGAGCTGAACGACAGGCAACTCGGAAAAACGAGTAGCTGTCTGCAAAGTGTTGCTTTGTCGGAATGAAATGAGGAGTTTTTTTTTACATCGGGTAGTAACGAAGGATAAAAACTGGATATTCTTCATAGACCCCAAACGACATAGATAATGGATTAACCAAAGACAAGCTTCAACGTCAACCGCAAGACCGAATCGATTCGGAAAGCTGACAATGCTGTGCATTTGGTGGGATTAGAAAGGTGGCGCGTACACAAAACTCCTGAAACTGGGTGAAACAGTGATTACCGATCACTATAGACAGCGACTGGTCAATTTAAACAATGTATTGATAGAAAAGCGACTAGAATGGACTAGAAGGCACGGGAAACGAATCTGCAAATATTTTGAATCATCAAAATCCATTGCATGAAGCGTAAGCGGTTAAAGATACCATTTTTGCACTTGGCCAGGAACTTCTACTCCAGCCGCCGTACTCACCAGGCTTGGATCCATCTGAATATCACTTGTTTTCATCAATGACACGCGATCTCCATGCAGTACTTCAGCAAATACGGATATGCCAAAAATGGTTCGATAACTGGATCACCTCAAAAGATAAACATTTTTTTCTGGGAGAGAATACACAACTTACCTGATGGGTAGCAAAAAGCTGTCGCAAGCGGTGGCAAATAAAAATATTTTCTATTCTACTTGAAATTTGGAACAACCACACCTGTTATACAGACAGTGTCAATGATATTGATTTGATCCAGAATTTTTTAAACCATTCGAATTTTGCTAAAATGTTGATCCAAACCTCTGTTTGGTGTTAGCATTATTTATTGCAACGAAAGGACCATGGAAGAATCTTTCATAAAAAAGCAACATGAAGCAATGGGAAACGAGGCATATAGTGGCAACTCTGGTCCAAAAAAAGCGCCAAACCGACCAGCAGAGCATACGTTGTTTTTGCAGGATAAGACCAGAATAGATGAAAAATAAGGTTTCGGAAAGAACAAACCTAAAATAGATATGCGAACACAATTTGAAGAAGTTAAAATATCTATCTACCTGGGGCAGACTATTATGAATCAAGCTTTTTATAACTCAGTATGTACTTATACTTCGGCATTTTATCCGAATGAAGAAGTCATGAAGACAAATTAAACAGAGAATTCATCTTATATATATATATATATATATATATATATATATATATATATATATATATATATATATATATATATATATATATATATATATATATATATATATATATATATATATATATATATATCGAAATGCAAGCGTGTAAGCTCAAAACCAGCGGAATCTTTACCGCATTATCGTTCACTTGAGGGAAACGAATTGAACGAATTGAGATCTACTATCAAAATAATGATCCAGTCAATCAGCTTTTGGAAAGATTCCTTACCAAAAAGCAGTTATTACACATTTATGTGGCTCTGTCCTCAATGGAACCTGGTCTGCACTATGCCTACAATTTCGCATTGAAGCCGATTGATTTTGCATTGTACACACATATGAAATGGAAAGTCTTCTCTTCATTCTCCTCACCTAGATTTGATGATTATATCAGCAACGCACGAAACTCCACTGGTTTGCATACCGTTTATGTGTTAAATACCAACTATATATTCGGCTAATTTAAAAAGGATAATACAATTTTTGAGATTCTCAAACAAAGTTAGCACAATCAATAGCATTCTATAGAAAGCTGGTGATCAAAAGGAACTGATATTCTCTACAAGCTGACAGTGAAATTTTGCAAGATAGTGATAGTGTTGTTCAAAAAGGGTTGTTATGTAGAAAACAAGTCTCCATAGTTCCAAAATGAACGACTATTTTATCAGGAATAAAACAGTATAATGTTACTTAAAATGATGCATCGAAATCGTTCCTATAGACTTTGAACTCTTTTTGCTCTAATCGGACACGAAACTCTTGTCCTGTTTTAGAATGCCTTTATTGTAAAAGGATATTTCATTCTATTCCACGTACCTTCCCGTAAATGATGTGATAGGAAAAACAATTTCTGCAAACTTTATTTCGATGCGGCTGCTATTTATTGAAACTGTCAAGTAATGCAATCTCTTCTATTGGTTTTCTAACCTATATTACAAAAAAAAGCTTTAGTTTCATTATGAAAAGTTGACGAAAAAATAATCAAATATTTCCCAAGATCATTGTATAAACAGTTCAAACAACAATGGTCCCACTCCGAAATAAAATCAAAACTACTAAAGAAAAATAGGAATGATCGTGCAAATCAGACGTGAAGTCGTACCAATAGTCTTAGCTATTTTTGAAACGTTTATGGTTTTTTTTTGCGAATTTTCATCAAAATATTTCCATGTTCTCACAACTACATGTACTGTGCTTTGAATTTCATTTTTCACTTAAAATTTGGTTATCTGTATAGAAGTCAGATTTTTGTTTTAATTATTTGGTCCAATAATTAACTCCGCCTTTTCATTGAAACAGACTGCCAGTTAGATAAGATACACTTTAAAATTTACATTTAATTTTTTTTATTTTCACTTGGCAGAAGAAACCATAGCTTGTATATATTCATTTTCTATTGAATGCGCAAGGTGTGCAAGATATACCATTTCATCATACTTTTAGTAAAGATATTGAAACTACTGGTCCTTATGGTTTGGTTGTTGCTTTTGAGTAATGCAGCTAGCATGCAGTCTGTCTATTGTTGTAGTTTAATGCTTGCATATTTATATTTCAGAAAGATACTATTTAGATTATGTCAGTGGTGAAGAATTATATGGATTTTTTTCACAATTTTTATTATTAATTTGTTGGTTCTGTTAACATTCTTAAATGTCTAATGATAGTAGTGTCGTTATTTAATTTTCAGGGCTAAGTAATATGCACTGGATTAGCTTATTGTAGGATCCTGCATAAGTTCAAAAACAATTAGCTTAGTTTGTTCTATTACTAATCCAAGGTTAAAGTTTAATTTGTGTGATCATAATAGCAATTGCTTGCAATAAATAGTATAATAAATAAACTGGGGAGAAAAAAATAATTCGGATTAAAGCAGTAAAACTCAAATTCAAACGTGTTAAATCAAAAAACATGACCATTTAAAAACAGGTAAATGAGTATGAATCTGTATGTTGATGTACCTTCTTGTGGAGCGTTTATATACTGCGCTGTAGTGTATAAAATTTATGAATTAGATCACCGAAACTATGCTCCTCCAATCATTGCATGCATGCTATGCATATCCAATCATTTACATCAATTTGGCTAATATGAAGTGATTCTCTTTTGACCCTTGAGTGTTGTTAAACCAAAATTGTTACAAAGATTGCAAAGCCTTGAGTACATTCAAATCAATTCAATTGCAATTAATGACGCGTCAAAATGATATTCGCTTGCGAATACCTAAGACAATGCTAATTTTCATATACGACAAACATCGATTGTGCCGCCTTGGGCAATACTTTGAATTTTTTTCGATAAAAAGTTTGTAAATAACAATATCGTTGCCATTGTCGCACTAGCAAGAGAATATGTGTCGAATAAATTCGAAGCTCAGTTATCTCATTTTCCACCCTGTGAGTCCTGGAATCCTCATTCAATCGAATATCACAGACTATAGCAAATGGGCTATTGCGCCCAGTGTGGGGTTTGATTCCTACTGAATTATCACTTATAAGGTCATACTTGTGTACACACAAACATACACAGGTGGCGTAGTTGGGTTTAAAAAAAATATGATTGAAATATGTAAAAGATTTAAATTAGGTTCAAGATTTACAATTGTTCCAAGGTGTTGGCTTCTTTTTTGTGCCACACAAAATAGTAACATGCTAATAGTCAAAGAATTTTTGCGGGTTCATTAAATTTTGAGTTTCGAAGACAGATTAAAAAACGATGTTGTGGTATTCTTTACAGTAATATACGACAGTAATGCTGGCTGTCAGAATGCTCCATACTTATCGAAAAGATTTAAATAAGATTGAAATGACAAGTAACTAGAGATGGGCAAAAGCGCTCATAGCTCACCACTCACCACTCACTTTTACAGTGCAGCGCCTGAAAAAAGCAAAGCATAGTCTGCGAACGAAAGCTCTCGTTTGACTAAACTTAGTGAAATGTGCAGCCAAAAGTATACTGAGAGTACGGCGCAACACTGTAAAAAAGAGTCATGAGTGGTGAGCTAAGAGCTATTTTGCCCATCTCTACAAGTAACATAACCCAAAGCCTTTATTTCTTTTCCTAGGGGCACCGTGAAGTGGCCATGTCAAATGTGAAATTGTTGTGTTGGTGGAATAAAGTTAATTCAAAATTAATTTTAATCTTAATTATCGTTAAAAAACGAATAAGTACATTCATTAAAAGATTGTCTCGGATTTTTTTTTGGATTAAATCCGGATTCATGTACTAAAAGATAACATGGAATAAAATCAATATGTATTAATTATGCTTTTGCTTATCACTTCATGTAAATGCATATTATAATTTTTTTAATATGTTAAATTTTTGAATTGAGGACACACTTGAGAATATTTTCTTTTCATGATTTTTTTCATAAAATTCTATCAAATGAAACGATTCCTATGTTTTCCAGTGTAATTTTTTAAGCAGATGTGATGATTATTAAAGAGTAAATTGCATACTAAAAATAAACGCAGTCTACTAGTTAGTTTTTCAATGGTTTCAATAGTGATTCACGTGAACTTGGCTGTCGTGTTAGATACATAGAGATTTCTAGATTGTTTATAATAAAAGCCTAATTCAAAGACTGTTCAACGAATAAACGATAAATTAATTTCCACTTCCACTTGCTAATTACAATTAACTATTTCAAATTGGCCTCAGCCATTAAATCAATTGTGTCAATCGTTCTAGAATAGCATACAAACTATCAATGCTACCAAATTTAAGAAATTACTAATTGGTGCACGCCTGGCGCTCGTACCGCTAACGCTAGAAACTGTACTAAGCCATTTTCGTTCACACGATTGTTATGATCACCAATTAAACGCCTCTAACCTTGGATTAGACGCGAAATGACATCTCGAACTAATTCCCATCAGACAAAGTTAACAAGAAGCGAACAACTCAATGAAATAAATAAATAATTGATCTGGTCTTGGTTTGGACAGACAGAAAGTTAGTTCTCCGTCTATTTTGTTGCGACCCCTAGTAGACAGCCATCGATCAATTGGACAATTTGATTGACAGTGAAACTCAGATACAATCTGTGAAATTCATCTAATTAGAGACATTTTGCAATAGATGTTTTTCCAAATTCTTTCAGATCTTAGTAGTAAGATGCTTTTCGAAACTGTGCAACAGCATTGCAGTCATTTGTAATTGTCCAAATGGCCCCAAATAGCACTCTCATACAGGTTCATGACAATAATTCATTGTTTTTAAATTGTTTTATTTATTTTTTCTAACTGATTTCATTTCTTACAAACAGTTGGATGTGAATGCTAATTATGAGTTTCTAATTTACTATGATTGATGATTCATGATTGGATGATGACATGTTTCTTGCTCATTTCTGGATGCAATTTTATTTAATTTTAGCTTTTCCTTGCTCCGCTGGAAGTCATAGACTGTATTTGTGTGCTTTGGTTCGTTTTGTAATCGATCGCTGCCCATGATACTTTTATTGGCATTTGTCGTCTTCTGCATTGCGTCAGTTTTGCATTTCCCATTTTCAGGTCACAATTAAATTCCACGTTTAAATTAAAATTCATCGTAAAGTCTCTAATCGCTCGGTTTCACTTTGAAATAAAAGCAACCTAGGCGACTTTGCTTTTGCGTTCATTATATCTCCTATAGACTACTACAATTTATTTAATTATTTATTATTTATTTGATTTGTTCTTAACACATATGATTGATGATTTACATTTTTGAATGCTAGTTTGTTTGTTTCTTTTTGTTTTTTGATTGCTAAGCTCTTTTGAGACCAGCCCAAAAGTCATGTATGAAAATTTGATTTAATTAAGTTATTTAGTTTCTTTTCATCTTCAATTGTTGTTCATTATCGTTATATTAATTATTTAATATTATTACATTTAAAATAAGTTATTCAGTTCAATGTTTCTCATACTTGTTTCTAACATCTACTTTTAATTAATTTCAATACAATTTCAATTTTTAATACATTCCATTTCAACTTTTTTGCAACTTTATTTTATTTTACTGTTAAATTATGTTCTAATTTTTTGCTTCTGCTCTGTTTTTTTTCGCATTTTTTTTTGCTGGATTTTGTTTTGTATTTCAAATACAACTCATTTCCTTGTATTATATTAAACACACACAAAAATTTGAACGTTGTTTATCTAGTAAAGATGCAGTCGTTTTAATTGCGCACTCAAAACAATAAATAACAATCGCTTTCCTAGTGGCGCAATGTACCTGAAATTGACATAAAAATACATTAAATTGTTTGTAGTTTGTGTTAAATATAATGAAATGTTTAATTGCCTTGCAAAAGTTTGGTTTAGTTGGTTATTTCGAAAGGCAATTGCATATAGCACTGGACACTAACCTGTATGGCATACGGCTAGCACTTCAACAGGAAGTGAACCTCTGCGTCGCGATAATAAAGATTCAATATCAGACTTTGATCGATCAGTTCGCTTGAAGCGATACCATGCAGACGAACTACTACTAGTACCGCCACTACTGCCAGCAGCCAGTTCAGCTTCGGCCAGTATTGGAGTTAAAATTTCAGCACCGCCAGATGAACGACGTCTCAATAGTTTCTTACGATTACGTGTCTTTCCGTTACAATTGTTATTGTTAGAACGATTCGAAGACTTATTATCACATGGAACGGATCCACGACGTTGAAATGGAGTTAAATTTTGGGCTGTTAATAAAAAAGTCTCTAATTGCTTGTCGTTAGATGCTGTAAGAGAGATTCAAGTTTAAAGATTGCGGTTCACTTTTTAACGGTCTATACCTACGCTTATAAATAACATCAGCCGGCATAGAACCACGGCGCATAAATGTATCACAGGTACGAATCAGCAACGATACAGATTCCTCTGCAGTGGTCTTGGGCGGCGAGGCGACGGCAACCGGCGCCGAACCTCGTCTCCGTGTCAAACCCTTCTTGAGCATTGATGGATCCATGTTCTCCTTCTGTTCGGGTATCGACAGTTTAACCATTTTGCATGATTTCTCCACCAGGGATTGTAGATTGTCTTGTTCGCGTTTACCGCTGCAGCCACCATCTTTTTTGTCTTTTTTGCCGCCACAGGCTATCAGGATGCCGCGATCCCGTTCGTTGTCCGTTTGCGAGTCGGAAGAACTTGACCGTTTTTCCAATGCTTGAGACCAACTGGACATCTCAGCCGTTGCAGACATGTAGCGGGTTCGAATGAAGGGCTGGAGCGGTGGGAAGGTATGCTGTCTTATCAGCTGTTTGGAAGCGCTAGCAGCTAATGCATTGGCACTGGATGAACTTACGGTCCCTCCATGCATGACCAGATTCAAGCGATCAGCGCATTCACTATTAGTCATGGTGGCGATGTTCAGTTCGGGAACAAGAGTTTCTGCACTGAGAGGACGCTCCCGGTCGGGAACACTTCCTGTCGATGACTTTCTATGACCACTGTCGCTGTCGGAAGATAGAAATGAGAAGCTGTCCTCCAGCTTGGATTCAATGTCTTCGCGTATGGCAGACCGTGAGACGTTGTCTCGTGGCGGCAGGATGATTCTCGGTGGGTTGACCGGTACGGAGTGCCTACGATCGAAACGGCCTGAACAAAAGCTGGGCACCTGCAAAGAACTTCTCCTGGGAAGCTGAACTTCCGGTAGTAGGACCTCTGAGCTGTCCGATATGTCTGCTTGCACTTCGCCATCATCTTCGTCAAATTCTTCCTCAAGAAGTTCCGCATCTGAGATTTCTGTTTTCGTTTCCTCTGCCAGTTCCGCTGCAACCTTGCTCTCCCACTGATCTTGGTTCTTTTTCAAATTGTCCATCATTTGGGTTGATAGATCGGTGTCTAAAAATTTATGCCACTCCACGAATAAAGGAGTGACCACAAACTTAAAGAAACCCACTTGGATCTTTGGAACGGACATCGAATATCGATCACAAAGAGACGTCACTGGTAAATTTAGTTGCCGTTCGTAGTCTCCTTGCCGGAAGAACTCTTCGCACACTTTCTGGCTCCACTTCTTGCTGATATCCCACGGCCGGCATGGATTCGAAATATCTGCGCACTTGAGTGCAATCTGCAGGATGAAATGTCGATTTTCAGCTTTGGTCATGTCCAGCGTATCCTGGTCGAGATGGTCCCGGAATTTTCCCAGAAATTCATTTTGTCTTGTGATATCGGTGGCCAAGATTAATGAAGCAATTTGCTTTTCGAGCTCCGGCCGAATGTCGTGGATCTGTTCAGCCACACCACTTTCCAGCAGACATCCAACAGCCGATCGCCAATGATGATTTTCTAAGACCGATGTATTCTCATAGAGAGCAGCTAAATGATTCGAAGTAGCAATGAGAAAGGGTTGATTAACCCCGGGATGATCGAGGTCATGCGTTACAGCACCAATAAGCGATGCCATTATTTCTACGGGCGTTAGATTTTCGAGAATTTTATGTTCCTGTAGATAACAGTGCATTGCTTGTGTTACATCAGTCGCATGTATTGAATTATGATACGGATTTGTGCTATGGTATCCCTCCTCGATTAGGGTAAATAATTTCCATAATCTAACTACATCTAAATTAAAATGGTCCAAAAGGCCGTACCAATGGAACAAATGAACACATAGAACAGGCAGTGAGCGTCCTGAAATTTGAAAAAAAATCATTATTATCATCAATATTACAATACATACGACAATGGATTAGTCAGTTCTATTGATATTCATAAAAATACTATTTGGAACTATATAAACCATCAAAACCATAGATAATCATATTATTCATAGCAGACAAAAAGGTTGACAAATAAACACAACGATTTTGTAACAGTAAAAATATAAATTGACCTGTAGAGGACGAACACGATCTGTAGAGGACGAACAGTCCAGAACCATGGTATGATTTGGATTTGTCTTTTCTTTTGAGCGGAAACTTAGCAAAATTGAAGGCGTTCCCCGGAATTCTACAAACGATTTGATAGACCACCGAAATCATCGAACCTTTGTGAACAAAGAAGCTTTTTTCACCCTGGTATGGATCCTTTTCCCGTTAAAATCTTCAGGAGAAGATAAAAATTCAAAAGTCAATTTAATAAAGCTTCATTCTTACTTCTTGAAACATCTTAGTGTTCTTTTAACTCACGTCTAAACATTCGATATTTTCGCACTGCTTGGGCGCGGGGGAAAATATTCCTTATCTCCAAAACATCAGAATCATGTGATGTCCTCAACGCTTCTCAAACATCTCTGCTTTCAAATTAGGGAAAATTACTCGAAAGAGTGATTCAAACGCAGTTAATCACTTTCATTGATGAGTAATAAATTATACCCGGAAATTGATTAAGGATCTCTCTTGGTTAATTAAAAATGTTGATAATTTTCTCAGTGATAGAAAGGCATTCGTCACCTTCAGTATGGCTTTCCCTAAAAAATTTCTAATCGAATCAGGTGCACCTCAAGGCTGCATCCTTGGACCGATTCTCTTCAATGTTCTCACTGTAGACACTCCCAAAATCTCAAACTCTTCCACAGATATTAATAATAGTCTCTATGCAGACGACTCTCAGCACAAACTACGCTTTGTACAAAGGTATGCAAACATTCTTATAAAATACTACTCGAAATGGGGCTTGCAAATAAATGCTAGTAAACGTGAGCTCATATTCTACAAAGGAAATCACAGAGAGAGCAAGAGCTCTTAAAGATATGAATTTGTAATGTCGTCCGGATTCTGTGAGCAATTATTTTTACTTTCCTTTACAATATTGTTTGAGCTATGCTATTTAGTTTCGAAATGTATTTATGAGTTGCATTTTGTTTTTGTAGGCTACCCAATAATATTGTTTCCACTTTGAAAAATTTAGGGTTATGCTTTGAGTTAAAAGATACTAACATACTAGATAGACAGATACTAGCGTGCTTCATACGTTCACTAGCCATGATTTATATTAATCCTGATAAATGTAGTTTTAAATATGGTTTATTATCTTATTAATTTCAATAGAAATCTGCATAGATAATTATTAAATTATTGATTTGAAGAATCTATTCAAATTTGCTTCGAACGGAATATGCTTAGTCTCTAATTTGATCAATAGTCTTATTGCGAAAATCATATTTTAACGAAAAGTGCAATTACTTCAATTTCGGAAACTCAGATAAAATATCCACACTTCTATTTCCTTACTCAAATAAATTGAAATTTGCATTGAAAAACATCTTCGACCACCAGTAATCGAGAAAACTTCCCCAAAATGTAAATCTAAGACCACCGAACGTAACAACAAACATAATTTTGCTTCACTTAGTAATTTTCACAAAAGTGGAATGAAACCAAGCACTTACTGGATCACTTGCAAAATTCATGTCCGTCCAAAGTTGATTGAAACGATGAGCACAGAAAAGACCAGTGAGCCATAGAAAAGGTGTGTGACTTTGGCTATCCCTAACCTGTATTCAAATGCCTATACAAAAGTATTCTATGTGATAGGGAGATGCTCCGATTTATCAACGAACGTCCGAACGTGAAATACGATAAGGGAAATGAATGGAAAGGCAACACAAACGACTATACTCGTTTTGTATCAGCATCCGAAGTAGGAATCATTTATAATGGGGAAGACAATTAATGTTCTCGAAACAAGAGAAAAGCTGATTTGCTAATTAACGAAATCGATATAAGCCATTTCAATAGCAAAAGAGGAGTCTTGTGTAAGTTAATCTTTTTTTGGTCTGAACTGTCTTCTTCATCGGCAAATTTCCCACAAAAAACAATGATTTCGAGTTTCTTTGGTCTCGAAAGGTAATGCCTGAAACGGAATACTTATTTTTGGGGCCAATATAACGGCTTGGTATGAATACTTTTTTGATTTGATGATCTCAACAATGATTGATTTCGGCTTAATCTATAAATACAGTCTGTTACGTAAGAGCGTGGTCACTCTTAAATTATAACAATAGATTTTTTAAAAATTCGCCCATTTATTGTTTAGTTGGTAATCAATACTCAATGCAAATACCTTAGTAGCAATCCAATCTCCTCCAGCATCAATTATGGCCTGACACCGTCGGGTCATACTTTCCACGAGGTTTTCGGCATATTCTTTTGGAAAAGACCTCCAAATTTTCCGAATTTGCCGAGAAAGTTGATTTAAATTACATGGCCTGCGTTTGCGAAGTTGCAATTTTATTAGAGTCCACACATTTTCTATTGGAATTGCGTCCGGTGTTTGAGTTGGCCTATCTAGGGTAACAACCCCATTTTACGCTTTCCACTCGCTACACACTCGACGCCGATGTTTTGGGTCGCTGTCCTCTTGATGGATCTAGCTCTCATTTTTTCTGATGAACCATTGCTTCGCAGATGGTAACAAAGCCTTTCGGAATTCAAATTGTCTGTAAATAAGAACAAGGTTCCAAAACCCTTTTTTGAGAACTTACGAACTGCTTCGACTTCTCCATGTATCTCGCAGTAGCTGCTTGCGTTGATTTAGGTCCTTTTTCATGCGAACATAAAAAAATTGCCTCGAAGGGCGCCGCGTAAGTAGCAATCATTTCGAAAAACGATTCGAAGAACGACTGAGCTCGCCTAACAGCTGATTCCTTCTTTAAAGCATGGACAAGTGAGGTACTCTCTGTCATAGAAAAAGAAACAGATCGCTACGGTATTTTTTCTACATGTTACAGCGACCACGCTCTTTCGTAACAGACTGTACATACACTGGTGAGAAACAGGTTATAATTCATTAAGAAATCTATTCAAAACTCTTATTGACTAAATGGAGCCAATTTTCTCTATTAAAACATTATTTATTAATCCATGATAAAGCATGTTAACAAAATAAAGTATACAAATTCAACCGTTATTTTAAACAGGAAACAAAATTACGTTAACATTCCAAGAAACGATGTGAAAAAGTTTCCGAACATTTTTAAATATTTCCTGGAAAAGTTCGTACGATTAGTTTTGTGAAAATAATGACCTAATGTGTAGTGTGAAGTCCTTGTTTTTTTATGACCTGTTCTTGTCTATCGGTCATGTGGAATTTGATTTCATTCCTCTTTTAAGCGTAGGAATACTTGTAATTTCACCCCCTTGCCTTATGTTTTTACACAAGCGAACCCAGGCGTGCTCAAAAGGATTCAGGTCTGGGGCTTTGCGGTGACGTTTTCAAAACGTGGGGCAAACTTTGTGCTTGCGATAGTTATCTTGGTAAAAATAAAAATTACTTGTGGTATTAAGTTTTGTTTGAAATTTTCTTTCAAAAGTGTCAAGTAGATATCTTTGCTCATTGTAGTGTCAATAAAAACTAAATTGCTAGCACCACTATAATTTATTGTACCCAAAACCACTGCACTTTTTCCACCATGCTTTACTGTACAATTTAACTTTTCAACACACAACTCTTTGCTGACTTGCTGTTCCACTCTTTCTTGAATTTTGTCACTTCTCTTCAAATTAAACTTCCTTTCGTCAACAAAAACCACTTTTTTTCCAAACCTCTACCCCTTATTTCTGAAATTTTTAACGAATTCAAGTCCCTTTTTTCTGTTTATTTCTTTTTGTAAAGGTTTCAGACCGTTCGCATTCAATACTTCCTTTTGGCTGAATTATTTCAATTTCACAGTTAAGTGAGTAGTATTTTGTTTTGGATCTCTTTTTATTTTTTTTTTTATCACTTTCCGTCATTTTCTTTGTACTGCCAGAATGTTTTTTGTCTTTAATTAGATTATCAGTAAAGTATATTTTGGAAATATTAAATAAAGTTGTTGTACTTAAATTCATTATATTTGCCTAGCTTACGAAGACCAGTAACACCGTTTCTAGAAATTGCGATTTCACGGAAACTTTTGCCTATTTCTCGATCAAAAATCACCTAAGAACTAATGTTTATATCAGTATTCCTTCCTGTTTTGCATGGTATTGAATTTTTTTAATTTATCAAAAACACTAACGCGAAAAAATTTCAGCATCTGATTTCAAATTACCTATTGACAGTCCAGAAATGCGTTTGTCTACAGATTAATTTTTACCGTTATCACAACAGTGTTAAGAACATTCTCATTACAGCTGTTCGGAAACTTTTTCACATCTTTTCTTGGAATTTCACGTAATTTTGTTATCTGTTTAAAATATCGGTTGAATTTATTTATTTTATTAACATGCTTTATCATGGATTAATAAATACAAAAATTGACTCCATTTAGTCAGTAATAGTTTTGGAATAAATTTCTTAAGGAATTATAATTCTATTCGGAAGCTTTTTCTCACCAGTGTATGTCCCCGAGCTCACCCGGAAAAATGATTTTACTTACAGACACTTGCCCTAATCATTTGTCTAATTCACTAACATTTATTTCAGGTACCTTCTGACACAATTCTAGCCTTGTGTGTAAGACATTGTAACACAATTCTAGTCTTGTATCTGAGTTATAAAATTTTCGTTCGAAGCTATTTTCTCATGTGCGGTTTTATAACTTTGCAAATTGAAGTGTGAAACAGAATAATCCGGAGTTAAGGTAACGAAAATAATTTCAGTTTCAAAATATCCTATGCAACCCGAACCATAAAATTTCTTCCTGACAAATGTCTACTGTTAAGAAATTTATCAGATTCTTGATTTGATTTGCGGAACTTTTTATTCCAGTACTTTTCTTGAGGCTAAAGGACGTTCAGGTCAAAACTTCTAAAATAATTCCAAAAAATTCGATACAAACAACTCATAAGTGCTTGCTACCTTCAGATGCTTATAAAAACGATAAGATCTCAACAAACATATCAAATTTCCAACTAACAGCTTCCTAAGATCACATAATCCAATTACTATTCGATCCTTGAACACTAAAATCTCTTTGAACATCCACGTGCCCGAACAAATACGTTTCCGTTACAACAAATTACAGCAAAGAAAACTTCAAATCTATACCCAAGTTTTTTTTTGATATTTTTTCACCTAGCATACTTTCCGAAAGATACGGAAAAAACATTCTGGAAACTTTTTGTTCATCGGAAATGTACATATTTTAGAAGTGAGAAAACATTTTCTATCTAAAGCTCTATGCATACACACTCACTGTGCAGAGATACATAAGCAATTTGCAATAGTTGTTTATAAAAACAAGAGAGATAAGACTGACGGCCTGGAGCGAAGATCAAATCATTCACTTGCTATTTCCCGATACCTGCCACCAACGCGAAAGAATTAACTAAATCCTCCTCGAAGCGCTTGTTTTGTTCGAGCCTAATTGCGGATTCTAACGGTATCCTGAGAAAGAGCTGGCCTTGTCGCCCATACCTTTACAATCGTGTGCCGGCACTTGACACACCGAACAGGCCTTAGTTCGACTCAATCTGCTGCTATAACTGGATATTTTGACAAACAAGAAACGAAGAAATATCGAAATTCATAGAAGCGATAATAGAACCCCACTCAAGTAATTATAGAAGTTCGAAGAAGACCAGGTAGAATCTGTCTTGTGCCTGAAAATTCTCCGGTAATAGATAATTTTTTCGCCCCGTCAAGGATCCCAATTTTCGGTAATAATATGGCCATGAATGGCCCCGACTCGGTTCACTTGTTGTTGCGTTTCGTAATTGGCGTTTTTCGGTAAATCCATAAAGATGAAAAGCCTTGGATGATGTGAAGGTTGAGTGAAGTCGAGTGCCAGTGGATTGGCAGAATTATGTATGGATGTGTTTGGGTTGTGATGTAAAGCTTGACTGACGTCCAACATCTTGTAATTCGATGAGAAAATTTATTGGCCTTTCGTGGATTGGGAGAAGAGTTTTTTTTTGTTGATTAAATGCTGTGTTGCACGAAAGGTCGAATTGTGTTTTGTCCTTCGACAAGTATTTTTCAGTTTCTGATAGATAAAGGATTGAGTGAGGTCATGGAGTATTATTCGAAATGTTCAAATGAAAATAGAAAACATTTTTAATTTCGAGAACCGGTTCAGAGAAAAATCATTTTACAAAAATATGACACTCGATGTTTATTGCGATATGAAACAATAGAATGTCATGGTGTATTTTTGGTAGCGCTAATAATGTTTGTCTTAAATTCGAGTAACGTGTAACAATTTCACATAAATAACGAAGAAGAGATGGGAAGAGTTGAGCAAATTTCAACTTTGACAGAGACCCAGAATGAAAGGGGGAGAGATTTCGTGTTTTATGTGATAGTATTCTATTGTGATGAGTATAAGTTTAAAATGAGCTCCACTCCAACAGCAGGAATGGAGGTCCTTCTAAACCTTGAACCGCTGCACCTCAAAATTCAGGAGGAAGCAGCGAGACAAGCCATTAGCCTACAACAAGCCTACAGGTATAAATCAGGGGACCTCAAAGGCCACCTAAAAATCCTGGAGGACGTCAGGCCCATAATGGAAATGTTAAACCTCAGCGACCAAATAAAAACTGAGACAGCATTCGAGAAGAGGTTCAAGGTCACAATTCCATCAAGGGACAAATGGGAGGATGGACCACCTCCCTCGTACAAAGGAGTGCAAATGTGGTATACGGATGGTTCAAAGATGGATTGTGGAGTAGGAGCAGGGATCGTAGGTCCCAAGTGCAAAATGCATTTCCCTCTCCCAAAAGAAGCCACGATCTATCAAGCGGAACTATCTGCCATATTAAGAGCCTCACAAACAATAAAAATAAGGAATACAAAAAGGGTCAGAATAAAGATCCTATCGGATAGTCAAGCGGCTCTCATGGCCATAAATCGCGATCAAATAAATTCGGCTATTCTCCTAGAGGTGAGAGAGGCCCTTAATGAAATAGGGGCACAGAAAAGCCTCGATTTGATATGGATCCCCGGCCATGAGGGGCACCGAGGAAACGAGGAAGCTGATACCAGAGCCAAAAAAGGAGCAAAAATGCCCTTCATAGGTCCTTTTCCGTACTGGGGCTTTACAAAAGCAGATACGGAAAAGGAAATTAAAGCATGGAGCAAAAAGAAGATCGAAGACTACTGGCTTAATATTGAGGGTTTAAAACACTCAAAAAAATACCTTGGCTTCGATAATAAAAGAGCAAAAGAAGCAGTGGCTCTCTGCAAAAGTGGCATAAGAGCCCTATGCGGAGTATTGACAGGACACCTTCCATGCAAAAAGTACCTCCACAGGATAGGTGAGGAGCACGATGACCGCTGCAGATACTGTGGGGAAACGACAGAGTGTGTAGAACATCTGCTCACAGTCTGTCCAGCACTAGCGAGAAGAAGATTCGAGCTACTTGGCTTTGCTCTTCCTTCCACCAGGAACATCACAAACGTCCCATCAAGGAACATATCCAGGTTCATTAGAAACCTGGACATCCTATAGGACATAACGCAAAGGAGGCACAATAGACCCAGGAGGTCGCAGTGCTAGGGTCCCTCTGGACCCACTCCAGGCCATCATCATCATCATCATCATAAGTTTAAAATACGCAACAAAAATTTAGAAATAATTAAGAAATATTTACGCTAGAAAATTGAGCGGTAAAATTATAGATATTGTTAAAGATATCGGAAATACAGTCAGTCATAAAAGTATAGACCCAGTTCTTACATGTTACTCAATTTCAAAATGATCTAAATTCATCGCAGTCCCGAGTCTAAATAATTGTTAATAATGTGATTTGCGTTATATTAATGTTATTTTCAAGAAAGTTTCATGTAAGCATGTTGCTCATACAAAGGAAACGCATGGAAAGTATCATCAATGGGCCTCATAAAACTATTGACTCACATATGTTTCCTTTGCAAAATAAAATGTTAATTTTTGAAATATGAAAAGGAATTCTGTTTTCTAATTAAGAAATGCTACTTCGACGCAATTATTTATTAGCTTTGGAAGTAGAAATATGGCAAAAAGACGTAAAAGAACCCTTGAGGGGGAAAAAACAATGATATCCTTTTTGAAAAAGGGAATTTCGCAGCGAGAAATCGGTATTGAGCTCGAGATGAACAAAGCCCTGTGAAAAATATAATAAAAAGATACAGGGAAACAAACAGTGCAGCAAATAAACTCAGAAAAGGCCGCCGATAGTTTTGGACATGACAGCAGAAAGGCGCATGTTGCGACGTTTCGGCGGTACAAGACGGTGATGAAGTGCATAATGTAATATATAAGAGACAGTTCAGCGTATCATTATAAAGCCCGGGTTACATGGTCGAGTTGCAAGAAAGAAACTATGGGTGAACAAAGTGAATAGTGCAAAAAGATTAACACTTGCAAAGGAACATGCAAATAAACCCAATAAAATTTGGAAAAACGTTTTGTTTAGTGATGATACCAAAATAGAGTTATTCGAGTCACATCGAAGGAAGCACGTGTGGAAAAAGCCGTGCGAACATTATGAAAGAAGAACTTGCACTGGGGTTGCATGTCAGCAACAGGGGTAGAAAAATTGCATATTATTGAAGGTATCATGGATAAAACAGTTTATTTAACCATATTAAAAGAAAACTTAAAGGACAGTTACAGTTTTATATTTCAGCAAGACAATGATTCCATACATTGTGCGCGTATTGTCCAGGATTGGATGCTTTACAATGTACCTGGACAACTCAAAACACTACCACAACCGCCAGATATGAATCCAATCGAGAATGTGTGGATGAATCTCAAGGATTCTGTTAGTAAATACAAATCAAATATCAGTTAAAAATCCGCATTCAAGAAGAATGGGATAAAATAAGTCCTGGATTTGCAAAAACGTTAGTACAATCGATGCCTAATAGAATGCAGAGCATCATTAAGGTGAAGCAATATGCTACAACATATTAATTAAAATAATATCATTATAGTTTTCATCATAAAATTTCATAATTTTTTTAGTGAGTCAATACTTTTGTGACCTTGTTTCCATGACTTTAATTCAACTTTCAATAATTTTCAACACATACTTAATATATTTTGCACAATTTAAAAAAACAAATTACTCTTTGAATTTATGGTTCTGTTTCATTATTCGCATTAGTTGAAAGGCCAAAAATTTAACGATGTTAAAAAACCTACAAGATGAGCCAATACTTTTGTGACTGACTGTTTATAGACAACCGACTGATTGATGTGTTAGCACTACAAAATCATTTCGATATGAATGTCGAGTGAAAATGTCTATAGATTTTAGGCGATTAGTTGAAGTAAAAAAGCGTTCGATACACAGCTGCGTAGTTCTAAAGTCAGTTTAAAAAGGTTGTTGCCGTACTTTTTTCCGTCATTTAATACAGTGATAAGAATTCGTATGCGCGCATCTGAAAAAAGTATTATAAATGATGCTCGTCAATGTAGAATATGTCTAAGAAAACCTTTGCCTACTTATTTTTGGAGTCGAATGAGTAATATCCGACAGTCAAACTGACGAAACTAACGCTATTATTACGGTATTATAACGGCCCTAGAAAGCCTCGTTTAACTGCCGCTTAACCAGAGGAAACACTACGATTCGCCAAAAAGTACATGTCATAGTCATTCGAATGGGAAAAAGTATTATTTTTTTTATGAGAAAAAATTCAATTTGCATGGCCCCGACTGACACAGTTGCTATTGGCACAATTTGAGGGAAAAACGGGACCCGGTCAGATCGAAGCGTAATTTTGGTGGTTTCGGGAGCATTCCCATTTTTAAAAAAAAGCTTTCAATCTATTTCAGATGTACACAGATCTCTTGGAAGACGTTTTGATTAGCCATCTGTATAATTACGACGAGGAAGATATAGTTTTCCAGCATGATAATGTATCCATTCATGTTTCGAGGCAAACTCAGGACTTTTCTTTCGGACACCAATATTCGCACACTTGACTGGCCCGCATGTAGTCCTGATTGTAATCCTAATCAAAATCTTTGGGGGATTTGAGCTAGGAAGGCTATGGAAATGGACGTCAGCTTGATAGCGTGAAAGCATTCAGAGCCTCATGTGTTATGGTCCGAAATTGAGTCCGATTGTCTAAAAAATCTAGAAAAAAAAACAATGGCCAACCGAATTTTTACCGTCATTCAAAGTAAACGCAGCCACACTAAATCAAAAGAAGAGCCAAAAAAATTGAGCTAAGTGGGTTGGTTTACTTAAAAAAAGAGACAGATGTGTTCATACGAATGTCTAATCATAAATTACAAATTTGTCTTTGGAATACATAAAAGTTTAGAAAAAAATTCAAAAATTAATTCAAATCATTTCAAAGAGGTCTCAATGATAACGGAGATCCCAGCGAAATTGCAGCTGTTATTCACCAGTCGGATGGGATGTATTATAGTTTTCGATTCTGATACGATCTGAATAAGAACTCAAAACTCATAGATTTAGGAGATCAGTCCTGGCTCTCTGACTTTAGCGCAGGTAATATAATCAATTGAGTCTACTCGAATCTGTTGGACCACCCGTGCTAGTTGGAGTTCTTTGGAATTTGGCTTGACGTCAAACTGCACTTCCGAGAGAATTTCGTTCTCGAAAACTTGTTCGCTCAGGCCAGAAAGGAGTGATTCGGCTAGTGATAATATGAAGCTGATTGGCTTCCAGTTCTTAAAAGATTTTGGTAGAACAATAATAATGGCCGATTGGCCTCAAATTGAGTATCGCGTTGTTTATGCCCGTTGTTATTTGGGACATGTGTCAGGCAAACGTTGCCAATATTATTTATTCTAGATGATTTTCGTCAGTTCAGACTGACCACTAAAATTTTTTGTTCATTAAGATCAGGTAAAATTAAAGTAAAGTAATTCCACGACAATCCCCGTACGGGTTTAGCTTCATTACAAATTTACAATCAACGTGAATACGAGTGTGAAGTGATTAGTTCCACTGATTAGTTCAAATAAGAAGTCATTTGCCATGGTATCGTCAAACCGATTTGGCAGCAATTGTCAAGGATATTGGGCAACAGAGAAGCTGCTATTATATGGGTTAGACAGATTTGGCGACAAAAAGAAAAAAAAAGGTAACACATATCTGCTTTTCAATTTGAAACTTCTAAGCAAACAATGCTTTTAACTTGAGCAATGACATATGTTAGGCCTGCATTGAAATTATTAAAGAAGTTCTAAATATAATTCTCTTTTTGAATTGGTGGCGCAGCTGTGACAATGCTGAGAATTTTGAACAATTTTGAAGAGACTCATTTATCACTGTGTGAAAAGCTAGGATTGGAAAATTAGTAAGTTTTGTTGGTTTTCGTAGCCCAAATTGTTGATATCACTTTAGAACTGACAAAATCTTAGCATAAATCAGTCATTGTCTAATTACTCACCTCCAGTGACTGTTTCCAATGTGAATGCATTAAATCGCCAATTGCCAACTTGATTTAATATACATTGGACTTGACCATGAAGGACATCATCAAGGATTGCCGCATCCTGTACAAGACTTCGTGTTGTTAACTTCTTGCGACGCCTCTTGTGCATTGTTAAAAATCGACCGTTGCACACGTGTCGACGTCTTGTTGTGCTGTCTACCTTGTCATCATAGAGCAATGCTTCGAGTAATGGACGATCTTGATCCGTTACGGACACGCGACGTCTTAAACAATTTTCACGTTCGGCTTGTGATTGACGTCGCTGTTGTTCTTGTTGATTTGATGCCGCTGTAAGAAAGAAAAAAAAAACGGGGAAATTATAGATTAATTGAAAAGGGTAGAGGTGCGTTTCTGTTTTTAATTTTCTGTATAGAATGTATGCAAGAAGTGTGTAGGATGCAAAATGAACAAACAGATTATGATCAGATGAGTTGAAAATGTCAATAGATTTAAAGATATAGTTTAATGTATTGCTTCAATTTACATTGTGCAATTTTACAGACGTCTGTAGTCTCGTAGTCGCTTCGCTAAAATTAAGGTGTTACCTCTCAAATATGAGTGAAATAATTGCCTTATTACAAGACCACGTAGTTCCTTACAATAAGGCACAATATGGATGACTGAAATACAAATAACACACAACACAACAAACCAAAAGGTATAGAGTTTCAAAGGATAAAGAAATTGACTTCTTTGAATAAGGGATGCATTTTTCTCATGGATTTGGCTCTAAAACTTCCCTTATCACATGAACGTGTTGAATGTTGCATCAAAAGTATTTAGTTAAATTTACCCTTACTAAATTATTTTGATGCGCACATATTCGAAATTTTGTTATTTATTTAAAGTAATTTTAAATCAATTTAACCATCCAAACGTGAAAAAATACACATTTATGTACATATGATGCGCAATTCAGCTAAATTAGCAGCGATGATAAAAACCCTTGCAGTGATAAAGATTAACATACAAATTTTTCACAGTACACGAAGTTTTTTTTCTCAAGAACAGTTTGACTATCTTGACTATCAAACAAGCAATATAAGTGTGAAAGATAATAATTTATTCATACTTTTCAATTCAGTGTTATTTTATCATAGCTCTGCGAAATAAAAGCGGGTGAGTGGAATTCACACACAAAATCGGCAAATAAGAATAAAAAGTGATAATTTCATTTAGTTCACGCTAGCCGAACTAGATCAGATTATCACTTTAGAATTTGCAATAATATGATATTTACACAAATAAGGCAACAAAAACCTTTTGATTACGACAATGAGAAAAAATACATCATAGTTTTTTATATATGTAAATAAGTAAATTATTTTATGGAATATATATATTCATTAAGAAAAACTATTTTCGATTGGAAATATTGTTTTTTATAAAATATAATGAAAATTAATAATACAATAGAGCCAATAAGGTATTTAAAACCGATAAGCTACATACATTGCTTGTGGTTTCCTGTAATTCTCGGCGATGTCATCAGATTAATTTGAGCTTAGTGTAAGTTAAATTTAGTAGCTTTTTGCTAGAAAAGTTAAGCTATTTATTATTATTTGTTTTTATTATTATTTTATTTTAAAAACGTTTTTATTAAGAGATGCAACCTGTTATATTTTCAAATTTTAATGACCTTGCGGTGAAAGTAAACAAGAAACGTTTGAATTTTCAAAACTTCGAAATTTTTGCGGGTGGCACCACTTCAAATCTCTCTTTCTCTGTAACTTCCAGTGCCGTTATCGAATCAAAACGAAATTTAACGATCGGTGTCCATTTGCAGCAGATTCGATATATTTTTGCTGCTTTCGTATCAACAGATGCTACCATTAAATCTATACCCTTACGATGAAAATAAGTTATTAAATTAAGGTTTAACCCTCCAAGGTCACACGTATTTTTTCGATCAAGGAGGTCACTCTGGGTCATTTTGACCCTGCATCAACTTTTGTTTTTCGCCATTTAGCTCCATTTCAACCAATCGTCTCGAAAATTTACCCAAACATAGTTTTAACGTTTTTAAATCAAATTTTGCAGTTAATAAGTAGAATATAACTGCAAAAAATTTTCAGAAGCTCGTAAAAAAATGGTTTTTTTCATTTTAGCGCATTTTACAAAAAAAATATTTTTGTTTTTAATTCTTAATATTTTTGCATGAAAATTTTTAATTATTATTTAAATTAGGGCAAAAAAATTGAATAGAAAGCATTAAATAGGTATTTATTTCGCAAGGCGACGGAAGGAGTTTTTTCAAACAACAAAAATCGGTAATTTTTAATTATGCATTTAAATAGATGTATTAATTATGCATTTAAATGTTTTAATTATTATATTATATTTTATAAAAATTTTATTTTTATGAATCTCCAGCACAGTCGTTGCACATATATAAGCGATGATCGTCGCACACTAGGCGCAAGCAACTGAGACAATGCATTTTTTCCTACCTTTTTGTAAGGGCAAAGTGAACATCTCGCTCTCTTAGCCAATTGAGGTCTACCTTCCGGATTTGCTGGACATTGTACATCTAGAATTAGTTATATACTTCTACGTATTTCTCTACGCAAGGTTGCATTTTTCAGTTTCTCTTGTAGATACGGAGTAACCAAATGCATCACAAGTTGCTGTATAGCAGTTGTAGCAGAGAATTCATTCTTACGACTGTTAGCTTGAACATTTTTACATAAATATAAAACTCTTACATTTACTTGCGCTTGATCAAGTATGCCGAAGAAAAAATGCATAGGCCAACGGTTAGTTGCTCGGGCAGTTGTGTACGCATGACAAGGCTTATCAAAAACGTCTATGGCTCCTTTTGTTTTATTATAAAATAATACCATCTCTGTTATAAATGTGTATATATAAAAGATGGAGCACGTGCTTACTAGATGTTTTTGTTCGCTCAGTAGTACTCCATTTTCTTTTATTTTTACAGCGTAATACAGTTTTCGGTCGAACTCGCTGTTGCTGCTCCAACAAATGTTGGTTCAAAGTTTGATTTTCCCCATCCTCGGCTTCACTGTAATCCGAACTTGCTATATCAGTCTTTGATTGCATTGACGAATTGTCTTCTTCATCAGAAGCGTCGCCATCAAAGATCTCCGAATCATTATGCAGAAGTATATTTTGAACCCGTGAACGTATATTATACGCCATTATTTCAGTTTATTATAAAACAATACAAATGAAACTTTATGTGGCCACACTTCACACTTTAACTTGAATAAAAAATTAATTTTAATGGAGATAATTACTAAATTTTATTTTGATCAAAATAAAGCAAAGGTCACAGCGTTAATACTTCAATCTACCGACATATGGCATACTAACGGCCAAATTTAAATTTTACTAAACGATATTGGTGAGCAAAGTTGAGGTATGGGTCTTTTAGAACCAGTGTGACCTTCGAGGGTTCAATTTTGCATGTTTTGAAAATTTCACAGATGGCAGCCCCAAAAGCTTTTCTATCCCTAAAACTTCCGATGTAGTTATCGGATGAAAACTAAATTCACTGAGTTGGTTGACCTTGACGCGAAGCAGTTTAGCTTGGATAAAAGGCAAAGTTTAGTTAGAGTTTTATTTAATTTAGAAGTTTCTGTTTTAAACCTTTCAAGACTGGAAGTAAAAAACGAAGCACACCTATCCTGTGATGCGCAAACAATTTGCATTCTTGATGCGTGCGCAGATTCTGCCTTTAAGAGTTCGAAAAAAAGCATTCTGATGTTTTTTACGGTAGTTTAATGCTTTTTTGTTCTATGGACGTATAATAAATAGTTTAATTAAATTTAATGTCTGTTCAAAAATGCCTTAAAATGAATTAAATTGAGCAATATTTCAAGTAATTGATAATTTTTTTGATTGAACTTGATCGTACTTATTTGCAAAGTTTGTTTTGTAATTAATTTTCTGTTAAATCAAACTTTTTTTTTAAACTGTTCGTTTTTTGAAAACAAGAGAAATGTCTATCACTAGCATTTAATAGTCTGCGTTAATTTTGTACTTGTTTTTTTTTCGTTTACTGCCCCTCCGACCACCACTGTTTTTAACCGTTTTTGGAGAAAATGTAAATTTTTTTAAATTCATGATTCACTTCTGATTTCCTGACCTTATTTGACGCAAAAATATGTTCGTCAAAATATCTTTATCGTTCATCCCAAAATATATATAATCAGTTTTTAGCTCAAGTAAAATTTTCAGCTATGGAGAGAAAGATTCAGATAATAGACGCACCGAATTGATTTTGTGCGACAGTCAATGACACTGGCGAGCCAATCATTAATTTTCCCGAATTTTAATTTTCTGAAAATCTCTTCAAATCACTCAATGATATAAACTCCTTTTGTCAAAACTTTCTGAGAAACTCTTCGCTTTTCCAAACAAATATTTCAGTACAGTCAGAGAAATAAAAAAAATTCCACTCTCATCCAACAATAATGAAAAACACAGCTTAAATTATTCTTCCCTCGAGTCTTGTTGACAACATGACAATTTCATCACTTTGATTATATTTAACTTTTTTACCCACCACTCATCGTACATTCAAATACGGCCACTAGGGATACATTCCCATATTTCACGACCGTTACGTTTTGGATGATTGATTACTTGAAGAGGTTCCGGTTGCCTAGAAAATAAATCATAGCAAAAACGATATCATATTAAAATCATTTAACTTTCTTTATACGTTTTCATCAATTTTCTTTGTTCCTTCTATTCTGTCCATGCTGGTAGATAAGTGTAGAGTATCTAGCTAGCAAAAAGTCGGTGTTTTACGTGCGTTGGTATTTATGTCTGTTTTATTTTCGAATTCCCGTTCACCCTCCCCAATTTTCAGCTTCAAGGGCTCGTTCGTTGCCGGGCTACCGCTACGCGATATAAACTAACAACCTTTCTTTTATTTAAATGCCTAAAGTGGAATTTAGTGGTGGGCCGACTTTTCATTACCTGCTACCAGAATTTTCTCTTTGTTGGTACGATTTTTTTAGATGAATAGACGAGCCCAGCTTGGCTCTGGTGGACCTTTTCAAAACGGTGCTTTAAATGCTGTTTTGATACAGATAAGGTATTTTGAAAGGAAAATAAATGAAAAATACTGCCTCTATCACTGGTGAACACGAAGAAAAAGCATGAGCTGTGTTTGAATACCATGAGTGTGAGACGGTAGTTCAAATGTTTGAAGTGAAGTTGATGTGCATTGATGGGCAGTAAAAATGGGTCAAGTTTTGTTTAATGTAATTTAAGATGAGTTTTCTGGTTGAAGAAAAGTTTAACAATTGCATGTATTGTGTTAGAATATTTTGAAAGTTTTAGAATGTAACAGTTAGTGAAAGTTGTGAAAACTTGTTAAGCTCAGCCGTTTTCATTTCCCTTAAATTCAAAGTAAAAAATAACCAAAAACAATGGATTGAAAAAGTGTTTGTTGTTCTATGTTTTTGGTCAGGGTGATATTTTTCGTTCGCTTCAACTTCCGTGGCGCAGAAATAGTAGATACCCAGTCTGGCACTGTCTTTGGCAAAGCAATGACGTACAGTAAGACATCAAAAAATGCTCAAAATCTTGATGCTCCATTACTTTTACTGAGGGGCGTTTACTATGAAGATGAGCCTTATAACATAAGAAAATACTGAGTGAATTTAAATGAGGACAAAAGATACTGAGTCCGTTGGGTTTTCGACTGCCTATTTTTTTCTTTTAACCAGCTTTATGTTAGTAAGCCAGATGAAACGGGCTTTCAAATTCTGTTTTTCTCCTTAACGATAATTTTAATTTCTGGCTTTTATTATTTTGCAATCAAATTATCTGTATTGCATATATTATATACATACCAAAACGGTATAGATGTCACAAATACCATAAAAAGACCGTTATTCAGCATGAAATTTATTAGAATGATGTTAATCCTACTTGCCTTCTGCACAAGCCAGACCATACCACATTATTACTTGTAGTTACGAAATTACAAAGTTTAACTCACCTAAAAGCTTCATCTTGCCATTCCTCTTCATCGCCCTTATTAGCATTCATGAAGCTAGAACTGCTTTCCGCGGAAGTAATTCTTCGGGAAACTCACACCATACGGCTTATGACCCAATATATTTCACCGCCGAAACTCATAAGAAGCTTAAACAATATTCGAAATGTGTTGGCAATCTTCTACTCCTACTTCAAATAGGAAATTTCACCAGTTCTTTCCTTCCCTCTCTCGATTTCATACAGTGTCTACAGAACTCGACGTATGTTGTCCCCATTATTCTTTCGTTATTCTGCTGCTCCGTTTAGTCTGCGTTCGTACGTCTGAGTGTATGAAATTATAGCTCGGGAGAATTGATATATGTAAATTAAGGATTTCCTCTGCGCCACGATGGTGGCGTTGATGATTATATGGCACGGCAACAATGGGAACGACATTGTCATCCTGTCTGGAGTGTATAATCCATGCGTAAGCTTTTGACGTCATAACTTTAAAGGTCTAGTCTGCTACGATGATATATTCAAATATATCTGACAGATATCGGCTCAGAATTAAAGCCGTATGTCCTAGCAACCAATACTGCTGAATACACACAACGATATCATTGTATGACCTACGACTGGCATTTCAGGGCGTGCTAATGAAGACAGTTCAAGCAGATTGAGGATGAGCTGATTTTCGACCGGATGTAGATATCGATGTAAATATATGTATATTATCTCTAGAGGATGCCTCAATTAAAAGAATCTGCGTCATTAGCAATGTTCGGAACGTTCATGGCCATAGGTTCGTATGTATTTGCTGACGACGCGAGAACAGATGACTGAAAATGGGGACTTTTACTTAACGACTTAACCTTTTGCTTAGCGTCAACGCTGTTTCGTGTTGAAAGGTTCTAATGATTGAGTGAATGTGATGTAAATGTTTCAGATGATAATGTGAAGTAAAGTCTATAGAACGATTATCTAGAGAGTAGAAACACTTTCAATCATTGTTGGTTTGAGGAATTCCGAAAACGGCAATAATTTTGCTAAATTACGTACTAGCTATGTTCAGGAAGTCTATTGCTATTGATTATAAATATAGTGCATGAAACCGAACGAAACACAGCTATTTCCACACGAATCTTATTTCTATCTCTATGATTATCACCACAAAAAAAAATTTGCATGGAACTAACTTAAAGCAGCATTTTTTCGAAAACAGCACCTTTAATTTTCCAGATATTTATCGTTCAAACCTGCTGCTCGACATGTATTTATTTTTTGGCCAAACACACAAGGTAAACCATCTCTAGAAAACGTAACAAATTGAAACCTGCTAACTCAAAATATATGAAACACCCTTATCGATCCCTTTTTAACCTTCTTTATGGTTCCACCGAATTTCCAATATTCAAGTGGATTTTCTGCTAATGTAGGAGTATCAAAATATTTTGTTCATCGAAATTGAGTAAACCCTCTTTAAGTGTGTAAGTATGTTTTCTGCAAGGCTAGGTGATTCGGTCTTGAATTGTGCTTATAACAGCGAGGACATGAAAGTAGCGATAGGTGGACATGAAAGAAATGAAGTATATGTCTTATGAAACTGTGATATAAAAATTATTGATATCAATAATGAGTAGTTGCTGATTTGATTGAAAATCTTAGTAATACAACCAATTAAAATTAAGTTTGTAAATCTTATATTTTCCTTGATTTTGAACTAGTAGCTTTACGTATCGTATAGATTTTAAACAAAGAAACAAATTGAAATTAACGATGCTTTACGATTTGCCCTTTTGATAACGATTCTAAACTACCATTTTGCATCTCTTACTGAATTCATAGCTACTAACGTGAAAAAACTGGAAAAATTACAATAAATAACTGAAATTAGCAGATAAAAATGTAAGCGCCCAGCGTGGGCTAGATTTCAAATGCGGAACGTATTAGATTTTTTGAGAAAATTTGTTTGAAAAGATGAAAGGCATTGGGCTGTAAAACATTATAAACAGGTATCAAGTGAGTATGTATTAAGTTGATGCAACCGTGAACTGTTGTCTTAAAGCTACTCATAATTTTGAACTGCGGAGTAAGTTATTACTTTAAAAGTCACATTGCCCGTCCATTTTATCCTAGTTAATTTTCCAAGCTTATATTAGCAACGATTAAAAGTCGAAAGGCAATAAAAAAAAGAAAATCATTTCCTTAAGAATGAGTCTGCCTAGGAGCGATCCCACCAGAAATCAATCCATACTATGAAGTCGTCATCATGGGCATGCATGATCATCAAGAACGAGTAAACGTAAGTAAAAATATTGAAACTTTGTTTAAATTCAATTAAAAATTGACAAGTATTGCAAATAAGGGCATTCAAATGCAGCTGTTATATTATTTTTATATAATTAAGTAATAAGACATTTCAAAGTGCTTAAAATATTCTCCAGTGACAAAAAACACTTTCAACTAACAAGATAACGTACGACGATGATGTTTTAAAACGATTGATACATTTGAACCAAGCATAATGTAATAGTTTATTCTATCAAGATCGGAAGAAGCATGTCATCAAGCCAGACCGGTCGTCTTACTGGTAACGCGTTCAACTCGGCGAGGCAGACGGACATCCTCCGGGCCCTTGAGCAGACGTTCCGTATCCTTGACTACTTGCTTGCCATGCTGCGAGACTACCTCAAGGACCGATGGTTACTCTACGACACCGGCGAAGGAATCAAAAGGAGGCTTGTCACCTCAGGTACGGTACAGGGGTCGTTGATCTTAAGAACTGACCTCTGGAATATCATGTATAATGATCTGCTGCGCCTGGAAATGTCTGCAGGTGTGTTTCTGGTGGGTTACGCTGACAGCTCCTTGACCAGCAAGTCGGTCAGGTATCTGGGAGTGACCCTGGATACCAAGCTGACGTATTGGAATCAATTCCGCAGGGCAAGTGATAGGACTCTAGTGGTCGTCACTTCGCTGAGTAGGCTAATGGTCAATGTCGGTGCACTCAGTGAGACGAGACGGAGTCTACTGATGGTAACGACCGATTCAATCTCACTATACGGAACTGAAATTTGGGGAGATGCGCTCCGAACTAAGAAGTTCCGGAAGCGCATTGTCAGTTTCCAGGCCAGGGGTGCCCTGCAAATCGCCTGAAGCCACCGCACAGTCTCAGAAAAGGCAGTGATGGTGGTATCGGGAGTAATTGCGATCGCCTTACTAGCGCGAGAACGCAAGGAAAGGTACCTCTTTCGCTCAAGGCTGGGCAAAACTGAGGCTCTGACGCACGTGCGTAGTATTCTATACTGTAAAAATGTAATATTCTATCCTGTATCTATCCTGTATCCTATCCTAAACCATGGTACTTTCATCAACCATATTGTTACAAAAAAACCTGTTAATCTATCACCTCAATGATAAGTTAAGGCGTGCGCTAAATCGCCGTGGGCACTTCATATCGGATCAAGCGGTGCCTGAAAATTCACCAAAGTGCCTGCTGGAGTCAAAGGGCTAATAATATTCTAATTTGAACTTAACACACACCTACTTCTTAAATATTCCCTGAAAATTTCACCTTGATTGAATATTTTTTTGACAGACATACAAATTTGGGCAGTGATTCGAACACATATTTCGGAAATCGTTATAAAGCGAAATGAATTATGTACTACTTAGTTTATTCTCAACACTACACGTTTGAATTTTCAGTTAAATCATTGCTTACAAAACATCAAGCTTCAATCAAAACCTAGCTTCAGCGGCTAAAACTGTAACTGTTTTCTAAAATCAATACTTTTTTAACAGCGAGGATCTATAAAACTCTTTCCATCTTTTGAAATTCAACTTTGAATATTAGCCAGCAAATATCGTCATCAATGTTTTGAAATATCTACAATCTACTTCAATTCAATCAAGTTTTTTCAGCATTATTCTTTACTTTGTAAGAATAGTTTGAATATTATACGCTCGTATACGTGGATACATCGCCATGAAGTTTTGTAATTATGTGCTAAAAAGAGTATTTGACAGGAAACTTTTCATAGTCAGTGAGTTTTACGACAGCATTCTCACATCAAATCACTTTAAATTGGCAACTTTAATTTTATTTAGATATTTTTAATTCTCATTTTAAGCAATTCAATATAATTTTCAAGGACTAGTTCTTCTATAGAAAATATGTTTTTTTTGCTAAGCTTCCATCTAATTATAATAATTAAATAGTACGATCCAAACTCATTTTCAAATCCTGAAACTTTCCACAACTTTAGTTTTCGTAGGAGTTTCATCTTAACCCATTATTTCGAAAATAATTCGACACTGCGCTGCATATTCTAGTGCTCACCATTCCTTTTTTTCTTCATAATTGAATTCAATTAGAATAATTCATTTAGCTCTATGGATCTTCCAAATATAGACAGGACCAGAAACCAGATCTGTTGCAATAAATTAAGGCGTTGGTGTATCCTCCACTTGTCGTCAGGAGAACTACGTGCACTATATCATCATGCGGCCAGTCATGCGTTCGTAGAATGCTAGATAGTGGCCCGGGTAGAAGTTTTGCTTCAGGAAGCCCAGATAGAATTTGACCAATCACTCTTTCCTGAAACATGGCAATAAGCTTAATTGTAGTAAATTGCATAAATCTGTAAGGTCGAAATAAGGAGAGGACACTACATCGTATTTATGAAGCTCGAAGTTCATATTGAGATGTTGATGTTGTTGCTACCGCCAACGTAAAAACCACACAGTGATTCGCTCTTGCATTCCTTACATTTACATGCGCTTGTTTTCATACTCTGAAAACAGTAACTGTAACCGGAAAAGTTATGCAAAACATAAATCAAAAATATATACTTTCATGCGAATGCAGCATGTGCAACTATCAAGTGCATTTCAAAAGGTTGCATGTGGGAGGTGAAATATTGCTCAGGTAAAGTTTTTTGTAATTTGAAATCGCAGCAGCAGTCTGGTTTGAATGTTGAGTACGTTGAGCAAAGCAGAGTGTTTTCGCAAGTATCATAGATGGATTAAAAAACATTGTATCTAGCGTTCTTTCCTCTTGAGTTTCCTAACAAATCATAATACGAATATGGACGTTTGTTGGCTGCACGTAAAATTTCTCGGTAATCCTGTTTCCGAAACTCATACATATATAAGGTCGTGATGAAATCTATGTGAACAATGTTTCACACGCAAGCAACGAAAACCAAGTATCGCGGTTAATTCATCACATAAATCCCTATTAGATCCTTTGAACCATAGAAACCACAACATATCATCGGATCATGTTATTCTCTAGGGTGAAATGCCCATCATACATTCATTCACGCTTTCGGTGAGGTGCTGATTCTGATTCTTTCATATTGACAAGAGACCACCAGCGCTAAGCCAGCAACCGTCACCATGTGAATATTATGGGTGCTGCTTCGGTTTTCCTGCTAACGTTGCCTACGCCTGGAAGCTATTTACTGGATAAATAAGCCTGTAACCAATGCCACTTCTTTTACGAGTGCAATCGAAATGGGTCAGCCGGACAGAAGAGCCTTGAATGAAGGATACTAAACCATATCTGAATATGTGTTTTCAATGCAGTCGGACATGTTGAGCTGCTCAGAGGCCGGTCGTTTGTTCATTTTGAATGAATGACCTAATGAAATCGATCAAATCTGTTTCGGTGATGGATGACCACGTTTTTATGTGTAGTCGAGGTATATATTCATAATATGCAGATAAAGATTAAGTATTTGTGCTAGATAATGGATGAAGGACAAATGAAATGGTTGCTGATTTGAAATGAGTGATGTATCTATACAATCGAGGTTATTGATAGAGCTATATTATGAATTTTGATGGAATAATAGATATGTTTGCATGTGCAGATTATAATTAAGGCAACTGGAAAGAACTTTAAAGCTCAGGGAAAGTTAGTACTTTTTGAAGAATTTTTATTTTGATCCCTTTGAATTTAAGTTTTTTCGGGAACTCACTGATTTTTCGTTAAATTTTTTTAAGCGCCCAGTGTGGGCTAACTATTTGAGCACTAACAGTTTATAAGAAAATTTATATTGTGAGATTCGTCATCTGACACAACGTTTAGTGTCTCTAGCTGACTATATCAAATTTTTTTTTCAGCAATGCAACAATCAAATGATAAGCATAAACGTATAAGTTTGAATGTTATTGTACAGCTTCTCTGCCATATTAGGGACAGTGGCAAATCTATGTGACACTTTAAAAAGCTACACCCACTCAGAGTAGATTCATGGTTTATTTATACTCCTAAAAAAATTCTGCATTTCCATTGCCTGTTTTCATCTCAACACAAGTTTTCTGAATAGAATTACACTTCTTTTCCAAACATAATCGAAAGACTTCCGCAACTGTAAATTGTGTCCTTTTTACTACTGAATGGAATATTTCTCAATCTATTTGCATGACCACCCACGTTTTTTTTTTACTTCATCCTCCTGAACTTCAAAATAGACTGAACTTAATCGTATTCTAAATTTGATTTAGTCTACGGAAATAACTACCCTATAAAGCACATATGTGTACGTCAGTGTCTGCACACTTAATTCAAACGGATACACAAAAATAAAACATCTTGGAATTTCCCTAAGCAAAAAACCCAATTTCCCTTGCTGTTTCCGTAGCATTCCTTTGTTTCATAACAATCGCAGTGTGTATATGACATTTTCACAATCCCGAAAATATTATTTCGTACCGAAATATTTATGATCACGTTGCTAACGACGTGCTTTTGTCAATTAAATACTAAACAGAAAGAAAAATGACGAAAAACAGTATCGACAACAACAACCCTCAGTTACTTTCAATTGCAAAATCATTCAATTTTACTTTGATGTCAGCAAACTTACCGCGCTGTTTTTCAGTAACCAGTTTTCATACTCTTGTGGTGTTTTTGTCAGGCCGAGAAGGGTGAGAGGCTTTGGAATATTCGGTTACTTTCGAAATTTTTGATGAATTTTATTTGTGGTTTTTGGATGCTTTTATGAATGATTGTGGCTGGAATGGCGGTTTTTATCGTTGAATCACTCGATGTTTTTTTCGGGAGCGAAACAACGTTAGGTTGTACTGAAATATTGTTTGGTGCGTTAAGATATAGAATATTGGACAGTAAAATTTGCTTTGGTAAGCCATAATTTTTTTAATGTTTGGGAACATGAAAATTCGCAACTTTTTCGATCAACTGTTCATCGAAGATACTGAAAAATTGAAAATATGCAATTAAAAGCATTTTTATATGGTTTGTTGAGAATATGCTCATACTTAAGCATGTGTTGCATGTTTTTGTCATATTCATCATCTTGTGAAGTAGAACGATAGCGTGTTCAAAATATTATATTACATGAATTTTTGTATTTTTTTACGACTGTTACGTGTTTTATTGTTTTTAATCATGACTGCTTGAGGAGCAGTGACATGCGTGTAAGATTAATGATAACGAAAATTAAAGGTAGCTGATCAAATCTTCTTAAAGTTCTTAGTTTAGTCAATAAGTTAACTTGACTTAGTTTTGGCTTGCATTAGCCAGTTAAAAAACTACGAAATCGTAAAGAAATTAAGTATTAACCATAGAATTGCGAGTGTAATTTGAAATTTGCTCCAATAAGCCCGTTTTCTTAAAAATGACTTAAGCTGGATTCTTGAATAAAATAAATTGATTCAGAAAAATAAAAATGAAAGGGTTAGCTTAGCTAAGGTCCGAAAAGGTAATAGCAGACAATGATACTCTTGTGAACACAATCTTTCACTTCATGAAACACTTTTCACATTTATTTCTTTGGGTAGAGTTTTCGCTATGATACGGAAACCGAATACACTCTCTACCATCGAAACACTCTACTATGATTGAGAAAAGTATCGAACTTTGGTTCATATCCTTATATTCAACACCCACCAAGTCTTCACCTTCATTGCAACCGTCTAGTGGGATTCGCTTTTAAATTTGTAATTTTTTATCATAAAGCTGACCGCATCGTATCGCGTAATGCAATATTCACAAGAAAAAGGTTGCACTACTGAGGTGCATAACAAAACAAAACTAAACTTGTGAGAATTTTTAGATTAAGTGGTTTTTCTTGTAAAATGACAGCATCTCTTATAGGAGTTGAGCTTAAAGTTAGCTTTCAAGTTTGCTTTTATTTGAATTTATGTGTTCCACACTTTAAAACTGAGCTGTTTGGAGTAGAACGATGCGAACGTGCAAATATATAGAAATGTGGAAACTTCCTCCAAAAACTATTATATTTAAAAAAAAAAATAAAGAGAAATTTTAAATGTCTACGAATATTTTAAGCAACTATTTAGAAAGTAGCTCATATATATATATGAAGCAATTTATTTACTCTATAATGGAAAAGACGTGTGCCCGGAAAAGCCCGTAAGCAAAAACGCTACCTTATGGTGGAATGGCGAACTTACAGAGGCTAGAAATCGCAGATGAAGGGCGTTTAACAACGAAAGGCGATCCACAAATGTTGAAGACTGGGATCGATACAAGCAAGAGCTGTCGCTCTTCAAAAAGAAGATAAGTCGAACCAAGCGCGACTCATGGAGGGAATTCTGTGAGAACATTGAAGGAAGTACAGAGGCTGCTAGAATCAGCTGCTAGAATCAGCTTATCGGCTTACAGAATGCCGCAAAAGATTTGAACTCGTTGCGGAAGACATGGATCACATGAGCAAAATAATACATCTTGGCAGGGATGTCCAGGTCAAGATACCCACAAGAACAGACTGGAAGAGAAAGGGAGCTACCGCCCATATTGTTGTTTGGATTTACATACACGCGTCAAAGAGGGACACAAGAGTTGGCTCGGGCGTGTTTTAATCTGTGGTGTAGACTGTCGGACCATGCTACTGTCTTTCAGGTTGAAGTATATGCTATACGCATGGCAGCCTGAGTCCATTAGTGGAACATGAACCAAACCAACGACGATTTGCTTCGTCAGCAGGGCAGCCATTGTCGCTCTTGTGTCTTACAGATGTTCTTCCATAATTGTTAACGCTTGCCGAGTCTGTCAATGAAACCTGAAGGCATATTCCTATCCGGATTATGTGGGTGCCAGGGCATAGTGGGGTCAAAGGCAACGAAAAAGCCGATGAATTGGCGAGCAAAGGTTCAGGAGTTAAAAATAGCCCCAGCATCACTGTACCACGGTCAATTGCTGACACCACAAGCAAACTAGATGCTGCCATATGGACCAAAAAAAGCCAGGATGGGAAAACAAGATGCACTACAGGGCGGCCAGGACATTATGGCCATCACCTGATCTAAGCAAAAACAGAAAACTGCTCATGCTCAGCAGAGACTGCTTGAGAGCGACAGTCGGTTTGCTCACAGGGCACTGCCTTATCGCATCTCATGCGAACAAAATGGAACTGACATCAAGCAATTTATGCAAGAGGTGAGAGATGGAAGAGGACCGCATCAAGGACATTCTCTACGATTGTCCGATTGTTCCTAAATAATAAACGCTCAAGATTTTTGATTCTTACCACTTTCAAGAGTTAGCAGAGGTTGCTGGTACCGTTACGTTGTGTCAACTGATTCAGTTTGATGAAGCGGCCACTTGGCAGCTCTAGCAAGCCAGCGGAGGGTGGCAAATGGGCCAAACTGGCGGCCTAATGCTTGCCCGGTACCCGGCGACCTAATGCTTGCCTGATACCCGGCAACTCTCTTTACTACCTTACCTAACCTACTTAAGAAGACAGAAAAGAATATTCATCGACATTTTTTATACCATTCTTATGAAAAATGTACGTGAGTGCAAAGAAACATGATTTTGAGGTAAACCTTATGAAAGATGGAAATGTTTTTTGATGCCATTTTTGAAGGTTTGTCATTTTATACCAAATGTTTGACTTGAAGCTCAATTTTTCCTCGAAATGCAACCAAACATACATGTAGTGCAAGAAGTATGGCGAAAAGAATGTTGGAAGTGGAGCAACCAAGGTAGAGGGTACGTTGTACGAGGCGGGAGATAACGTACTTTTAGTCCAGAATAGCTTAACATGTTAACAAAGAATCAATGCATAATAAAACGCAAAAATTTGAAAATCTAGTTTTGCTTAAATTTTTTCCGACAAGTCGCCTCCTTAGTATTAATTTACCTAACATTCGCCCACATTGGGCGCGGGAAAGTGCGAAAAAACTATTTTGTTTTATTTCTTTACAACTTTTTGACTGCTGTGGCATAGTATGACGGTAAACGCCTCACTTAAAATATTTACCACGGCCAGTTTTCTACAGACAACTAATCGAAAATCGTAAAATTTTTGCCGAACCTTGAGCAGCTTCCTGGAATTTAGAAGGAGATGAATGCAAGCTTCCTTTTGTTTCACTGGAGGGCAACAGATTTATTTTAATTGGCAGTGATTATATTTTAATGCGTCATTATACTAATATGGTCACCATTTGCAAAGGATATCAATTTTTAATTGAATATTTTCAATGAAGCGTATTAAGAAATAATTATTGCAGAGCATAAATATTCATTCTAGAATCAAGCATATATCAATTTACAACATTTGGTATTTAACGAATACGTATTTAATTTCAGCCATAAAATACATTATCATCATCATCCCCATCAGCATAATCACGATTCACCCTTTTTACCTAAATGAGCTTTCAAGAACTTAAAGCGATCATAACTATTATTCACCACATAATTAATCTCAACGATTTCAATTTTTGTTTCAGTCCATTACTTGCGATAACAAGTAATTATTTGAATAATTATTTTCATACTGGCTACAGATTTATATTAACTGATTTAATTAATTTAATACACTGATTAAACATGATTTTTTGTGTTGTTGAAATTCGACCTCATCCATTATTATTACTACTATTTTTCAAATAATCAAAGGCTACCAGGATGAGTGTTTGTATTTGATATGCAGTAAAATCCCGGAAAACTCATCAATTAGATACGGTTGCTGAATTGATTAACGTAATCGAATGTAAATAAATATGAAGTTAGCTTTTAATAAGTTGCCCTAAATCAATATTGTCGAAATTCACGTTAAGCCTCAAACATACACGATGTTCAATGTATAGCGAGAAATATTTACATTTCATATAATTTTGAGGATGGATAAATTATATGATTGTAGATGGATGAAATAAATGGTATTTGCTCGGAGGCAGTGTGGACTTCACCTTTTTTGTTGTTGTTCGTAAGTGCATATAAAATGAATATGCTACGTGTGATTGTAACAAATATAAAGCTTTCAAAAATTATTCGAGTTTTTTTTCAATCTATCTAAAAATCCAGGATACATACAGTATGCAAAAATGTAACAGGACAGCAAAAAAGTCATCTACATTTTACCCAAGTATTTTCTACGTTTAAAGCATTCAGGCCTACATGATAAGCACAGTCACTATCTATGATGGCATCGCCAATGAGAAAATCTGAGAAGTGCAAGGTAAATATTTATCTGGGCAGTGTCACGTAGACATTAAACGGATTTGCCCTTCAGGTACATCTGGACATTCGCTGCCATGCTCGACTGAAAGTCTCGAAGTGAAAGAATAACAAAGACGCAGTGCGAACAAAGTTTCTGCAGGTTCGCTACTGTCGATGCTTGTTAGATTTATTCATGTCACGTCACCATAGATAGCTGTCATACTAGTTGCAATATGCCTTTGTTTAAGTATGTTTAAGTACATTTACGGTGTGCTAATGTTTACGTACATATTTACATTTTTCATCATTCTCTTCAAAGTTTTTCGTGGATTTAAGTCGTTTGTTAATGAAATTGAAAAATGTGTATCTTAAATGATAAATAGTTTTAAATAATTTATGCCAGGTACAGTGGGTAAAAAAAGTTAAGGCACAAACTCTTAGTAAGAACAAAAAACCTATTTTTAATGCAACTTTAATCATAAATGATGGGGCGTTTTGCATTTAATTAAAGTTTTGGATGTTCACTTTAAGAACAATATCGAAAAAAGTACCAAAATAGCGCAAAAAAAATTAAGGCACAGAACAGTTTGAACAGTCCTAAAATCTTATCTGAGTGTGAAAAAAGTGGATTACCAGAAAAATTAAGAAGAAACCCTATATTAAGTGCCCCAGTTTTACGAATTAAATTGAAAGAACGAGTTAAAAAGAAAGCATCTACTCAAACTATTTGAAATGTAATAAAGAAAGTGGGTTTTAAGGGCAAAAAAATAATGAAATTGTTAAATTACGTTTTGCTTAAGAGTACAGCCTAGTAATGTATTCGACGAACGAAATGCAGCGAAAACGTCTGTGCGGAATCGAGCGAAATAAAGTTCGGCACCCCGACACCGGGGGCAATATAAATTGCCATTGATGACATTAAACAAGTACATTACATTTGAATTCGGTGCATATAAATTTAACTAACCGGCATCAAAAATGATATTATCGGAAAAACATAAACTAATGTTGTAAGGATGCGCTGTTCATCCATCCATTTTCACTCATTTTTCAATAAAATATCCGCAAACTCGAATGAAATTATGAGCTGTCACATTTGCTGGGTCATTAAATGGCCGCGAAATTTAACTTATACATAGTGCAGCGCCATCTCAGAGCGAGTCACTGCGTTGTCTTCGATGACAGTTATACGTCTTCGGACACATTACTGACGAGCAAAACCAAACGAAACGAAATTCCGCGCCAGGCTGATTTTGTATGGAATTCGACACTTCGTTTCGTTTCGCGTCGAATACATTTCAGGGCTTACGTAAAAAAACCAAAATCATTCTGGAAGTCCATAATATTTGTTGATGAAGTAAAAATTAATGTTTTTATATCTAATGGGTGGCGTTATGTTCGGCGAAAGCCTAATATAGAGCTTAGGAGGAATGATACTACTCCCACTGTAAAACACAGCGGAGGGAACATTATGCTATGGAACTATATGGGAGCATCTGGGCCTGAAAAAATAGATTTTGTGAACGGTACGATGGATCAAACGTATTACCTGGGTATTCTTAAAAGAAATATTAACAAAGTCCTGAAAAATTAATCATTTTATACAATTTTGGCCAGTATCAGGACAGCGATCCGAGGTACAATTCGGAGCAACGTCGACTTTGGGCTATTTGTAACTGTCCAAATATTATTAAAACTCCCCCTTCAGTCGCCGAACTTCAACCCGATCGAGCATTTACGGCATCATCTCAAAACCAGAGTAGCATTGCGTAAGGTAAAGTATAACAAAGGGCTCCAAGATGTTATTATTGATGAATGGACCAAATTTTCACCCACTTTTTGCAAAAAAATTGTGAAAACGATGCCGAAACGACTGCGAGAATTGATAAAAATGCGTGGAAAAGCTATAAAGTATTAGCGCTATGTAAATAAATTTTTTGAAATTGAAATAATTTCCGATAAAACTGCGCTGCGCCTTAACTTTTTTGGCACTGTTTTGGTACTTCAGTGACAAATTTTACCTTAATGTTGTGAAATTTGCTTCGTTACCGATTTTTTAATATTGTTCTTAAAGTAAACATGCAAAACTTTCAATTACATGCAAAACCACCATCATTTATGATTAAAGTCGCATTGAAAATAGGTTTTTTTGTTCTTACTAAAAGTTTGTGCCTTAACTTTTTTTACCCGCTGTATTTGTTTAAGTGCCGCAAGCTGTTTCGGCACAGCACGCTAATTTAATTGTGACTGGACATGCCAAGAATTAATTGACATTGCATAGTATATCGTTGTTCATGATATGTATGGTATATATATTTTCCTGGTAGTTGTTATAAGACGACTTGTAATTTTTCTGAGTAAATATATTTTGTTCATCATCAATTCATACGGCAACAGAAACATAAAAGGTATCGTATTTTTTAAGTTCTGATTAGAGAAGTTGAAAGAGACTCATCTGCAAATTCCAGACAGCTTTACAAAAAAAATTGCGGTGGACAATATATTTTTAGAGCAAGCACAGAGAGTTTTTTTCAAGGGGGTAGTACCGGTTATAATTTTGAAAAAATCAGTTTTTTGTTTTTTGCATTTTTCAATTTATTATACCTTCAGAAATCACTTTTCAAAATTTTACTAAGATATTCCCAAAAAAAAAGAAGTTACGGCATTTTACGGCAGACCGCTGCTTTTAATTACTGTGAAAAACAAAGATGAAGAGCGCATAAGTCAGGCAGAAAAAGCGGCAAAGGAAGCGCGTTTGACAAAAAAAACTGCCCAAATGCAGGAGCAACTGGCTTTTGTGGACTCAAGAATACTTATGTATGGTCCAGGGATTGCAGACTGAGCAATTGTAGGTGATAAAAACATATTTTTTAAATAATATTTAATAAATAAATTTTTTTTTTTTTTTAATACTAGATCCCTTTTGACAAGGATTATGTTGGCTTATGACGATTCGTATCAGCCATCGGTTTACGATAACACCCGTTTATGGTGGGTTTGACCTCAAATTTTTACTCTAGACAACACAAACACATAAGTGACTCAAAACAACGCAACGAACAAATCAAATTCGGTGCACTACTTTATTCAAGTATCTTGTGTGGTAATCTACAAAAATATAGGTCAAAAATTAACCCAAAAAAATTTGGCAAGCGAAACAAAGTGAAAAAATTAACGATTTTTCGAAAAATATTTTCAAACCAGCGTCATTTTTTTTATTGTATATATTGTGGTAGGTTACCACGAAAGAAACATTCTTCTTTAAAATGCGGTTTGGTTTTTTTGTTTCAGATTCTTCATTCCTGAGATTATCTGTCCGCAGTATGAAGAGACATTTTTCGAGACGTCAACTTTGGCACCCTCTATAAATAAGTAGAAAAATTAAAAAAATAATAAAATATTTTTTTTTGTAATCTTCAAAACGTGTGTTTTATCTATGCGAATTTGAAAATTTACATAAAATATAGAAGGTGAAAAAAAATAATGAAAACTAGGCCGTTTTTTTAGCATTCTAACCGGTACTACCCCCTTAAAACGAACAATTAATATACCTACTACAGCCGCGAATCTGATGGCTAGTACAGGTTTTCTTGTTGGTAAGAAAATAAAACCTGTGATCAGCGGCTTTACAACAATAAAAGAAGGATTTACCATTCTACACGTGCGAGGTTCTACCTACAGCATCAGTATACAAAAGAGTCTGCTTCAAGTGAACGGAAAATCTGCTTTGAAGAGGCGGAGCGAGACTCCAATTACTGCATCAAAAATAACATCGAAATTGTGCTGAGTGATTTCAACAGTAAAACAAAAGTAGCTCAAATGTAATATTATCTAATGTCCTACTATAACAGATGACTCTAATTGAGCAGAAAGTTATCAATTTCGATCCTTATTAAATGCTATCAATCGTTGGAGATATTTAGTGAAAGCAGCGGTACCAAAAACTGTCAAACATATTAACGTTACACTGAAAGTCACCATGAAGATACACTGAAAACTCTCGCCATGAAAAAGACGTTAGTATACAGATTCGAGGAAGTTAAGACATAAACCAGACAGCGCTGGAAATTACAGTCAACAATCAACCCCTTTTGCAGTCCCTGCAACCCTTTTTTTGTTTAACTGGCAACCCCATTTGTTTTACTACTGACAAAACAACTGTTGTTATTTATATGAACAACTGCTTAGTCCAACATAGAATCATAATATGTATCTAGTTTTGTTAGTTCGGAGGGTTAAGTTCCGGAAAGTGACAAGCATTTCTAAAGGCGTATCAGGCGAAATTCTAAAAGAAAATCTCCCGAAATTCAAAAGCCTTATTTCAAACTTACAAAAACGGACGTCAAGATTTTAAAATATAACCTTACGACGTAGAACCAATGATTTTGGTCCATATAGCGGAGGGCAATTCTTTTCGCTTACGCTTTAGGATGTTTCATATTAATACTGCATTGTACAATAAAAAAGTTTTTATCATTTCACTTCGACGAATGGACAAAAATTTAACTGAGCTAATAAATTTAGAAAATATATGTCAGAATAATTTAACGGAGCTAACAGTACCTAATTATAATGCAAAAAACGCAAAACATTCACTGCTCTTGGCAAATTCCAACATTCAAACGTATGTTGCAAATTACTTAATCAGTACTTCATAGCCAACTTCATTTTGGTCTGTTTGTACATGCCACTTTTCTTCTTGCATAACATAATTCCCGTAAATTGACACACTAATATTGATTGAACGGACAAATAACCACTAGCAGCAATTGAAGCTTGATAACAATTTCAATTTGATCAAGCCTACTTCACATTCACTATCTACGAGTACATATGTACATTCCCCAGTTATGTGGCAGCGGTAAGGAGCTGTATGTTACTTTGTTATGCCATATGTCAAGGATGTGTTACAGCCTCATTTGTGCTTGATTCTATCCTAGCGGGCTTAGTGCAGTTGACGAGAGCAAAAGCATACCTGTCTAGTTCGATGAAGCTGCGGGAAAGGATACAATTACTGTTCTCTGAATTATTGCGGTGATGAATTGGTGAGAGATAAACTTCTCACATCGACATTCATGGCAATATTGACAGAAATTGAATGAAGAATGATACAAGGATGTAGTCAGCGACGAATGAATTATGGCCAATGGGCAAGTGATGAATTACAGCTCAGGTAATCGATTGTAGGTAAATATAGAGACAATTGAAAATACATCCAATTGGATGGACTTACTGCACAATAAACAAATTATATTTCAGTGTTGCCTATATTCGAATTTTATGAAGATAAATATAATAGTGTGGCCAGTTATGATAGACTTATATTTCGGGTGCTGGCACACAATGCAAGAAAAACGGGTCAAAAAGTACCAACATAAGATTGATCAGCGGTCACCAAAAACCATTTAATTATTCGTCGCATCAAAATATCGCTTTTCATTTCATATTTATGTATGTATGTGTTCCTAACATCAAATCTTTTTACGAATGGTGACGGAAACGATTCTGATATTACTTCTATGGTAAAAAACAGTCCATAAAATACCATAATAACACTCCTACATCAACACAAACATGATTAAAATGAAAGCTAAATTGTAGGCTGATACAAAGCTCATAAATATTACATAACAACACTGTTTATACAATTATTACATGAGACTGCATAACAATTCCAAAAACAGATTGTCAAAACAATTAACAATCATAAAACGAGACGCCACCACCTTTTCAAATCATGAACTTGCTTCCCACATGTTTCCACAGTTCAGCTCATTACATTCGTCAAATTATGTACTACTAATGAAACACAAACGAAGAAAAAAAAATTGTTGGTGTAATTAAAGTGACGATAGTAAAATTTAATTTGGATTTTAATGGCATTTATTTACTAAGTGCTAAACTCAAATGGTATTTTTATAGCGAAGAAAAAAGTTGTCAAGTTGGAAAAGCTAACGTCTCATTTGATTAGTAGAAAAATGCTTGTTAAGATTGGGGTGTTGATGGTTGAAATACCATTTCAACTTGCTTGAAAATTTTATTTATGTGAAAATTAATTGTTTTTGCTTTGATGCAGTTTTAGACTGATTAGTAATGCGTTACTAACCCATTCAGTCACATGCAAGTCTCATTGCGGACTGGCTGACTGAGAGCTGGTGATTCTCCTGGAGCTGGTGCGGGTTTTGCACCCTTACTCTACTTATAGCAGTGAGCGGTGTAGCACTCAGCTTCTTAAACTAGCCAAACTGTTTGTGTTTTATACCGATAAATGCGGCGAGTCCACCCTTATTTGTTAGTTGCCTCAGGCTTGGGTAAGTCGAATTATTGTGAAGGTGAGGTATTTTGAGTATTCCTACAGAATTTTTGGGGTGATTGTCTATCGTGTCGAAGAGCTTAAGCGGACGGTCGCGAATGTACTTGTCAACTGTCTCGATTCTTAAATCGTTTGAATGTCTATATTCCTGACGAACCAGGGAATCTTGAATGTTTTCTTAGCACAATATTTTGGCTTGACTGGAGTTTTCTCTTGTTAGTTTTGGTTGTATGTCCGAATACTACGCAGCCGTAAAGTAAATGGGGTCTTACCATTTGTTTGTAGAGAAGGGCCTTATTTGAGAGAGTAGGATAAAGGGCGTTTATTGTGTTATTCATGGAAATTCTTTTGTTGGCTATGTGTGGAGTCCATAGTAATTTGTGGTCGAAAGTAAGTTTTAGATATTTGGCTGTCTCTTGCCAATCTATGGATCGATTGTCTTTTGTGCGTTATGAAGATCGCTTGAGCTTTGTCCGTGTTCATTTTGATTTTCCATCTCTTAAGATACCCCATAAGCAAGTCGATGTTGCAGATTTGAGGTAATGGCTGCGGTTTGGCTGCGAAAAGCGGGATGTGAACTCTGCTGGCTCTACGGATATCTGCTGTGTACAAATTGTACAAAATCGGTGACAGATGTGACCTTTGAGGGACTCCTGCTGATATAGGTCTTTTAGATGAGAGTATGCTATCGATTCTGACTTGGAACGCACTATTTTGAAGGAAGGATTCAATGAGCTGGATGGATGCAGTTGGTAGACAGAGATGATCCAGTTTAACGATACGTGCGACGTGACACGCCTTATAAAATGCCTTTGCGACATCGAACATGACGATTTTCCGTTAGTGAGACCTGATCTAATGTATTGGACTATTCGAGCTAGCTGCAGCTTTGTGGAGTGATTTTTTTCAAAAATCAAACCGCTCCCCTGGCTGATAATTATTGAAAAGAACTTTCTCTTGTAGACGAGAAAGGAACACGTGTTAGCGAAAGATGAAAGGAGATTGATTGGACGGCAGTTTTGAGGGAAAATTAAGTATAGAGCTTTGAAATGACTATGACTGTGACCAGTTTTCTACAATCTGGATATCTTTTGAGGCGAAAAATAGCATTGATGATATCTGAAACTGTCTGAAGGATGTTGTCGAGTAGGTGGTGAAGGCATAGGTTGGTAATATTATCTGGATCTGGAGATTTTCTTTTTTTGAGACTGTGGATCAAGCTTTTTACTTCTTGATGGAATTGGGTCTCCCCTTGGAATTGTGGTGTGAAATATCTATACCGCGGACTGCTCAGAGTGTTCTTCCTCTTCGAGATCGTCATCTACAGAAGTGTTCTCACAAAATTGAAGTTCTAGGGAATCCGCAAAGGCTACGGCTTTATCAGCAGTACTATACTTAAGACCAGAGAACGAGTGTATGGGTGGCGTGTTTGGTTTATTCTTAGTTCTAAAATATTTAGAAATTTTCCAAAGTGAACCACTATCAGAATCAAGACTACTCATGACGTGCTCCCAATGTTCATTCTTGAACTTTCTATGGCATCAGCAAACATTCCCTTCTGTACGTATGACTGGTAATTATTTATGATTGGTAATTAAAGGAGAAAGCATAGCAGCCCTTGGCGCTGAGCTGTTCTTATAGATTTAAGTTTGGTGTACTTTCTATTTAGATAGATGTTAAGTATATGTTACTTATAAAAGTTCTTTCTGAAATAAATTGTATTGAAAACAAAATAATGAATCATTACAAAAAATATTTTTCATTTGTTTATCTACAATAAAAATCAAATTATAAATATATCCGCAAAGCAATGATAAGTTTCTTTTGTAAGTAGCATCTGATAAAATGCGAGAAGTCAACCTCATGATTAGTATGTACTAATATAACATGCCTCTTTCCGTTTATTCCAATTCGACCCGTTCGAATTACAAAATAGCATGTTCAATTAAATTTCCTACATTTTATCTTTAATTTAATTTATTTACCAAACAAGGCACCATACACAACAGCAAAACATTAACAATTCCAACAAATTAGAAAACAAAATACATCACAACTTTTATTTTAGTTACTTTACTTTAATATATTTAATTTTGATTTAAGTTAGTTTGATCGGAAATTAAGTGGGATTAGGATGTTGATAGGGCCTTTAATAAGTTTGTTTTAAAAGTGTATTTAGAGATCCCCGAAGCGTAGTTGCTGCTTATAGAGTTAAATATTCTACAACACCTATTTATGGGCTCGTTATATGCATAGGTAGTGTGGTGATTGAACTCCTTGAGCAGAGTTGCATACCTAGTGCGTCTTGGTTGGTCATTGAAATTAATTGAAAATCCACACATTTGAGTTATATTCAATTGAACAGCTCTTCCCGATCATAATAAACGATTCTGATTTCGGGATGAACAATTTCTTATAGTGAACGCAAATTTCTTTGATTCAACGCACTTTTTCGTTTATTGCTATTAGTTCATTTTTCTCAGTGTATAAATACGGTAACAAAGAGCCCGAACTTAGTTTTTCACGAATTTCTGAAACTGGTTTATACCTAAACCTCTCACAGGTGAAGGTGGTTTGCAACATCTTCTCTTATGTTTACGTCACTTTAGATCACCCAGAGTCTCTCCTAGAAGAAAGTTTCCAATTTCTTCATGTCTTCGGTAAACTGGTACCGTTTAAGGCTGACAAACGCCGATTATTTCTGCCAACTTGAAGTGATGAAGTGATTTTCGAACACAGTCTTATCATTACCCAGACCGGCTACTTCTCTTGCGATGCGGTTTCATCAAAATAAAAGCGTCACATCAATAGTGCACGCATGGGCAATAGAGCTTTTATTTAGATACACTAGATACATTTCAGGATTCATGATCTGTGCAATAGCAATAAAAAAAAATTTCAAGATATTTGCTGTTCTTTATAGATTGGTTTTTGTAAAATTGTTTATTAATGGTTTAGTGTTGAAATTGTTTCTTTGGGACAATGTAAGATTGTTGAATGTTAGTGTAAGAAATGTGTATTTCATGTTCTTTCTATGTCTGGATGTGCAAGATCTAACATATTTAAAAAAACAGTTTGATTTATTTGGTATGAAGTAAAATTATCCTTTCCCTATTATGCAATATATTTAACCAAAACAAAATAGTTTTGATTTCGCGCCCACCATTTTAATAGAAATTATTGCAATCATTTGTTGAAAGCGAAAATTTCGCACTTCACTGTAACAATGGCGACATCCTCGGAAATTATTATCTTGCATTTGTATGCTAAACGAATATTACATTGTCATCTGACCGTGCAAGGTAAGATCGTGTGTAGGATGTCGCATTCCAGTATTTCGGATTATTATTATTACTTGGTACAATGGCGCAGTCATATGCATGTTTTTGTTCGTTCGCGGTATTGATAAATTCACGCACCATCTACCATTAAGTACTTACATGTACCGCGTACAACATGTACCTGAAAAGTTGAATGGCGCCAAAAGCAACAACATTACGAGTTCATCGATTGTATTCGAATATGTAGCTTTTCTGCATATGTGACATTGTTTGAATGACAATGAAACATGTTTTGAAATTATTAATATTCGTAAGTATGATATGTACGTGTGAATTGATACTTTATGTTTGCAACGCTATGAACTTGAGTTATTAAGCAATGAAACCAACAACAAAAATGTTGATGAAGAAAAGTGAATTCAAACAAAATAAATAAATTGTGCATACTACTTACGAAGTTTGTCGTTGGATAAGAAGAAATAGCACTTACCTGAAAAAGAAAGAAATAGAAATTTGTTATTTATTGTGCGACGGTTTGAACAAATTGGTAAATCATTTATAAATATTTTTTAACGAAAATGTGTGTGAAAAATCTTGTTTGCCAAGATCATTATGTAGTTGCAAAGTTGAGCAGATTGCGATACTTGACAAGTACCGGGGTTTTCAAGAGGAATAACTGATTTCCAATAGCAATATAGTAGTATATGGAGTGACGAGGATGTGGGATTGTTTTGTTTCCTGACACATCGATCACTCAGTATTTTCATCTGTATGTATTAAGCATGAGCCTAGCTACTCTGCTCGAAAGTTTGCAGTAAAAGCAAACTGGCAAAAGTATGTAACTATGTAACTATAATTTAATTCGTTATCAAATTTTGAATATATTTCGTTTTATGTATTGTTAATTCGTTTATATGTATCGTTAATATGTATAAACTTAATCTTTTTCAAAAAAAAGTTTAAAAAAAAACAAATCCTCACGTTGAAAGCAATATTTATATCAATGCAACCATTTTTAAGTGGTTAAAATGAGTAACGGAGACGCTTGCTTTTCAACTTCGTATGCCGCATAATGAAACTTCTTCTGAAATCTTTTCACAGTTTATTTTCGATCCAGTGCTATGAAATTAAATTTTGGATTCAAGCCCCATCAAAATATCAAGCATGAATGAAACCAATCATAAGACTCATTAAATTTTAGTTTTTCGACACAAAAAAGCAATTTAATAAGAACCAACATTTTCAGTTTGATCAACTCAATGCAAAATTCCAAACAATTTTTTTTTTCGCAGAAGTAGCTACTTCACCTCGCCAGAACCGGAAAATCACAAACAAGTTTATTTTCCAATAAATCACTTTTCAGAGGAAAAAATGGCCAACATTTTAATTGGACTATTTTTTCGTATATCCTCCACGCTAATTCATGCTGTGCCGTGCAAATAATTCAAATGAAAATTTCCGTTTGCCTACTCAACTTGTAAGAGCTCAAGCATTATTTAACCTTTCAATTCAATTACAAGAACTCCAGTGAAATGCAATTTCCCGACAAGATGATTCTAGGTTAAGTTTTAACAAACCCTATATCCGACTTTACCTACTCGTCGCACAAAACCAACCAGTAAATCCATTGGACTGGGCTCAAGAGCAAATTGAAACGAATCCTTTTATGTCAATGACGTCAATTTACGGAAACAGCCCATTACAGGTACACATTTTCCTAGTGATTCCAACAAGGCAACTTTCCAAGAACTTTGAAGTATACGTACCTATTGCTGCTATGTGCGTGTACGGACTTGTTCTAAGAAACTGTGTACAGACAAAGAAATCAGGAAATCACAAAACTATGTATGTAGGTACTCAAAGAAGTGCAGTTCTGATAAAGGATCCGTTACTCAAATTCGAATGCACTGGCATAGGTTTGCCATTGAACACAGGCAAGGGAAGTTCCAGTTAAATCTATGAAATTCTCTTTAGCTCTCGAAAGTAGATGGGTGGGTAATTCATATTTTCACATCGGGTGAAACACCGGCAGTAACTCGAGAGCTAGAACGCAAACAAAGATGTTTGAACAAAGTGTTTTATGCGCTTTAACCATTTCATGAGGCTAGTTGGTTGTAGTAACGTAATGTTTGTGGTAGGAAAGTAGATGTGTAAATATGTACATATCTCCCTGAAAGATATAGGCAAAATAGTACATCCCAACGGGAATCGCGGTAATGTATGCTGGCGTAATGCATGAATCAAACAATGCTGGTAATGCACATTTCCGATTTCCAAAGCTATTTTCCAGCAATTATAAGATATACTCGTAAACATGACTTGGAGCATGGAAAATGCTGCAAGGGAGAAAGCTCATATGTTATAAGTCCAAGACTGGCCAATGAAATTCACTAGCAGAAACAAGGGGAAAATAACTTGCAAGCACACTTCGGTTATGGGTAGTCTGCTATATAAAGCGGAAAGATGAAAATTTCGAAGCATTTCAAATCATCACGCACGGGTAAGTAAAATGTATGAAGACAATTCCCCCTAGTAGCAAAGAGCATGCGCTATTGGAATTTCCAATGAGCGTCAGCATGCAAAAACCACACATACAGAGATACGATCGACCGCCGGCCAAAGCTTTCATTCATATTGAGGCGTATAAATGCGAGAATACGATGTCGTACTTTCCAAAAAGCTCTTATACATAAAGCTATAGAGCTAAAAGCATGAGTTTCCCCTTGTATAAATCTTCCCAGCCTAGGACATGCAATGTTAAAAAGAAACAACGCGTAATGGTCCGGTAATGCTTACACGCATTACGCGAAATGCTTACCGAATATATCCGTAAGCATTATTTTTCCCGTTGGGATAGCTCACTTTTACAGTGCCGCATCATACTCTTAGTATGTCTGTGAGCTATGCACATATCATGATTTCCAGTCGAAAGAAAGCACAGTACGCCCAAGCACTGGGAGTAGAGGATGTGTGATATTTTGCGCATCATTACTTCTAGTAGGAACTAACAACTACACTAATCAAGCAAATTTGAAAGATTCATACTTTTGAAGAAGGTTTTGCGTTAATACGATAACTGAAAATATGAAAAATTGAGAACGGTTTCGAAAGTTTTATGTAAAATGAATAAGCTCTTTATTTCAGCTAGTACAGTGTACAGTGGCTCACAGCTTATTTTAACCAGCACGTAAAAAAAACTTTGACTTCCTATAAAAACTAAACTAAAGATATCAACATTATTTAAAGGCAGGTTATTAGTCTAATGTTTAAACTAATCAAATATGACTTCTTTTATTTATTTTTATTTGTTTAGTATTCTAAAAGAACGAAAAACGCAACCAAAAACAATGCCACAGCTTATTTCAACCAAATACTTTGTAGGTGTGCAATGATCCGTTATCTTGCAATGCAGCAATTATTTCTTTGTCTATGCTGTATGTTGCTGAAATGTTTGAAAAGATCGTGCAAAAAAAATTAGTTTTTCGAAATGGGACCACGTACGACAATTGATCAGCGAGAACTTGTTCTCAGTAATTTTGAAAGTGGCAATTCGCGCAGGAAAATTGGTGAGATGGTTGAACTAAGTGATTCTACAGTACAGAGCGTCATATACAAATTTGTCCACGAAAGTAGAACGCTCGATAAAGGGAGAAATGCCCCCAACAAAATTTTCAATCAAGCGAACGAGCGCTTTATTGTTCGGAAAATCCGGGAAAACCCAAGGCTATCGGCTCCGAAAATTGTAAAAGAGGTGGAAGCTGAGTTGGACAAGTCCTGGCATCCGAAAACTATTCGTCGTGTGCTGCGAGAGCATGAATTCAATGGTAGAATAGCGCGTAAGAAACCATTTATAAGTGCCAAAAATCAGAAGTGCCGTTTAAAATTTGCCAAGGAACATTTGCATAAGGATTCTAGATTTTGGAATACCGTTATAGTCAATGATGAGTCGACATTTAATACTTTTTTTTTATTTAAAGAGCGTTATCTGCTCTCTTATAAATTACCCCACAAATGACACAAAAGCTTCAATGCCTAAGAGGCTAAAAATCGTTGTTGACGAGAAGGGTGGTCATACTAAATATTAAACTATTTTTCTGTGCGTTGTAACTTAATTTAAACATTGATTCTGTTATTTGGTTGACATAAGCTGTGACATTGTTTTTAGTTACTTTTTTCGTCATTAATTATTATGACCTATTGAAATAAAATAAAAATAATAACAAACTGAATAAGTGATAATTGTGAACACTAGTCTAATAATCTGCGTTTAAATAATGTTGATAACTTATTTCTTTTAGTTTTTATAGGAAGTTTAAGTTTTTTTTTACGTGCTGGTTGAAATAAGCTGTGAGCCACTGTATATCATTACAGAAATATATTTTACAATCAAAACTTACATTAAATACAGGTTTGCCAACATTCAGAACCTATTTATGGATACGACATATTGTTTGAAACTGTTTTTGAATGCAATTGCTATTTTATTTTCTATAATTAATTTTATATACCTAAAATATAAAAACTACGTTGTAGATGCTGATTTATAGACTGAGAAATTTATAATTTTTATAACTAAATTATATCGATGGAGATAAGTCGCGGATTATAAAAATTTATCGCAACAAACGTAAATAAAAAATTTATGGTTTTCAACTGCAAGTGGTCACATCAGTCAAGTATGCACTGTGAGCTGGTGTCTGATGAGAATCAGTGCATATTTTCGAAACGACTAAGTCAAAAAATTTCTCAATTTTAATCATTCCACAAAAACAATTTACCTCTAAAAACTTAGTTTTCATAACTCTAAAAAATAAATATCTGTGTTTGGAGGCGGGTGATCCGGAATTACGGCCGCATCATAAGAGCATCTGAATAATTTTACTTAACTAATTTCATTCGGAATATTTTGAAAATTAATTCAAACACCTCTAAAAACCCTGGAGATAAAAAAATATATCGAAACTGGCAATAATTGTATAATAAGATGACCCCAACGCAACCCCTGATCAACAGTATTTTAGTGGCAATGATCAGAAGGATATATCCCCAAAAGTGATTATACGATTAGTTATTCACTGAACTCAATAATTATTTATCATCCATTCCCATTTCCTCCAAATCGAAAAACATTCAACTACAAATAAATCAAAACTCTTACAAAGGGACCATTTTCCCACAAAAAGGTTGTAAAACTTCCAGAGTATGAGCTACTGCTGAGTTTAGTAATCTTAACAAACCAAATTCATTGTTTGTATGCATATTGCGTTGGTAAAATACTTGATAAGCCACACATTTATCATAGTATTTTATGCGAAATCGCATTTAGAATTTTTCCAACCAGAATTACTTAAGCCATTGCTTCCTTAACCAAATTGTGTTGACGCGAAAATCTACCAAAACTGCAGTTTCCAAAATAACAGAGCTCATAATTTACTTCCATATGCATCGTACACATCTTTGATTTATTTCCACATAAAACCAAAGCGACTACAACATTGCGAAATGTTTTGAATCAGTCCAAGAATTTCTTTTAGTTTCGAATGTCAGTAACGCTAGCTTTCAACATTTTAAGAATTTTATTTCCAATGACTGCTTTCAAAGATCACGAAAAATCCAAAAAGGATTTCTTCGTGCGCGAAACTTTCAAAGAATTTCAAGTGCATTTGTGCAAGTCATAGAATTGTTCGTTTACTTTACACAAGTCACTCCTACCGAAGAGACTGCAGAGATTGGAGACCAACGAAAACGTCTAGTGTTTGTAGTAGGAACAGCGTGATAAATGGTTTCTTTCGTAACCAAAGAGTAGAAAGCATTTCGGATGTTTTATCCATTTACAAATGGTAGTTGTGGTAAACATGTGGAGAGCGCAATGTGGTAGCATCAGGCAATACAAAAAAGAGACGAATGGAACACGATGTTCTGCTTTACCGTGAAAAATGCATTATGAGCAGGAATAAGATGCATGATTTGATTTGAACTTGAGTGAAATTCATCGAAAAGCTCTTTCGCGTTCAGAATATTTCTCTGATGGATGAACAGTTGAGGGTTTTCCTTTGAACGAAGGAACACTCAATTCGATTTTCACGCGCAAAAGCTATCTAAAAAAGTATGTATGTAGATTATCTGTATAGAATATGTCTTGTAGAATCTATATGTGCAGTATGTATGTACTTACGTGTAGATCTTATATATACATATGTATATATATATCTCGAATTGGGAGAAGTCAAATAGAAAAACGATGTGTATTTAAAAACAAAAAAAATCGCAGCTTTAAATATTGTTACCTTAGCTCCTCTCGAAATCAACCAAATCACCACCTTGGTCATTGATAGTTTAGTTATCCCTAAAAAATTCACAAACTTTGCCTTGCGTGATTTACCGCAAGATATCATTCAGCTCCATAATCGGCGGAAATCTTTAAGACAACGTCTTACCAGAATCTACCACAGACATCTTAGCACGGAAAATAACCAATATAAGTACAACTCTGCCCTTATTAAAAGCTTAAACATTTTAATCATGGTCAAAACTAAAGCCCATCTCAACGGAAAATTCGAAGAACGTCTCCAAAAAATAGTACCTGGTAAAGACATGTTCCAGGAAATTAATAAAATCATAGGTTGGAAAAGACTGAACTGTAACTTTACTTCTAATGGCAACTTGTTACGTTATGTTTTATTTTTAAAACTCTCGCACGTCTGCTCACCCCTTCTAGCACCAAAAAGTCGAAGGGGGTCAGTTTCGGGAGCCTGAACTCACCGGAGATGGGGGTGGGTGGGCGCCACTCGCTTCCCAATCCCGAAACCGATTATCGTCCGTCGCCCGGAAGCGAGAAGTATTGCGACGGCTTCTTGCACTAGCGGAAGGAAAATAACCCGAAAGAACACGCCAGCGTTCACAATTCTTTACAATAGTTTTATTTCCCAGAGTAGTTCGTTACTTTAACACTATTTACAATATACGAAACGGCGCCGCGATTTAAATTTATACTTTATGCTACTTGCTCGCTCTGGATATTCACTTAAGCTTACACCATGTACAATTCTAATCTTAACCTACTTACTCAGAATCCTTCTACTGTTGTTGATCGACCCTCATGCGCTCGAACGTCTGCTTCCGGACCAGGTTTCACGCAAGGATGTTTCAACCTGCTCGCACCGCAACCAATATTCTCGTAACTATCTGTGCCACGATCTTGCGCCAAATTCACTACTTCTTCCTCTTCGCCTGATTCGCTACATCATCCGCTCCGTCGATACGTTTAACGTCGTTCTCATTATCATATAACGCCAGGACCCCTTTCGTTACAGCCTAACGACCTCGCCACCTCGATTACGCCAACGATTTACTTCAGACTTTGCCAATTATTCCACCTATCGTTCGTCCGAGATCTTCATACTCATCCGCAAAAAGATTACGATCTTCGCTCCTATTCCTCTTCGAGCCACGCCAGATACGGATATATGAAATATCGAAATTTTCCGTTTATAATTTGAATACGATAGTCAGGCTACGTCTGATTCTTACCACGTCCATCCAAAAAGAGAGCGATCCATGCCTCGATCACCTCGCAGGCAACCTCGGCTCCGCTTCCTGATCCCGCTTAGACGGGATCCTAGATTGTCCGTTTGAACAAAATCCCAATGCATTTCAAATGCATTTCGGCTGCTGCATTCAGTTCCCGGTCATTGCACTTTCTTCATGCATTGCCGCAAGTGCAGTCGGTCATTGCACCTGGCATTGCGCTCAATCTATTGAAACATATGTATGGCAACGCCTTGATACGTTCCGGAACGCGGTCCGTTCCACTGGCGTTCCGCCGAACTGCCCTAGACACTTGAACTGTCAAATCCATGTTTTGTCTGTCGCCATGGCCGTTGTCGTTGACGTATTTTCCTTCATTTACCGAGTCGGTAATCGCCTTGTGTCGATCCTTCCTTCATTTACCGAGTCGGTAATCGCCTTGTGTCGATTCAGTTGAGTGTGCTGATGCTGGGCTGGATACAGTTGATGCTGTTGCTGGCGGGTCATCTTAATATGCTGGCCGCCTGCCTGTAGCGCCTTGGGATATGGGGATAAATTGTCGACTGCGCTGTCGAAATGCAGTAATCTTGTGGCAAGAGCTCCCGAACAGGTATGTAAACATTTTCCCTTCCACTACCATTGATCGTTCTTAGTTGCTTGGAGATTCTGGGAACCTGCATCACCATCTAGTACATCATTCTGGTATGATGTCATTTGATGCGCGGACGTTGGAATACGATGTAGCAGCAACCACACTCGTATCTTCGCGACGGGTGAAAAACCGATGCATCCTCCGCGTGAACGACGATCGTATCCAAACGTTGTAACCCTTTATATATAACGAAACGGACCGCTGCACTGCTTGCTGTACCAAGACGTCGAAAAGAATATTTCTCTTTTACTTCAGTCAGGTGAGTTCTTTTGATCATATTGTTTATTCGGGACTGTTATGGGGGCGACCCAGCCCCACCCACAGCTTCGAGGAATACCGGGTTCTGGCAAATGCGCGCCTTGATTCTGATATTGGCCGTTTTTGACAGGGTTCGCTGAGACTCGAAGCTTAATCTACAATCATACAATCTGTAACCTACATTATTACCTACGATACCCTATAATCTACATTATTTCTTAGCCTACGATTTCCTTCACTGAACTCATTGATTACTACATCACTCCTTCTTCTCTTTACCGCCAGCGTGTCCGCGTCTATAGATTAACAAGAGCTTTAATCCTCTACCGATACGACTCGCGAGTATGTTCGACCGTGACAAACTCACTCCCTGATGATATAGCCACCGCTGACGCTATTGCTGCTGCCTTTTTTTGCATCTACCGTGGTGAGAAGCATAGCTCCGATACCAACTTTGCTTCAGTCTTAAAGACTACTGTTTCTAACTTTCGGCAAGTAAAGCAATCAGTACAACAAAATCAATCGTTTAAATCAAACAGTCCAACAAATCTTTCCACAAATTCCCAAGGTTATGGTACCTTCGTGAATAACGAAACCCTTCTTACCCTTGTGTCGACCCTCTCCTCTAAAAAATCTAGAAGATAAAATTTCCAATTTCATCTCAAAAAGGCTCCCTACCTGCCTCTTTGAGCATCTCTCCTCTCAAACTTGGGAAAACTACTCGAAATGATCATTGAAATTCATCTAAACAACTCCATAGTAGAGAACCACATCATACCCGGTAGATGATTCGGCTTAAAACCCAAACATTCCACAGTGGACGCGCTAATGGATCTGAAAAGCGCAGTTGAGGAAAGTATCCAAAACAAGAAAGTTATCATTGATCTGCAGAAGGTCTTCGACTCCATTTGGATTGAAGGACTCCTGTACAAAATGATCAATTTTGGTTTCCCATCATGGTTAATTACATTTGTTGATAACTTTCTACGTGGCAGAAAGGCTTTCGTCACCTTCAATGGGGCTCTTTCGGACGAATTTCCAATCGACTCAGGTGTACTTCAAGGCTCCGTTCTCGCACTTATCTTATTCAACATTTCCACAGCAGATATCCCAGAAATTTCAAATAATTCTTCCATAGATGTTTCTGTCAATTTATATGCAGGTGATCTCCTCTTCTGGAACTCGCAGCATAACCCGCACTTTGTAACAGCGGTGCTACAAAGGTACGCGAATCAGCTTGTTGCATATTACTCAAAATGGGGCTTGAAGATAAATGCCAACAAAAGCGAGCTTATATTTTTCAGAGGCACCCATGCTGATTTCAAGAGAAGAATTAACACTATCAAAAACTCTAAAATTATTATCAATGAGCAGTCAATCACCCCTTCAAAAACCGTTAAATACCTTGGCATAAAGCTCGACCCTCGCTGGAGCTGTAGTCAACACGTTCAGATAAGCCTAAACAAGGCAGCCAGCGCATACCATCGCATAGGCTGTATCTTCAAACCGAACTCTATTATCTCAACTCGAGCAAAAACAATCGCCTATAAACAATTGATAAGGCCTATCCTCACTTACGGTGCCCTTATCTGGCCCTTCGCTCCTCCTAACGTATTTGAAAAGCTGGCGAAATTCGAACGCTATATTCTCCGAAATATCACGTCACTCTACTTTAAGGCGAATGGCGACTACTATAGGAATAGTGACCCATACCACCAATCAAAAATAGCGCCTCTTTCCTCTTACTTGGTTCATTTAAAAAACAATTCTATTCGACGCGCTATAGAGCCCCCCAACCCCATCATCCAATCATTTCATCCTAGACCCGGATCTTAACGATCAGATCTTCATCTTAAGAATAGCTCATAGGCAATGATCTTCACTCACCACAAATGAGGTTCCCAGTGAATGAGGTTCCCATGAAGCAATTTCAAAGCTGTGTTTTTGTTTATTTCAACGGATTTGCCTCCAGTTTTATTTTCCGAGCGAATATCATTAGGCTTTATTAAAGCGAATAATAGAAAACGCTGTAGTCATAATAGAAAAGGATGAATATGAATGAATAGTCATGCAAAAATTCAAAAACGAAGTGGAAATATCCTTTGCACATATTTATGAAACGAATGAAAAAGATCTTCAAAGAGTGCGACTGGTTTATTGGCGAATTAGTAGACTTCGGGTCCAAATTTATACGCGCTCCTGTCAATTTTCGATAGTTTCAATGCATGTTTTTTGCAATTAGTTTATTTCTTTCATCGACAATCTATAATGCCAATGTTTTAATAAAAAAAAATTTTAGTAAAAAAATTCTAAATTGTTTATTTATATGTATATCGTAACTCAATATGATCTCAACGTATATCTCGCGGAAGAAACACTGTTATTGTTGAAAATAGCCACCAATTCAACTTATTGTGCTATTTGTCACCTAGTTATGAACAATAAACTAATAATCGTGCAAGTAAACTTTGCATCATTTTATTACCACAAAAAAGTATCTAGTCTGCAAAACATGGTATTTTTAGCGACACCTTGTACCATCATTATAGATAGATATAAAAGGTAGCTGCGTTATGATGCTTTGTTCTTTTTTTTAAACAATATCTTTTCAGGAATTTGAACACAGAAAAACAGTAGAAATTATTCGTTGCCTAAAAGTTCATAAGCATCTCTTTTGCATATTTCTCAACACAAATCTATTGTTGACTTTATTTTCACAAAAGAAACTCGGAAAGATATTTTCCATAAACTTTATTGACCGCCAGTAGTTTCAAAATAATAGTATTTCATTCAATTAAAATTCAAAATCATCTTAAGTATTGCTTCAAATCAGCAAAACAAAAGATTCTACGATGTAAGTATTTTTACTTATCAAAAAGTTTGCTACAAAAAGCATTTCATCCTCAATTCGAGGAAAAGTGAATTCTTTTTGGCCAAATCTCTTCCACTTAGTTGAAAATTTCAAATAGATGAAACATAATTCAATCGAGAATAAAAACATTTCGGAACGTACATTTCAAAGAATCTACCAGTTTTCAACTCAAATTTACATACAATTTTAGTTTTACTCTTTTCATCAAACTAAAAAAGGAATTTGTGTATCTCAAAGTTGTCCGAGATGTAGGAGTAGATATTGCAGTTTCCATGACATAGTTATATCTGTTTGTTTTCAAGTTTGTCGTAAACGGCAAGCCATATCGTTTTGATGTCAAAGCTGATCATTGTAAATATTATGGGAAAGGATGCATAAGTGCAGAGTGAGTAGGTATTGCAATTGAATGTGCAATTTCGAATGAGAATTCTCATAAAACACTCTCTTTACGATAGTTACGTTTATTGAATAAGTTCTTATTTGAATTTTAGTACGAGTTGTTTATGGAAAAAGTAATGCATATGGATGGCTTTGAACATTTTAGAATAAACCTGTTGACAAAATAGTTAATTGAGTAAAAAAAAATATAATTTGAATTTTTAAGAATGATATGAAAATAAAAGACGGTAATAAAAAATTGAAAAGAGTAAATCAGGTTAAGATGATCAGGGAGTTTTATTTTAAGTAAAAAATTTGTAAATGTGTGTTCAAGGAATTTTCGGAAAAAGTGGTAACTCAGTAGAATAAAGCCGACGCTAATTTGATTTCTCGAAATGTTGCCGCTCTGAAAAATTGGTCTTTATGTGCTGCATGACCAGAAAATGAACACTGCGTGGGCCACTTCAAAGGAATATTTGGCAAAGTTTAGCCAAAATAAGAACGAGTTTTCGCGCCGTTTTGTTACCGTAGGCAAAACATCGATCCATTATGCCACACCAAAGACCAAGGAATAATCCAAACAGTGGGTTTCTTCGGGTGATCGTGCACCAAAGAAGGCCAAGGTGGGTTATAGCCACAATTTTTTGAGATGAATGTGGTGTCATTCACATTAATTACTTTGAAAAACGCAAAAAGTTAACCGGCAAATATTATTCAGAGCTTTTGGACAAATTCGATATTGATTTGAAGCAGAAATGACCGCATTTGGCAAAGAAAAAAATTCTGTTCTATCAAAACAGTCACCAGTCATTTTGCCAATCACCATGGCAAAAATCCATAAATTGGGCTATGAACTGCTACCCCATCTATTATATTCTCCAAATTTCCTGTCTCCAAACCTGAAGAAATGGCTGGTCGTTAAGAAATTTGGGTCAACTGAGAGCTCATCATTGAAACAAATACCTATTTTGAGGGCCTTGCGGAAACCTATTATTTAGAAGGGATAAACAAATTGGAAAAACCCTGGACTAAATGTATCGAGCTATGAGAAGACTACGTTGAGAAACAAAATGCTTTTTTGCCGAAAGAAAATCTTGCATTCACAAAGTCACTAACATATCAAACTACCCTCGCATAATGGAAAAAAGTCTCTTAATAAATCCAGAACCAAGAGTATACAATGAAATAAAAACGTTTCATCATGCAAATACAGGCTGCCGTTGGGCTTTCTCAGGTGATTTTTCGGTATGAAACTTGCTTATATGCATATGTTACTTTTTTGAGGTCTTTCCATTTATTCTTTGCAAATATTCATAGTATTTCAAGTCAAATTTATCGAATTTGATATAAATTCATAGTTTTTACAAGTCAAATTGCAATTTTTTTTTTGAGCGAAATTTATTAGTTTCCAACATAAGTTTATCCATATCCGAGACTCAGAAATTTACATTTTGCACAATACTTTATTTTGCCGGATAAAGTTCATAAGCTTTCGAATTGAATTTAGAGTTAAATGGTCTCGGAAAATGTTGGAATCTAATTAGAAATTTATGAATTTAGCCCGAAAGTATTAAGAATTTAACTTTTGAATACTATAAATTTTAATCAAAAATCAATTAACTGAATCTTTTTATTCAAAGACAAATTTTCATTTAAATGCTAGATTATTTTTTATTTCTTTTACTTATCTGATTTATCTGGATACTTACTGAACTTCTTTATACATACTGAACTTCTTTATGCTGATCTGATACTAACTCTTACTGATATTATTTATTATAGGGATAGATATTGAAGAAGAGGCCAGATTACGCTCTATATCTCAAAATGGCAAATAGGTGATGGCCTTGTCCTGGTGTGATTAAAAATGCGACACTCAAATATGGCTGACACGAGTTAACTTACAGTTGCCGAGGGGTTAATTATTCATCCAGGTGAAAAAATAATATGACACATTTTTATTTTACTGCAAGAAAATGCACTCGTTATCACTGAGAGAATACTAAACGACTTCCTTTTTTAAAAATATAGAAATTCTATAACATAATATGTTTAGGATTATTTCATACAAAGCGTCTACAATGATTGCAAGTAATATAGCGCGATACAAGAGCTAAAACCCGCTATCTAAACATTTTGGAATGAAATTCCCCAATCATACGTAAAATCTTTGTATGATAGTATTAACAAAATAATATTTGACGCAATGAAGAATAATGGTTTAGTGTCAAAATATTGAACAAAATCAACCCAAACTATTTTGTTTAACTTTTTCATATTTTTATCTTTTTTTGTTACTTAAGTTATAGTTTTGTCACATGAAAAGGATGCTGGTTAATTATTTCTGCTATCCACCTGTTGGTAATTAAATAATTATTTGATTCAAGGTCATTGCCCGGCTAAAGACTCTGGCCCCTAGTTCGAACGAGGATCCGCGTACCTGATTTAAATCAGGGGTAAAGTGGGTCGTGGAACTAATCATTCTACACTCGTATTCACATTGATTTTCAATTTGTGATAAAGCTCTCTACCAGCTTCCAACGAGGGTTATCGTGGGATTACTTTACTTTATTGTCCGGTCAAAAAAATTAAATGTAGCAATTGCTATCTGAAGAAATGTATCGAATTGGAATAAGAACTAAAGAAATTATGTGAGGTTTTGTTTTGGTCCAACAAAGTTTAGAGGATTTCAGATGAATCTTATTTGCTCAGTTGTGCTTTAAATACTACTTAAAATCATATATCATAGAACACATATACTATTAATAAATTTTTCATTCTGGAACTAAGAAACAGCTACTTATTATTCATGGCAGATCGATGGAAACTGATTCAAACAACATGCTGTTTCCAATTACCTCAATATTTTGCAGGACATGCGATGTGTAGCAGAAAAAATAATGGCATTTCTATGTAAATGAAGAGAAACTGATGGTAGAAAAAAGCATGATAGAAGGAAATCCGAAGATTATGATTGGCTATTATATATTGGAAAATTATATTTGTACCCACTTATACAATACTTGGAACACTTTGTGAAAACATTAATGAACAAAATCAGTTATCATCGCCGATAGATAGTTGGAATAAAAAATCTTAGTTTCATCCTGATTTCACTGATTCGATTTATACTGAAACAACTCATTATCTGAGTAACAAACAATTGCAAGCATAAAATACAATGCTAAAACTTTTCAATGGCCATTATCTATTCATAGTACTCCTATAAAATTTGGTCTCAGTATCAGATATCATTAACAATAGTAATACCACCAATTAAAGTGATATTGCAGAGTGAGAGAGAGAGAGGGAGCAATGAATATGGCCACAGAGCCAACGGGCGAAGCTCCTTGAAAGATGAGCCAATGAATTTTCTATGCCCATCAGTTACAAGCTGAAAGTATCCATGTCGCCAAAGAGAGAGAGAGAGAGAGACCAAGAGAGGGAGAGATCCGCCAGTTCGCTGTCATAAACACAAAGCCATAACTAATTACAATGGCTTGTTGCTGAAGTTGTAATTGGTTCCGAAGGAAATTTGCATATCGCCGCAATGAAGTTTAAATGAGACTTTAATGATATAGTGCTGCGATGCAGTAGTCATAATGGCAGTTAGATGGTAAGGTGATGATGATGCTCATTTCGCAGGTGGCATTTATTCCTGAAAAATAATTACGTATACAACTTACGAAAACTTATGGGTGAGAATCTGTGTAAAAACAAGGAAGTAAATGCAACAAATCCTTAAGAGTTTCCTATTTCATCAACCCTTAATTAATTATATTATGAGTTCTTCTTGCATTTTCACAAAGTACTAAAGCTTTTCAATTTAAAATGCATTGGTTCAAAGGCTTTACAGCCCAATAGACAACAAATACAAGTAAATTAACTTCAAAGCAAATCGATACCTGTCAAGAGCACGACACATAACGCCTTGGTTTGATGCTCAGGTCAAATATTTTACATGAAACGGAGAAAAGCTCATAAATTTAATGGGATTTGATGTAATAATAATACAAAGTAAAATATGAGTATTGATGATCTGAAAATAGGATACACTATCATGATAGTAAACAAAGTTGGCTGGTTATTTCATCAATTCAATTATAATTAATAACTAGGTGTACTATTGGTAGCACGATGTGATCAAATTAATGATAAAAGCTTCATTTTGAGGCATGAATGGTTTCACAAACTGCTGCAGATCCTTTGAATTGGAACATGATTTTTTTCACAAACGGTGAAGTGCAAAATAATAAAACAAATTACATAGTTGGCGACCACGCTTAATTAAATTTATTTGATTTTCGATGACTATGCGGGTTTATGTACTAGATGCCTGATAGGCAGCATTTGCATCGATTGAGTTGCATGATTGATCGCAAGCGATGGTGACAGGTTAGAGGCGGCAGAATGGACGGTCGAAGAGTTGCAATCCAATGGTCTACGAAGATAGATTTTTTAATCAATTGTCTTCGTAGATGGTTGGAGGCGATCAAAATAAAAGATAAAAATTGACAAATGGCGTGAAGCAAATCATCTTACATTCGAAAAAATCGCGATCATGAAAATAGAGTCTCTACAACTTCCACTTCGAAAGGCTTCCAAAATCGAAGGGAGCAGGATAATTTTGCTTTTCTTTACAGAAAATGTACCGAAAGAAATTCAATCGATTTGTCAAAAAAATTCACAAAATAATCTTTAATATTCTCCTATTCGCTTTTCGAAACCCAACATATCACAACGATTTCAATTTCAATGACACCACTCACAATGTCTCACAATATTAATGGAAATCAAACAAAGCCTTGTTGAATTGGAAACAGTAGCACAAACAAGATTGCAGCCTGTAGACGGTTTCATAACGATATCTGCCTGCTAGTATGATGCATCATTTTGCATTGTGCACTGAGATCACTACGATAACATACGAACATTATATTTTGCGGACTATTCGAAAATCATTGTTAAAGTGGGGTCGCCAGAGTAATATCTCATCAAATCGTATTCGACATAAAGTACATGAATGCATTTCTGCATAACTGTGCATATATGCTTTGGGCAATGCATTAGTGCTGCTGTGTGAAATTTAGGAATCCTGTGAATATTTTGTAAAATGGAAGAAATTAGTGCATGGATGCGGAAAACCAAAAAAATTACCGAAATCTGAAATCTAAAAAAAGTTAGGGCACGAACTCTTAGCCTGAATAAAAAAAAACCAATTTTTAATGCGACTTTAATAATAAATGATGATGTTTTCGCATTTAATTAAAAGTTTTGCATGTTTACTTTAAGAACAATATAATAAAACCGGTAACGAAGCAAATTTCACAGCATTATCGTAACATTTTTCACTGAAGTACCAAAATATCGCAAAAAAAGTTAAGGCACAGCGCAGTTTTATCTGAAATTATTTGTAATTCCTGGACAAAAATACAGTTAAATGTACTTAAAATCATGAAAATATGATATTTCTATTCAGTCTAGCTTGAAAAGTGATTTGAAAAAGTAATTTTATTGAAGGTGTTGTCAAAAATGAGTGTGAAAAGGAAATCGGTAGGTGCAGAAATCCGTGAATGTTTTTTGCGACGTTGGAAAACATGAATGGCGTATTCTGAGATTGGAATACAATTGGGAAAATCAAGCTATACAGTGACAAATTTAATAACAAAATATAAATCAACCAAATCGCTTGAAACAAAGCATCGGTCAGAAAGACCTAAAATCTTATATGAGGTTAAAAAAATGTGGATTATCATAAAAATTAAGAAAACCCCTAAACTAAGTGTCCCAGTTTTTCAAATTAAGGTGAAAGAACGAGTTGAAACGAAAGTCGCCACTCAAACTATTCGAAATGTAATAAAGAAAGCGGGTTTTAAGAACAGAATGTGCCTAAGTAAACCTTATATTAGTACAAAAAATGAAATTGTTAAGTTACAATTTGATTAAGAGTTCGTAAAAAAGGCAAAATCAATCTGGAAGTCAATAATTTTTGTTGAAGTAAAAATTTATGTTTTTGTATCTGATGGGCGGCGATATGTTCGGCGAAAGCCTAATACAGAGTTTAGGAGGAATCATACTACTTCCACTGTAAAACACAGCGGAGAGAACTTAATGCTATGGAACTGTATGGGGCCATCTGGTGCTGAAAATATAGATTTTGTGAACGGTATGATGGATCAAACCTGTTGCCTGGGTATCCTTAAAAGAAATATTAAACAAAATTGCTGAAAAACTAGGCATTTTATATAATTTTGGCCTCTATGAGCACAATTCGGAGCAATGTCGACTTTGGGCTATTTGTAACTGTAAAAGTGCTATTGAAACCCCCCTCAGTCAACGAACTTAAGCCCGATCGAGCATTTATGGCATCATCTCAAAACCAGAGTAGCATTGCGTAAGGTAAAGTATAACAAAGGGCTCCAAGATGTCATTATTGATGAAGGGACCAAAATTTCGCCCACTTTTTGTAAAAAAATTGCGAAAAAGATGCCGAAACGACTGCGCAAAGTAATAAAAATGCGTGGAAGAGCCACAAAGTATTAGCGCTATGTAAGTTAATTTTTTTGAAACTGATCACTTTAACACAATTGAAATAATTTCAGATGAAAATGCGCTGTGCCTTAACTTTTTTTGCGCTATTTTGGTACTTCACTGCAAAATGTTACGTTAATGTTGTGGAATTTGCTTCGTTACCGGTTTTTTTTATATTGTTCTTTTAATTAAATGCAAAAACACAATCATTTATTTTTAAAGTCGCATTAAAAATAGGTTTTTTGTTCTTACTAAGTGTTCGTGCCTTAACTTTTTTTACCCACTATATGTAGTGGGAAAATGCAACGATAATGAAATGAGGATTTAGGAATATGTACTCGTAATATGATGCAATGGATAAGCTAAAAATTTAATAGTTCGGTTGTTTGAAGGTAGGGAATGTTTTGGTTTGGGATATAATCTAGAAATTGGTGGTAGATGATGAGATAAATAGTCAAGCGTTAAGAATACGGTCGAATCCAATTAACAAATTATTTTATATCTTATGCCTTATATCTACATAAGATTTTTGTTACAAAAAAACGGGTGCGTATTTTTTTTAAATCTTTTTTTTAAATCTGTATCTTTCAAGTTTTTGAATATGCTTAAAAGTTAGGTTAATAAAATTAACGCTACGATGCCAATTAGACACTAAAATGTAAATAAATGGGTCTTTGGTGTTGAATGCAGAAAAGAATATATTTATTCCTAACATTTAATTCAAATGCAAGAATCAATGTTAATGTTGCTTTCTACAGTCTTGAAAACTCACCCTGATTTGGTTGTTGTGTTCTAATAATAACTTACTTTAAATATAAAGCAAAACAATAAATTTACTTTGCATTTAATATGTGCACCATTTAAAAAAAAAAATGATTTCCTCATTCGGCTTCGAATGATCGCTTTCACTCTTGATTACGAATTCATACCAATAGCGAAAACTATTAACAGCAACATATTAAAATCAAGCACTTACATAGTACCATATAAACTTTTACGATAATCGAATAACAAATAATTCATCATCGACAACAATGAATTAATTATATGCCAAACACACTTATCGCAATTACCGTCCCATGTCAACGTAGCGAAAGCTACAACCGTTTCTCTTGCACAGAAAATTGCAATGAAAATATTGACCAGGCCGATTCACTGATTTGATTCCGCAGTGCTTTATTCGCGGTAGGATAATTTCAGATTGAGTGACACGCTACTTTCTCAGGAAAAGCTAAATAGGAACAATTCCCCATACATACCCATCACCGGTAAAGTGGAAATCGACCGACTCATATTCGGTGACTATTCAAAGTTTTTTGTGAAACACAGCGGGTCTTGTGTGACATTTGACTAGGAGGAGGCTCGACTAAATATACCTAGTCGAGTGAGAGTCTCACAGAAACACTACAAAGACAATTTAAATGGTTGACCGATTTATTGCGGTCATTTGTGAAAATTAACACTTTCAATACGGAAAAAGATATTTCTATGTATTTGATGCATCTTTTTAAGGGGAACTGTAAAAGTTTCGTATTATATTTCCTGCTTCAGAGAAATATTTAGATTATTTGAGGAGATCCATTTTGATGGCTAAAATGTGGAGACAAAAGTTTAACAAAATAAACCAAAAAATCAAAAAAAAATCCAAATACTTTCATAATGCTTTGCAAAGTTAAAACCCACAAATTCCATCTCCATCCGACCGACGATAAACACTTACCAATGTTTGTTTCTAATGAAAAATAATTAATTGAATATTTTACCGGATATTATCGAGTAGTTTGATTGGACTAGTAAAAGCTATTGGATGAAGAAAGATTGATATGCAAATGAAAAAATTTAACTGATGTCTAATTCGATTTAATTGCTGAAACCTTGCCAAACAATTGACAACATTGCACGACCATAGCTGCTACATAGCACTAGTCCTTGACTCTACGCATCGCGTTGAAAGCGTTAACACAATTTCTAGAGGGTGGAAATGGCATTCAAGCTGCAAATGGGTTTGTTTACGCTACGGAACAATTGCAAGTTTCGAATGTGAAATCAAAGTACATAAACACTTCAATCAGAACGAGCTTCAATCAAACGATTATTTCAAAAATTCATGTGTAAGAAAATATCTTCTCGTTTGTATCTAATCCCATACACATTTAAACATATGTTTTAGATTTGCCGGCTGTTGCCGTTGCTGATGTGGAGATCGATTCGACATTTAAACGGTGCAAATTGCGATGCCGCCAGAATAGATAGATTCAATTTTTTTGGCAAACGAGCTATCTAATAGGCCGGTTAAATTTAGCTGGGCGCGAAAGTGGTTTAAAGACGGCGAGATGAATTTGATTCGAGATCCATGTACATAAGAAGACGATTCGAAAATAGACATGACAGAGATTTCGTTTGTTTTGATCGGTCGTTGCCAAACAATAAATGTGATAGAATAATGATGACATTTTGATGAGTTGATATCGAAATATTCATTAATTGACCCACGCAGTTTTAGACGGCACATACGCACTTGCTCAAATTTGCCGAACAATTTTTATTTTTTGGATACCTACATTAGTTATTTATTTGGTTTGAAGCGTTTTATGATATTTGTTTATTTCAGAAATGTGTATGAATAAAAGGATAGAGTTTTGAACAGTTTGAATGCTAGCCCTTAAAATTCCATGCAAAAACAGGTGAAAACGTGCATAGCCTAATTATTTCATTATTGCTACGGAGAAAGGGGCGAAACAGTTCTCAGCTTCCACAAGCGAGCATGAGCTATGCATGCAATAATATACAGTTTTCCACTCTTCCCGATTTCAACGCTCGTAGTTGAGAAAGGACTCTGATATTCAGTAACCTGCTCAGTTGCTTTGAAATAGCTACTACCCGTCGAAAACGAGGAATCTTAATGAGTGCCCTACTTTTAACAGCTAAGGTCATTGAAATATTGAATCTTAACTACTCGAAAAAAAAAACTTTGAATAAATTTGCACTATGATCGTAATTTCTACCGCAGAACATTATCAGATTATTTATGAATAGTCTAATTTACAGATATAAAATACATCAATAAATAGCGAAATTCAATAAATTTTTAGCATGTGAAGATAGCATTGATAATTTCATGGCCACAATTAAGAATTAGTATTATTATAAAGAATTCTAATTTTTAGTAGCTACTTGACGACGGTTTTTTTTCTAATTCTAATTTTTAGTAACTACTTGATGACGTTATTTTATGTGGATTTACGGAAAAATTTTGAGTGAAAAGATACGTGTCTTATCGCAATAAAAAAGTTTAACAGAAGAGATTATATACTAAAGCCATGTGACACACAGGGAATATTTTGGTTGCTGAGAGTAACTGTGAGTGATGTAATTTTATAAAAAAAGCTTTTCACACAGAGCATACTTTTCGTGATGCATGGAAATGCATTTTTCATAAAGATAAACCGACAAAATGACTCTACTTACACTGAGGAAGTTGGAAGAATATTCAAAATTCTAATTATTTATTAATAAGTTTGAAAGTGATATCAAAGGATTGTAGGGGAAAAGCTAATTGTTAAAACAAAAGTTTGGTCACGAATAGAATGATTTGCATCGACTTATCAAGTCAGTTTGAAAAGTCACTTTAATATTGTTACATTCAGTGGATGAATCTGCTATCATATCAAATAGTCTCAAATTCCAATGAAACTTGATCAAACTAGAAACCAATTGCGACGAACATTTTTAGGGGAGGTTTCATTTCAAACCAGGAAGAAGAAATAGATTTAATTTAAGTGAGGGTTTTTGGTTGATAGATGGAATAAGTTTTTTTTGATAATTTAAGCACCTAGTTACCAAGCGCTAATTCATTACGGCGTGCAAACGAACCAGTGGGGACTTCCAGGGACCTTCTAAAATAAATTAAATATCATTCTGCGCTACGTTTAAATAGAAAGTAATCACAAAAACGGATAGGATTGAATTTGAAGATAATTAAGACAGGTTATGTACATGTTTAGAGTAAGAAATGTTAAATTCTTTACCTACTTTTAGGCACGTAGCGCCCATATAAGGTTAACAAATCTCAAAATTTTATCATATCTAAGTTTGAAACACATTTCGACTATAATTTAAATACTTGTGTTTTATTAGTTTTATTTTTTTTTATTTTTGTAAGTTGTTTGATTGTTTTTCGTACTTTTTATTTAAAGTAACCAAAATGGAGTGATCAGAATGACAGGACCAAAATTGAAAATGAAAGTCATCTTACCAACTTTACGGGCAATAAGTTGCCACCACACCAATTAAATAGCATACAAGTTCAGATTTGTGTCCAACGGTAGACCATACGGAAAAACAGAAGAAAGATGAAACGAAGAGGAAGGGTTGTTTACTGTGACCTGAAACACTCGGTTATGGCTCAAGGAAGAAATACCTATTTTTTTCGATTTTATACAGCAACAAGCCATGCTCGACTAGGCTTTTGTGAAGTTTGTGTGCACAGCATTTTTTCTCGTCCATCTAAGGCAAAAGCGACTGAGCTTATGAATGGGATAAGGCAATTTAGAGTAAATATTCTGCTTTCAAATTCATGTTTTTCTGCAGTGAGGGTAGGACGATTCATTCTAGAGTCAACTATTTTTTCAGGAAGTTTATTGAAACCAATAAGAAGGTAAATTGAATGGTAATTGAAAACTTAGGAAACTTCGCCCGTCTTGATAATTGAAATAGTATGGAAAATTTCTCAAGCTCAACTGAAGCAAAGACTTATGAAGAAGTTTTTGATCAAATGAAGTCAAAACCTTGAATTGACACCACATTCCTGTTTCAGGACGGCATCGAAAGTCAGCTAGTACAGTCGAATTATAAAGCGAAAAATTTCACTTTGCAGTTCGAATTGTACTTAGTCATTTAAATTACTATTGAGATTCGGAAGCACTTTAGTTTTAAAAGAACGACATATTGATTGAATGAAAGTTGATTTTTGAATTTTTGAAGTTGAATTGAAAGTTGATATTCGTGTTGAAATCAAACTATGGGAGATGTGTGTTAACTGAATATTTCAAAGGTTTTAAAATCATCAACTGGGAAAAAGTTGAGGCCCAAAAATGCGATCAAGCGGTGGGGTCCCTGGTTCGAATCCAGGATCGGACCGGAAAACGTGTACCGAGCCTTCGTCTGAACAGTCAAATCAGGGGTAAAGTGAGTCATCGAACTAATCATTCCAAATTTGATTGTTTCCATTGTAAATTTGTGAATGAAGCTCACTGTCAGCTTCAACCTCTGGACCCGACCAGTTTTTACTTTACGTACGCGGGATTACTTACCTATATTTTACATTATTTATTCACGGGGCTGTAACAAGCTTCAGTATTCAATGTTTCTAAGATAATTTTCGGTGTTCGTAAGGAGGTTAACAGTTTTTTTTAATCCGCAGAGAATATTAATCAATTTAATATTAATACTCACCAAATAGAGTAAATATTTTGTTAAGCATTGGGAAATTATAAGCGGCACCATACACACATCTTTGAATTGAATCCACTTTACGCGCCATGCGGCAAAACAAACTTGCCGCACTTATACCGAAAGATTACGTGTGGCACAAACACTTCGGGTCACTTTAATGCAAAATTGATTCCTTAAGAAAAATTTGCCTTTTTGCGTAAAGTACGATCGCACATATGTAAGGACTTGCTATGCGATCGAGCTACTCTATCACACTTCTGAATAACTTGATCTTGAATGCACTGAGCTAGCATACTGTCCCATTTTATTAATTCCCATTGTTTTTGAAACTAAACACAAGTTTGCAGCGTTCGAAATATCTGCTTTGACTATATCCACTAAGTACTCGTAAACACTGCAATTGTTCCCATTAATTTTATTGCTTGCAAAGTGCACTCGGTGCAATATTTTACAATGCAGTTATAGTGAATTGATTTTTTTCTTGTTTTGCCGTGCATTCATAGCATTCATATCTACAAATATAAAATGCATTTTCGTCAATTACATGAGCCATGACGATCAAAAACACTAATAACTGACGTCAACACATGAGGATTATCCACAGAAATAAATTCAAATTATATCTGCTCGTAAAATATGATTTCCTATATTTTACGTTTTTAGATTACACTGTGAGGCTTTGTGCATGTGTCACCATAAGATTTTCAGTGAAACAACACGTGCGGGCTGGATAATTAACTTTCGTAGAAGCTGACGATTTCCATGACAATGTGCCAAAATTTTACTTCGAAACTAACAGCAAACAATATTGAATGGATCCTGTCTTGTGGGATATGTGTTTTGCTGAGTGCGATTTGAAAATATCACATTCGCCAAAATCATGGATGTTTACTTGTTGTTGACAGTTCCTAATTAAGTGAACAATATTTTAAAATGCTTCGAGCGACAAACATCCCATTTAGAAGTACGCTAGAGTAAGCAATAAACATTTTTCGAGGTACGAAAAGATGATGAGCTACGGAATTGATTTGATTTTCACGCTGTAGGCTGCAATTAGAAGAGCGAAATACATTATCATTTATAATATATTTTCCTTAGGATAGTCATGGAGATAATATAAAACTTAGTGAAACTTTGGTGACATTTAATTAAGTGGCAGCTTTTAAAAAACAATATGCCTTCAAAATCAGATTTTAAGCTTCTGGAGATTCTCTGGAAAAATCTTATGCTTTTGACTCCAAAACAGAGCACCGACTTCAATTGAAATTTCCGTTAGATACTACGAATATATTTTGTTCACAAAATCAACATCTGAATTGCTTTCAAGTGTTAGGTTGCAGAAGAACAAAACAATTTCCAGTTTGATTTTGCGTTTTGATTTCATAAGCGACAAACAATCTTATGAAATAAATAATCAAAAGACTTTGTTGCAATCAATTAACCTAAATATTTTCAATTTAAATTGTTTTCGTTTGTTTTCAAATAATGTAGAATTTTCGAATCAGCATAATTCGCAAAAAGTTCCATTAATATTCACAAATATTTACAAAATCATTTGTATAATTTCACCATTCACTCGGCAGTCAACGATAATACTTCATGAGCTTACTTGAAAGTAAATATTCCGAAATAGTTAGCACTTGGCTGAGTTAAAAACACCAGCATACTCCGGAAATTGAGTGCCTGCAATAAAGCTGAGTGCAGAACTCATAGTACTCGATGCTTGTGCAGCGCCACATTCAACCACCATTTTGAATTTAATATTTATAGTTGACATCAAAATATTTACGGAATTTACGGAGATGGATGTGCATTAAAATTGTAATATTGGTACATTTTCAACTGAAGAATATTTGCCATGAGTTCAAATTGCATTTTGTTGTCATAGTTTTGTATCAATTTCAGTTTAATTTTGTGAACTTTATTACATTGTTGCAACTTTGTAGTGTGGTTTGAATTTGTTTTTGAATATCGTACAATTTGAGTAATAAGTCAACCGAATACGCAAATATATATGTGTAAGTACTAAGTAGTAGGTAGAGCGTACAGCGGTGACTCCCGTCATATATGGGCTTGTCAATGGATCACAAATTATATCAAATTATATCCTTAAGTTTATATTTACTACAAACCTGAGTAAAATTATGACCCAAGTACTCGTAGAGTGAGTTTTATCCTTTTTTTTATTTATATGACACGATAGTGAAACATAATGTTTAGAACCTTCACATCCCATGTACGAACCTCAAAAAAGATAGTAGAGAATATGTTCATTCATTCTTCCTTACTTTATTTATTTATCTCTTACAAACAATGAACGAATTTAAATTTTAGAGTACGCACTATACTAGCCAGTTGAATGAGAATTTTTCACGCGACGTAAGTTTTTATAGACGTTTATGAAAAAAAATGGTTATTAATATATTTCAATTTTATAAATTTTAATTTTATTTGCATACAAAACTTGCAGTAAAATAAAAAAATTGTGGAAATTTTCAGCTTTACGTTGTCTTAGAATGAAAGTATATTTCTGATAATTAATAGCCTTATTTTCCCGACAAACCCACATTGGGCGCTTAAATTTTTAAGACATTTTGTACCCCCTCAACGTCTGAACTTATGCAGGTACAACAAATTATAGTCCAATAAGTTGCTTGAGGTTGGTTTGTCAGTTTCTAGCTGTGGAATTCTTTCAAATTTCGTAAGCGATGCGAAAAAGTTCAACTTAAATCACCTCAAAGCTAAAAGTTGAAATTATTGGGATTTTTTGCACCTCTATCGAGATCAGATTACGCCGGGTTGAGACGGTTAACTACAATAAATCCAGTGTAGGATCATAAAAATTACTTAGGTTGCTGCAACTACACTGGGTTAAGAATTAGTACTTTTCGGTGCATCCATTCCAACTACTCAAGGACGACATGCTATCGTTGACATAGCAGTATGTTAAAAGCACTTAAAAGTTTTTTTAGTGTTTCCATTTTTCTCCCTCATTAGCGTTTTGTTACGGTACCACCGCAAAATGCTTGTAGAAGCAACGTGACCAACTTGATCACGTTGTGGAAATAGTCACAAGATCGCAATCTCAAGCACGCGTGGCTTATTTGAAAAATGCTGTGCTTTCTGACGAGATTTCAGACTCGCTGCAGATGCAATTTCGAATATGGCATGCACGTTTTATCTCTGAGCAGTTTCCGCTCGCAAAAGATGTTAAAAATGTTCAAATTGCGCTTATGATGATCAAAAACCACAAGTGTACTTAAAAAAGTTAGTGCATCTATTTTTTTTGAACCTTTTTGACCATAAATTTGCTCTTGACATCACTTGTAACCTGTCAGATGATCTTGTTGTCAAATCTTCTTGATCTCAAACGTATCATTATCGTTTGAGATCAAGAAGATTTGACAACATAATGGCATAAGATTGATTTCGTTTAACTGTGGGTAAATATGATTTAATTTTAATTCCATGTCGGACGAAATTATTTTGCATGCAGGATTTAATTTTGCTGGAGAATTTTCTACGTTCAACAGACGAGGTTCATCAGCTACTTTATTGAGAACACTAATCTAGAATATTCATCTGTAGCGAAGTAAAAGACATCGATTATTTAAGTTTAAAACAGGTGCAAACTAACAGAAAATCTGATACATGATACAATGCATAAGTATTTAGATCAGTAAATTCTTTTGTAAGCTTTAATTATAAAATCAACCCCTCAACACTAAAAACAACAGCAAGGTGTTTTCGATAGACAGTCAACTTGTGACTCATATCCAAAATGTTTATTTGTAATGATTTTCCAGTGATTTAGATTATTCAAGCCATATCGACTGGAAGTTGGGTCTAATTATTTGCATTTTTTTCACTATTTTTCCTTGCGTACAGTCAAAATTTGCATCTTATCTTGAACACATTTTGCTTATTATAGCCATCTTATTGAGATTTGTGCCTGCTCAAAACTTTTTAGTGTAATAAAATTATAATATATCATTGTTATGATTACTTTTCTTATTTCACCATGTTGACTGCCACCTTGACTTGGCGGGGTATAATAATAAAAAAAACATGAGTTTTGAGAGAAGAAAAAAACTTACGGACTTTACAAAGATTAGCCTTGAAAAAGCAACCTCAAACTAGCAGTGATACCCTTTTTGGAAGGAACTGCTCACGTAAAACGACTTAAACTGCCAAAATAAAAGTGGCTTGGAGGACGAAATCGTATGGTTTGGATAGCAAGCAGTGATATCCACGCCAAAGCCACTAATGGGATAGTACTCTGATTAACGTGGCAATGGTCTGCTGAACATGGAAGCCAAAACGGGCCTTGCAGTAAGTATTGGTGCAACATTAACATCCTGGCGTCCTGAATACAGAGACATGTCTCCAGTTACTAAAAAGAAAAACCCACAGGAGGTATGCAAATACTCTTAAGACCACGTGACCAAAGACAGGTGGATAGCGCGTCTCATCAAAAATTTAAAGCACTGATGAGATCGATTACTATATAACGCAATTCCACAGCGGGCACTAGTATTTTCGGTACTTTTTAAACGAATGAGATGAATGGAAGGAGGATTAATCTAAGAACACAGCTAGCGACAGACATTGGTTAATTCTTTCCTGACACGCTAGTGGGTACTGTGCTGTTTGAAGAGACGAACTAAAAGAAAGCTGTTCTCGATCGGTCGATATCTTAATGTAGACAACGGCTCATGAAACGCGATAAGAGAATGAGCCTAAAGTATATGTTAAACGGTTCCAACTGTATTTAAGTTTATAGTTCAAGTATGGGAGTCCAACAGAAAATGCGTAAAAGTATTTTATCACCCATTAAAAATTTAGCAAATCGGAGAGTAAAAATTATCGAATAAAAACTAAATTTCAGAGCAAGTTTGTTTATTCATCAGCAAGACGCAGATAATTTTGTATTAAATATTAGTAATGGACTTCTCTATAAATATAAACCGTAGTACTTTATCAATTCTGCAAAATGAAGAGGCAAGAAGTCGTGCATATTTGGAACCCGAATAATCGCATATTTCCTCAAATTTTAATTATGAGCATAAAATGAATCTTGATTAAGATGACCACTGCTTGAATGGTGTAGCTCATTACATATTATAAGTGAAGTAGGTCCTATTTGAAAAAGTTGACCTGTACATCTCGCAAAATAAATCCAACAGCTGAATAGGAAAGCTTTAGAAGAGATTTACTGAAACTCGCAACTATACCATAACATGATATGAGGAGACCTAAAGATTTGAATCGTTATCTCGGAAAAGTTTTAAACAAGTTTTCATTCCTAAACTAATAGAAAAATATTTTAAATCATTGATTATAGATTTTATATTATGATTATTGATTATTATGATCATTTATTATTAGTATGCTCAAAAATATTAAGCATCATTTTCTATTTGTACAAAAAAAATCCGATCTTGTTTTCAAATCAAAAGCCAATCTGCATTTTCACAAGCAAATCGATAAACATTATTAAAATGTTCTTGGGATTTCTAAATATTTTTCTCTTCAATGATATGCAAAATGAATTCTCTAAACAGCTTCGCAGCGAACATGTAGCACCACTACCGCCAACATTCACTTCATTTCGTCGATTTTCAGCAGGCCAGCTAATAAATCTCAACCAGTCACTGAACAAAACAGGTGCTCCAGCATTTGTTGCAATGCAGCAAGTTTTACAGTTGGCCGTAATTTATTATCATCGGGAAAAAATTTATTTTTGGACCAAAAATCGCACGCCCCCGCACCAATTTTATATTCGTGTTTTCTTTCAACTTCATGCCTTATTTCCTTTTTTTCCGTGCTGAACATACTCGTATTTAGCATTTGGATATTTACATTTTTGCAATGAATCTATGGTCCAGTGCTAGTGACGTCACTTGACTGCCTGGTCGGCTGGCTGATTGTCTTAATGTATCGAATCAGTTGGAATATAATTTAATGGTCAGTGATCAAAGTAATAGAGTGGCAATAGTTTACGGTAAGTGCTACGATGTATTCGTGCTTGTGGTAGATGAATATCAACAGTTTCGAATAATTTTGTGTGGAGAAATTAAAATTAATACTTTATTATAGAAAACGAGTAACGGTGGTAAATGCGTTTGAGAAATGTATAAAAAATTTAGTTGATTTTTATGTGATATTTGCAGTTAGCAAATTACGCTGAGGTGTGAGTAATATATTTGAAACATGTTTTTTTTATCTACCGCATCACAGTTTGGATGGATTCTCGAATGAGATAAATTTTTAGCAGGTGTTTGTTTTGTTACTTTAAATCAATTATTTCGGAGATCTATCAATAAATATCCAACATGTGCCCCTATGGTATTTATTGAATACACATGTAAGAAGGCGAATCACAACAGGTATTGTTATTCAAGTCGTAAAGTAGACGAAATTCAAAAGCTTCGCAAGCAAAATTTTTGACAAGAATTGTTTAGAAGATAGCTATCGAAAATAGAAGAAGATTTATATGAAGATCACCTCTAGAGTGTGACATACACGGAGCAAAAAATATAGACGAATTCGGTATAGTTTTTTGCTGTATTTAAAGCTAAAATTGACTTTGACCAACCAAAGAAAGCCGTGGATTTTCAAGAAAAATAACCGCGATAACTCTTAAGTATTAAATATTAATGAAATTCTAGCTTGTTCCAAAATGCTCCAGTTTATAATAGTTTGTTAATAGTTAGTTAATTTTGCAAAATTCGTTAATTTTTTTCTGATAAATTCATAATATGCGTATAGTCAACGTTTTTAGCTTTGAATTTGGAGTTCTCAGGCTAAGTTTGCGGCATGGTCCTTACCGCTATTCATCACTTCTGTAAAAAAAAAATCCTTTTAACATTAAACTTTTTTTATTTGCACCTAGTTTTTGTGTCGATTCAAGCAAGAACCTACAACATTGACTTCGGATTCTAGATGATTATCATTTAGAGTGACAGCATGTCTTGTTTGTGATTCGAACTGTGAGATAGACAGCATTTGGCGTTTTAATAGTTAGATATTATCAGATATTTTAAACAAGGTATCTTTATCTGAATTATTTTGATAGGTTGCTATTATGTAAGCAACCTCTGGAGCAAGTTAATTTAGGTCAAACAAGAGAAGATTAAAAACCAAGTACACATTAAACACTCGCTTATGTCCCGTGTACAGGTCACAAGTTTAACGAATTACCGCAATTGACCTAAACCTAATTCTAGCCCTATTTTGGAAATACTTCATTTTCAGATATTCAATAATTCATCGATTACATATTTTGCTGCTACCACCTTTACGACTTATCTTCCTGTTTATCTTTTTCCAACCGCTACTTTATTTTTGCGAGCTAACATTGAAATTCACATCATCAACGAATAAATCATTCAAATCAATTCGCATGAATTCTATTTACGTCCTTCACTCACCACTGCCATATTTTCACTGAGCCATCAAAGATCAAATCTTTCATCCATTTAGATTATTTTATTGCCATTCAGGACCCCATCAATGTTATCTTTTTCGGCTCAGCACCGACGCGAAATCGGTTCTCACCTTCAATCTGTGCGTGGCAAATTAATTCCGTTCGATCTGATCGAAAAACAGATAAGCCGTTAAGAAACATGCTATTCACATTGTCAGCGAGGAAAATTCAATTACGACCGTTCACCGTTTACACACACATATACACTTGTTTATTGGGGCGAATCAAAGAAAATTGAAAGTTTACGATGAAATGCATTCTTTTCGCGACGTACCAGCAATTCGTTATTGGCTAGATATGTCGATGATTGGTTGCGAAATGGTTTTGACTGGTTGGGATGCAATGGTATGATGCAAATAGAATGATTTGTGAAAATAACGATTTATTACCACCGAAACGACTTTTGAGGATGTGACTTGTAGGTTCAATTTATTTCTGTAGGAAGGTTCTGATTGACTTTACGAAAGATTTCAATAATTTTTCGAAAACGAAGGTTATGTTGTAAATAAGGAACCATTTTGATAATATTGGCTTTGAAAAGAGGTTGTTTGACCATTTATATCAATAGTATTAACATAAATGAATAGTGTTTTTGGGAGAATATTTTTGGAACAAATAATAATTTTTTATTTTATTTCAATTTTTTAATGATTTTTTTTAAAAGAAAAACAAATAAAGAAAATTTAAAATCAGGAAAAATCGCTTTAACAATTCTCATAAGGAAATGCTAGCCTTTTACAGTTAATGAATTATTTCCAATATCTATTAAAGCTCATCTTCATCACTTCCGGAGAGAATGCAAGCAATAAATTATTTCAAAGTTCATGTTGACAGCACACAGAACACGGAAATTTTCCAGAATTGTTTACGATAAAAATATTGCCAAGTATGTTCTCCGGGCGCCACATAAGTAATTAATCAATTCACTAACGACATGAAACGCAACTACCTCAACTATTAACGCTCTTTCTCCGGCGTTAATTAGAATCAGTAAAAGTTGTCGTTTGAAAATCGATGGCCATAGAATTTCATTTATTTCACATTTTAACTCGTTCACTCTTAGTTCAACTGTATTTGAGAGATTTACTCGGACAACTGATATTAATCTTTGTTGAGAAATTTTTTTTCTCAGATGTTTTTAATTACAAGTATCTACTATTTGATCGTGGATTGCTCAAATTCAATGACAATCGCAGCTGTTTGTATGCTGTTTGCAGAGACGCAAGACTATGTTAGGCTACCGTTTCAGAAACAGCTTTACATGTACAAATGAAAGGCACAACAAATATTTAACAGCAAGTGGAATTCGGTAGATTAGAAAAAAAACTCTACAAGTTTATTTAGTTTATTTTCCAGTACACAGATATATAAAAATACTTGCGATATTCGCATTTTTGTTTGGGTAGCGTGAAGATACGTATTTGATTTGCAAATGAGAAAATCTAGATTCAATGTTGATCGGATATTTTATTTCCAACTTTTGTAAATAGGAAAAAGTAAATTCAGAATGGTTTCAAGTAAATTATGTATTCGAACACCTAAAAATCATGCTTACGATATTTTCGGTTTAATTTTTATTAAAAAATGTCCCCGAAAATAATAAAAATTTGAATTTAGCAAAACGAAGAAGAAGTATGTATGAAACGCAAGTTTCAAACGATTTATATTTTTTAATTTACGTTTTAAAAACTATTTTTCGCAGTTACAATTTGATTTTGGTTTATATTTTAAACGATCATAAAATCAAAGACCACTCCCTTTATATTCCAGTCAAAAAGCGTCAAAAAATGAACTAACCTGCGGAAAAATCCGAAAGTTTTGAAACTTTGCACATTGACTTAGAGATGAATATACCAAAAGTCTTCATGGATATGAAACGGGCTCTGGCGGCAATTAGCGAAAACAGGGTCATCTTTTGGTTTTCCGTTTATATTTCGAGGACCGTTGATCAAAGGTACAAGTTAACTCGGCACATAAATAAAGCTTATTAAATTTGCAACAAAAATGATCCTATACATTTATCCTGTATTCGCAATGGTGCCCGATTTATAGGGCGCTGAAAGATAGCGTTTTTTCCAAAACTGTCGAGGAGTGTGTCATTCCTGCTTCTACAACTAAGCTGGCGGTTAGTTCCAATCAGCTGTCGCTGCTATCCGCGTCGTAACGTGAGTATGATGTGCGGTAATTTGTGTTTTTATTATTTCTTGTGTATTCTTAAGCCGCATACACATAGGGCCAAGACCAACGGCCAACACATCCGTTGGCCCGGACTGGCTGAGTGTGTACGATGAGCCAAGGTTGGCCTTGGTTACCGTTCACTCTGCTGGCGGTAACTTCAAAGCGTTGGTGATGGATTTGCCTGTCATTAATACCGAGTAGTTTATTGAGCTAGGCTGTATTTTTTTGTATATTCTCGATTATAGTGTATGGTGTCGAAATGCGTTCTATTACCATAAATGCGTTCTACTTTACAACACCAATTTAATAGCTGTCCATCACTAGGTTTACAATGGCACTCAGCCCGAACCGCATCTAATGAAATGGCTCTAAGCCATTTGTCCCAATCTGTTCCTGTGTAGACGACTAAGCCAACGCCCATCGTTGACGACCAACGTTAGATCGAATTGTCATTGGTCATTCGTTGGCTCTATGTGTACCCGGTTTTACAATTTTCGTTCGGTTAGTGCCTAGTGTTTCGCATAGTAGAAGCATGACGTGTTTAAATAATTGAATTATGACAAATTTCTAGGTTCAGCTTTTGGTGTAACAACTGTTGTATTAATTAATTAAAATTAAACTTAAAGAAAAATATGGAGAGAGAATTATAATTGCTGTGGGAGTTAGATGGAGGGATGCATCAGGCATAGAATGTCAACTAATATATGTTTAACTGTCATACCTGTTTCTTGTCAAACTTGCACCATTTTATTTAAATTAGTTTAAAGACCAATTCAAACACCAACTTTCCCTGTAGAAACTAGAAGCATTTTAACCTCCCGACGGACGCGACATTTTGCGGGCAATCTGCTCTTTTGCTTTTCTTTTTTTTTTCCTTTTTTAAACTTCTGTTATTACTAATTACAATGCGGTCCTGACACTTTTGCATTGAAATACCTCTGTTACTGGGAATTTTCAAACCTTGTTAACTGAGATTATATTTCATACTTTTTCGATGTTTACCTCTATAATTGGGACTTCGTAGCTCAATAAACCGTATAAGTGAGACAATTTATCAGATTATGGTTGCTTGTAGTAGCAACGAATATGACCAGCAGCCAACTTTTGAGAATTTTGTGTGTATGGACGCTGATGTACTAGTATCGGAAGAGCTCACTGACAACGACATTATTTCTGCATGCTCTTCTTCCTCTTTAGAGATGGAACAAGAAGAAGAGGAAAGTTTTGAAACTTGTGAAGAAACTTTAGAGAAAAAGCCTTAGAAACCTTACATAAATATTTTGTGATGACAAATATTGAAAATCCTGACATATTTGACCAAATTCATACTATACAGAAACACATTAAAGTAACTAACAATCTTATACAAACTAATATAACTTATTTTTTTAAGTAAATAAAATTTACATAAATTTTGGTTTAGTTTTTTTTACTAAAAATTGGGCACCATAAAATATGCATTTCTTTTTAGTACATATTTACATTTTCACCTCTTTATATGATAAATGGTACATTTCGACCTCTCATAGTGGGACCTTTTATATACAAGATAACTGTCATGTTAACCTGCCTATTAAGGGGGCCCGGTAGCTCTGCTCGCTAAGGCATCAGGCCGAAAAGCGGCATGCTACGGGGCCTGCGGGTTCGAACCCCGCCAGTGCTATGGCTGTAAGTGTGAATGCGTGTGATTGGCTATGATGGTGGCAAATGGGCTCAAACTGGTGGTCTAATGCTGGCCGCGTTCCCGGCAGCCCTCTTCACTAACCTAACCTGCCTACTTGAAAAACTGGGTAAATCAAAAGCCTCTATAAGTGATAACAATTTTAAGGTCCCTTGAGAACCCAGCAAATCAGGTTTCACTATATATATATATATATATATATATATCTCCGCATATATATATATATATATATATATATATATATATATATATATATCTGCATATATATATATATATACATATATATCTGCATATATATATATATATATATATATATATATATATATATATATATATAAATATAAATGCAGCATGATAGTGGAAAGAATTGTGGCAGTTTTTCGGTTTCAGGTAAGTGAATGCCGACTACCGCTATTCGGTCTGTTGAACAGCCAAACTTACACCCTCTTCTCCCTTTATATTCCATGTTTTTTTCGTATATCGTTTTCGAAAGGAGCCTACACTCAGAAAAATTTCACCACTTAAAATTTAATAGAATCAAATTTAAATCAAAAGTTGAAACACTTTTAAATAAAAAAACCAATCTTATTTGAGTTAAATAAGCCCCCACATTCTATAAAAATTATTCCACTTTAACATCCAAATGTTTTCATATCATAATTTTCATCATTCAATGTAAAGCAAAACATTTTGTGCTAAACAAGACCACATTGATACAGCGTTACTGAAATGAAGGCAGATTATTTGAATTAATAAGAAACGTATATGACGCCAAATCATATTTGAAAATATTTTCTATTTTTTTTATTTATACAAAGATTTTTCTCTGAGTGTACTCTTACAAGCTAAGTAGCTACACCTGATAAGACATCGTACTAAAATAATTCCTAGCGTAAATGCCTTCAAGTCATGGGTTTCTGCCATATAACAAAGAGTTACGTTTTTAGACAATTCACGCTTTTGACTACTTATGTGATTGACTGCTGAGCATCGGTCAAACTAGTTTTTAGAATATAAAAATTAATTTTCTCAAGGTCATGATGCAATTAAAATCTACGAAAATACGTGTGATTAGGCTATAGTAGTTGACTCAGTTATTTATTCACAGGCCGAAGATTAAAGCCACCTTCAAAATAAATGATTTCGTCACTTTTTGCCAGTTAATACATATATGCTAATAGACTCTGAGCACAAATTAGGAGAAAGACCTTTCTTTTTACAAACCTTTACGTAACCATTGTATGCAGGTTATATACACGACAGGTAAGCATATGTTTTCACATGCACCCAGCTATATGTGGCTTATGTCTAATCGGTTTACAATGAAACAGGGAAAGTGAACAAACAAATCGGTTTAGCTTCATGCTTCCATTATATGACTACAGACGAGTATGTACATATTCGAATGCCGTAGCCTTAAACGTATTTGTTTGAATGAAATTCCAAGGTACCTACTTTTACGCAATCGGCATACAACATTACACGGAAGAAAGAATGATACATACATACTTATTGGAAGCCTTTATGTTTATTGGCCTTAGTCAACGGCATTGGGATAATATGATGGGCATTAGAATTTTAAACAGTAAGTATGAGTAAGTGTGCGAGTTTTTCGCAGGATAAGCAGACGATGTAAGAGATAAGGTCATTATTTCGATTGCGAAATTTTCCTAAGCGTAGCAATTTATTTCTATCGAAATAAATAATTAATTCCCACTTTTTACTTTCATATAAATATCCATAGGTAATGAGAATTAAATATAAACTTTTCAGTGTGTTAAATATTACGCTTCAGACATCAAGAAACACGTTAAAATGGCGTTCATTAAAATAAGCATAAATTTGTTAGACATTGCCGCACAATACTCACTTCACAGTTACGAACAGCTAAAACCTACTTTTTTAAGATCCACGTTTTCAAATTGATATCCTAGAGCAAACACAAGAATCTTTTCAGAACTTTCCTTTTTGGATACCTCGACTTGCTAATATTCAACCCAACAATTTACACTGTCGACTGCAAAATTCTTCTGAAAATTTCTCGAAACAACTTGAATCGAGCCGAAAAAAAACATCATAATGCGCATCTGGTTCGGCTTTATGCAATACCACCACTCAATCAGAGTACATTTCGATTCTCTATTCAATTAGTGTTTATAATGGGAAAATCATGTTTTCGGGCATCAAAAACGATTACCCAAGACCCGACTAAGCAACAAACCGACATCGCGAACAACACACAAAAATGTATGTAGGTTATTCATCACCCGAAACCACGCTGTGCGCTCTTTGTTGTTTGACTATGCAATAAAGTGCACTTGCATCGGTGCTCGCTGCAGCTGAGTGGGGCAGAAAAAAATTCAAAAATCATCTCCAACTCTTCCAGTAAACTCCATCGTTTGTCTTATGGTTGGGGGGGACACAGGAGAATAACGCCAACGATTGATAAAGCCCGACGAAGTCCAAAAAAGTCGGTGCAAGCAAAACTGCTGACAAATCATTTGTTTGTCCAAGTCGACCCATTTTTGGGCACAAATCAATTATGTATGAGCTTGGTAGTACGTTTTGTCATCGTGAGAAGGTCAAGATGGATGGATGTTTGAATCGGATATGTCTTTGATTCAGAGTAAAGACCTGTTTCATATTTGAAGCTATTTGTGCATGTCATCAAGTTAATTCAGTATTCGTGGCTAGTGGTACTTATTATTTTTTTTACTGACCAACCTCTACTTGGAAGATATCGTGGAGCTGTGAAAGGTCCAGACCAAATTTAACCAATTGTCTAGCGAGATTGTAACGATGCGATGACGTCTGCACTCAAGCTTAAATGAACAATAGACAAGACATAGTGCGATTACGACCAATGAACCGAATTGGTCATTGCACCCGTCCAGTTTTAAGTTGGAGCAGTTCGATCTGTACGGACATAGTAGATAGATACGGTAAATATTCTATCTAATGGTTCGTGAGGGATTGTCTGAGATGCACGTTTTCTTTGAAAGAGCAGCATTTTTAGATACTTTACTTTTACATACGCCGAATGATATGATGCAGCGTCATATCACCTTGCATGGTCGGTCGTAGATATTCATTCACGCTTACGATATCGTGACAGTTTACTGTGGGTGATGCAACATTAAAAATATTGAAGCAACATTAGTCGGTATTTTCTTCGATTCACCACAACGAATGCTGCATCTAATGATTTTTCCGTTTATTTGATTTTATGATTAAGTGCATTCAGGAAAATTATTGCACAACTAGTGAAATTATGTTGACGTAGTTCTCAAGGGCTATGAAAATACACTTTATCATTAGGTCAGTATGTCATTTGCCATTCTTCACAAATATCTGCTGTCGATTACCTGGTATGACACACTGTATAAACTTATCACATGCTTATAGCTATAAACGTTCTCATTAATGCAAGTAAGATAGAGTACGAGTGTATGCAAGCAATGTTTTTAAGAGTGTAAATAAGTTACCATAAAGTGCATTGGCACATCATTTTCAATTGTATTGAAAATATCACGGCATTGTGACTCTTGACTCTTTGGATGCCGCCATTATTAAACAAATAGTGTGTTTGTTATGGCGGTTGGATTGTAACAAATATTGTGATTAGTATTATGATAGTAGTAAAAAACTCAGGCATACGTGAGCCAAATAGCCGGTAATGAGCCGTTTGGGTCTAAAATTAATAGTCACTGTTACGAATCGACTGTTGCACTCGCAAATGTACACACCCGGACAAAATAATAGGTGTGAACAATTTTTTTTTAAAACAAGCTTGGTTTCTTTATATATCTTTATTATCCCTCAAAAATTAATTTAGTTTTCAACATAAACACACTTCATCGTCATAACAAAAACAAAAGGCTTTACAAACTCTGAAAAAAAAAACTTAAAATTTAGTTAATTCACAAAATACGCCAATTTTCATATCGCCAGAATAATAGGTGTGCCGGGCATAGACGATATCAACTTCCGACAAGTTTCTACAGGAATATTGTACCAAACTTTTTGAATATTCTCAAATAACTGCGCTTTGTTTTGGCAAAACGTCTTTGAAACTTCTCGTTTGAGTTCACCCCAGAGGTTCTCAATAGGATTGAGGTCTGGAGATTGACTTGGCCACTCAACGACGTCCACCATATGGTCTGGGAACCATGCTTACACCAATCGAGATGAGTGTTTAGGATCATTGTCCTGCTGAAATGTCCACAACAGTGGCATATTATCCTCGGCATATGGCAGCATTACCATATCCAACAAATCCCTGTACACGAATCTATTCATTATGTCATCAATTCGATCTATCGGGCCAACACCTTGCCACGAAAAACAGCCCCATACCATTATGCTGCCACCACCGTGTTTCACCGTTTTTTTTTTGTAAACCTAACATGAAATTGTTTGCCATTCGGTCGACGAACGTTTTTTGCCGCATCATTACCAAACAAATTTATCTTTGTTTCATCGCTTGAGAGGATGTTGCCCCATTTTTTTTCACCCTGTGATCCGCATCAGGTTTTATGAATCAACGCAAAGTTTTTCCTCGTCTTCAAATTTGCAGTTCTAAGCTGCGGAACTTTCCGGGCAATCCTACCGGGTAGTTTTGCATTTATTAATCGCCGCCGAACGGTTCGTGATGATACCAAATTCCCAATTTCGCTGGCAATTGTCCTGGATGATTTGAACGGGTCGCGTTTAGCTAATGTAACTATACGATTGTCGGTCACTGGTGAAGTTTTATTAGGTGCTCCACGGGTTTCAATGAATTTTTCCTGTTTCAGAGCATTCGTAACAAAGTTTTCAGATAGTCCAATTGATGTAGCAATGAATTTGTAGGTTTTCCCCTCATCTCGGAGCCGACGAACAAGTCTTCTCTCCTCTACACTGCAGTGAGGTCCACGGCCCATCTAATATTATAACAATGTTATAATTGTACCTTCAGCTAGTTTAATATTCTCAAAATCTCACCTTCTGTAACTATATAAGTATTTAAATTTATTCACTTTAAATTTTTACCGGCACACACCTATTATATTGTCCAGCTCAATTTTGAATACCGAACAAAGAAACAATCCGCAATATTTTCCAAGAAGTAGTTTTATTGCGGGGATTCCCCCATTTCATTCAAAAAGAGTGCTACTCATTTGCCGTAGTCGTTTTTTGATTGCAGAATATATTGTGTAATTTTTTTCCACATTTTACACATTTTGGGGGCTCACACCTATTATTTTGTCCGGGTGTGTAAATATTAAATAAATAAACAAACTTCAAAGAGACGAATTGCTTTCTATCAACTCATGTACTCATAGGAAACATTTTATTAACAATCACTAGCAGCTTACGATACGATTTTTTCGTTGCAGGTAATGTTGTTTCATTCAGCAATCCCCGAGTCCTATTAGCACTCAGTCCAGCCTGATCATTAACAAGAAACGGAATGTAAATCTTGAATAGTCATTGTTATTGAACGATATTACATATTAGGTTTTTTTTTCATTTTAAACTAGGTTTATTGCAAAACAATTGGCAAAAACTAAGAGATAAATACTTTAAGCTAACCTAAAAGCATTTTATAAACAAAATTTATGCCTATATATTGTGTATAATTGCGTAGATACATCCTGAATTCACTAATAACTTTTCTTCACATTAAATATGACTATATAAAGAAAATATAAAGAAAAAATGAAGAAAATATATTTCTAGAGCTAACTCACAGTTTTTCTTCCATTCATTAAGTTACTTCGAGGACTAAACATTTCCAAGTTTAACATGACTTGAGGTGAACGTTTATTTTAAGTAAGTTCAAAAACGGTTTTCAAAATGCAGAACGAATGATTCTGGAGTCGTGGTTGAGACATCATTCACGTGTGTTTGTTGGCCATGAGAAAGTATAACCTGCATTTCATCAACACTAGCTGAAGCATACAATGCTTTATTAGAAAAGTATTTCCGACAGTCACTTCTATAAAGTCCCGTGCAATGACTTCCCGTTTAGAAGCTTTAATGGAATTTCGCTTCGTTGCGGAAACTTACCACCAGATCGTGACGCCCTAAAGACTTTTTGATCGTATAAAAATGGCGTAGATCACTATTCTAACCCTTTTCGACGTAAGGGCTGATTTTCGGAAGAGGATGCACATCATTCCGTATACTTGCTAAGGGTCTGCATTCTTATGTGCTAGCTGAAAGATAGAATAGAGTCAGAGGCGTTTGACTCTTTTTGACGACTGGATACAGTTATCTTAGCTGCCAAGCTTCAAGATTTTAATGGACCTTGTCCTTCAAAAAGACGATTATCGTGGGCGCCTAAAAACAATAAACTCGCTTTTCCTCGCGTTAATTTTCATTCTTCATTTAGCGTAATACCGGCAGAGGGCGTCAACATATTGCTGACCATTTATTGTTGCCATCCTTGGATTGGGTCTTACATCACGTCAACGAAAAAATTCTCTTTAACATCACGACGGTTAATAATGCTGGAAATATCAGAAGCAAAACTATTTAAAAGAATGGGTTCAAAGTTGGAGCACTGTCAAACATTTGAATTAAGTGAAAAGAGCCTGGAGTGTTCCCTATTGTGGGTTATAAAAGCCCATCTGTTATGGGGAAATAATTGGATCAAATATCTAGGGAGGTCTAGAGCAATAAGTGTGTAGCCCCGTTGACCAAAACTGAATCGAAAGATTTTTCCAGATCGCACTGAAAAAATCCACATGGCGCCCAGAGCTATATAACATAGCGCATTATTTATGGCGCCATACGCTATGTACATAGTACTCTGAGCTACGCAATATGGCTCCCGCCGCAATTATGTCAGAATCTACATAGCGCGTGGTCCTTTGTAACATGGCGCAGCATTTATGGTCTCACACGCTATGTACATAGTACCCTGAGCTATGCAATGTGACTCCCAGCGCCATAATTACATGGCGCAGAAATTATGGCCCCACACGCTATATTACATAGTACCATGAGCCATGTAATATGGCTTCAGTTGTCATACGTAAGATAACTCCAATTATAACTTGCAGCCATACTGTGTGAGGGGACGTATAAATGATACTACACAGTCGTCAATTATGCACCATATCAACTCGCTATCAATAATTGAAATTCGGGCAAAACAACCCATATGATACAAGTTGCTTAGCGCGAAATATAGCATTTGATTTGGGCTCACATCAATGTTTTCAATAACAAATACCAATTGATCCAATACAAATTATTCATTGAAACAACAGTTCGTTGGTCACCTCTAAAGCAGACGCTAGGCCATGCTGCACGCCATGTACTATAGTCCTCGACGCCATGTAATATAGTCCTCCAGGCCTTGTATTATAGTCCTCCACGCCATGTACATGGCATGGAGGACTTAAGTACACGGCGTGGAGGGCTATAAGCATAGCGCCTGCTCCTATGTACTTTTCGCCATGTACTATGGCGTGTGGCGCTATATTTTATCACAACCCCGAAATCGACTATGTATATGGCGCCAGAAGTCTATAAACTATGGCGTCTTTCGCTATGTGTTTTTTCCGTGCGATTAAACAAGCCGTGACGAATTTTTCTTCAGTCTGGGACCTTTGTCTGTCGGTCGTGCAGACTTGTAAGGCATCGATGATGCCATTATATCTTTTGTAGTCAAACTGACAGGCAAGAATAATGGTCTTCTCAACAACTACTTTATCTACGGTTGCGTAGATTACTCTTTCCAGTAGTTTTCTTATATTGGAGAGAAGAAAGATAAGTATCGTGTTGATAATGTCAGTGCTGGCAGACAATTTGCGAATAGAATTGATGGATTTTGGCACGTTTTCAAAAGCCAAGAAAATATCCAATATTTAAGCAGTAGTGACGATGATAGCTATCAGAACAAAAGAAGGAGAAAAGAAGTTTATGATTTTTTATAATTAACTATGTATACTAAAGAATTAACTATGTATACTGTGTATACTATCACACAGTCTAGAGCACAGGCTACTAGTGTGTGGGATCTTTGGTTCGAATCCACTTTCGAACGGGGGACCATGCGCTCTGAAAATGAAATCAGGGATAAAGTGAATCGTTGGAACTATTGACTCCACATATTGTAAGAATGAAGCTTTGTTCCAGCTTCAACCCTTAGACCGAACAAGAGTTATCGGGGATTACTTTATATATGTATGCTGAAGCTTCATGTATATTTTATGTGTATAATTATATATGCATACTCCAGCGTCCAGTATGAGTAGTTTTGGATTTTAATTTAGCTATGAACGATCACACAACGGGCACTAAGTTGCCCTAGCTGCGAGCAGGTATCAGACATAAATCAGATTTATAGAGTCGATAAAGTGTCTGATGGGTTTTAAAAGAAAATAGTACTTTTGAATATAGTTACTTTGTAATAAAATTAAGGAAAAGCGATAAAATTATTGTGGCTCATAAAAATGTATATCAAGCTCGAAAATAATGTTCATGTTTTTATGAGCTTATTTGATTCAATTTATTTTCTCACTTAATGTAGGTTATATTAAGTGCAACTAAAATACTTTGTTATTAGACACTATGTATCATCAAAAGCTGTTTTTTCTATACATTTGAGAAGGTTTCATATTGTTTTGCAGTAGAATAGTGTTTTTATTCCATAGATCCGGGAACTTTTCGGGAATAATTTAAATAGACTTCGTATGAACATTTTGCAGACTTATGGGGTATTTTCGTAGTTTACTAGGCTCTGCTGGCGTGCAATGTAATCCGCCAGTTTCGCAGAGCAGAAGTCATTTACAAGCTGAATAGGTGATTACCTGCCGAAAGATGATAATTCTTCCCGCAAAGAAAGCAAGACAGAGGTAACCGAAAGTAGAGGGATGTATGGAAATCGTGCATCTATAGTTGGTATTTTTCCGGCTTGTGCACTCGAAATCCTTCTCCGAAACAGTCGGACCGAAAGAAAATCGAAGTGGAGGATACTTCGTCTCAACTTTCAATTTACATTTTATTTAGTTTCAATGTTGTGCTAAGTTGTGTCATCCCATATTTAATAACCTTCCAGTTGACTAGACAGAGCACTTCGGAGTGAAATAGGTCGATTATCTCGCCAGGATTTTGTCGCGGATCTCAATCACCCTGGGAAGTTCTGAGTCGCTCACGCGATCCTGGAAACAATCCTGGGGAGCATCTCGAAAGTGATCGCTGACTCTTTCATTTCTACTGTGATGAAATGACGGGCAATTTAGTTTCAGCAAGGGATATATTTATTCCATGAGAAATTTAGAAATTAAGCTGCGAAAAATAATATATTCCTTCAACCGAAAATAAACTAATATTCTTAAAGGTTATTAAAGTGAGAAACTTAGTGTTTTTCAATTATTTACTTTAGACTTTAATGTCGCAGAACATTAAGAACAGGGTGTATATGACATGTTGGCAATAAATGTAATACATTGACCTATGTTTGTAGATTTGTCGAGCTAAAAAGATGCTTCCGATTCGGTCGAATCTACTTTAAAAATGTTCAAAATTATATTCAAAGTCTGCCTGTTTTTAAGTTAGCCGCAAACGAAAATCATAATTTTTTTTATAGGTGATGACTTAAATAGTAGCGGTTGTAGCTAACGTAGCTCATATCCGCATAAAAATGAGAATTAAGCAATAATTTTAAAAACACAAATTACTTTTGGCATTAAAAGTACAGTGTTAAAAGATAATCGATTTTTAAGATAGATAATGGGTTAAATTCAAAATGATATGATAATAGATTTTGTCTGGTTTTATTTTATCCGGCTAGGAAATTAATGTCTAGATATTTTGATGGCACGGTTTTGGAACTCTAATGTGTCAGTTTTCCCTGTATTTTTAATAAAACCCAATATGCGTTCAAAGTCCAAGGATACAGATAGGTCTATCTTCTTCCGTTTCTCTGACTTGCTTCATCGTCAACTGCATAGCAAACAACTATCTAGTACTCAACCCACATTTTCCACAAGCTACTCGAACTAAAAATCTTTGTACACTTGATAATACAGTAGACAGCAATAAATCTGAGTAAACCACTTACCCAGATAAAGCCGGACAATTGTCGCTACCGGACTCTGTTCGTAGATCATGTTCGCGATCTAAGTGTTTATCAAATGAAATCACGTTTCGAGTGCTTCACTGCACTTGTGCCTTTAAATAACAATAAGTGGGAAAACTATTTATTGAACATTTTTTTCTTGGGAATTCAAAACTCGCGATAATTACTTGTGAAAAATCTTCAACTTTGTTTATTTCGATTTGTTGATGGAGTTGTTCGATACACACGTTGCGCAATTCACTCAAACACGGTGATTTAGAGACGGCCTCAATGGCCGATTCGAGTACAAACATAGCAATCTGAACATCAATTGATATAACATGACTCCTGGTTTTCCTTCAAGTTTTCCAGCGAAGACGACGATGGTACTACTGATGAAGATGATATGATACACACAAACTCTTTCACTTTACCGTGATTTAAGCACTAGTTTACACAAACTGTTGTTTACAGATACTTTATGGCAACAGATACTTGTTTGCGTATCAAAGAATTAGTAAGCAAGCGCACTCACAACGCGAAACCGTGAAATGAACGCTAGAAATTCAGCAAAGTGTCGCGAGATCTAATTAGGCGAATAATTGGCATCCACAATGTAGAATATAAGAATTGATTCGAAGAGTAGTTTCGAAGCGCCCGTAGTTGTATCTAGCGCGCATGTATCTACGATTATATACATATATTGATGGCGGTCTTAGGTGCACTGAAGGCTTAAAAACTTTTCAATTTGCCGAGCGAGTCTATGTAAGACGCTGTGACGTGACGTGACGGCGACGAGCCGCGAAAAGTCACATTTTACTACACACTCGATACACTTTGCACATTACATGCATCGACTACATGGCGGCACATCTAATTTGCCAACGCTTAGCGATGTGGAAATGTCGATGTACGCGAAATCGCAGCGTTTTGCAATAAAGTTTGTATTAACTCGAAGAGTTAGCCAGCGAGGCGAAACTTTCGCGTATTCATCGACGATGTATTGCCAAAAATCTTGTTTGTATAGAGTCGAATTTGCACAAATCGCGTATTCGCGCTTGAAGAAAATCGTGAAACTAAGCAATCGCGAATAGTTTTGGCTATCTTCGGGGAAGCAAGCTAAGATACTAACTGGCAAATAAATGTGCAAGGTGAGTTCGACGCGATACCGTGCCGCTCACCTGTCGCATTACATACAAACGCTGCTGGGCTGGGAAGGCGGTAGAAGTGCGGCATTCATCGGGCGGACTAACTGGCTGGCTGGATGGGTGGTAGGCTGGGGAGCGGAGAAATTGCCACGAGATCTTTGAGGTATTGTTAGCACAAAGTGTTGAGAGCTGGAGTCACTTTCACTATCATTTGCCAAGATCGAGCATCTGAGCATCTGAACATCTCGAAGCGGACGACTTTGGCCTTTCTGACGCGTATGACTATCAATCACATAGCTCTGTGTACTTGTAGTGTTATCAAAGCGTCAGAACCGGAATGCAAATTCAGGGTTTAACACTGTTAAAGTAAACGGTGTACATGAAGGGAGGAGGGTAGGTAAGATATTTATTCGATTTTTTGTAGTAGTATCTATTTGATGAAATAGATGTTCCTTGAAGGGTAATTACGTTTCGTTGATTGGCTTCAGCAGCTTTTACGAGGAGTCGCTTATCTTGGCTGTTCGTTTGTACTCTAGTAGATCTTCTCAAATATATGATATTGTGCACGTCCGTTATAGATATACTAATTGGGTCATGGCAAATGTGTATGTGGGCGAAATGAAATGTTCTTCACGGTTTGTTGTTTGGTCTAGACGATAATAAATTATAATTGAGTGTAAATACGTATGTGATTCCACAGGCTGTATGTTGAAAAATTTACTACTGTGTTTTCAAATTTATGGCCCGTATGATCATCACCGAGCTCGTTGACAAGAAAATTCCACAATATCAATGGTCTTATTTTTGTTTAGTTTCAATGACAGTACACGTCTAGAATCGAAGCTACAAGACTAGATTCAGAATTCAAAAAAATCGTTAAAAAATCGCGTAATTTTTGGAAATACCGTAGCGCATGTGGTTACTGCCAGGACCCCACATTATAGCCGTACAACATAGTCCTCATTTCGAAATGCTGCATACCCCAGAACTTAAATTGAGCATCAGTTGGGATGATTTAATCGGTTATCTAAAACGTGTGACGAAGCAATCTCAGAAGTAGCTTGATTTCTGCCATGTGATCTCCATATGCTCTTCGTTGCCAGTTTTTTTTTCCGGAGAGGATTTCTATGGAGTCGATTTTCAGACAATAAATACCGATTGTAAAAGATTTAAGCTTGCTAATTTCCCATATATCTGTATTCAGCGAACTAAATATTGTTTCGGTAGAGGAAATTTCTCAGTTTATATGCCCTTATTGCTTTTAATTTGCCCATGTCGCCTGTAAAAAATATTGTGAACCATGTTTGATTTTTTTTATACCTTTCAAATGTTGTTTATGAGCTGGAAAATACTAAGTACTTCTGAATCTACCTTGGAACAACTTGATGCGTCGTAGAATCTTTAGTTAATTAAATAATTATGAATTATTAACATACATATTTTAATTTAATAAATCGCATACTATTCTTGAAATTTATTATGGCGTCCTGCTTGATGAAAAAAAAAAAAAAAAATCAATTAACACTAAAAAGAGCTACACTATCGACATAGGTAACCGATTAGTAATTAATTTTATTTGCATATAAATTATCCCAATTTTCCAACCATTAAACTGGTTGGCAGCACACTCATCGAACTATTTCAAACAGAATTTACATAAAAATGTAAATGAGCTAGTGCTCCATATTTCAATCATTCTAAAAACATCACAATACCGATGACATTCCTCACTGACTTAAAACAGCTCAAGGTTACCGTTTCGATTTTCCGAATCTATTTCGAGCAATTCGTTCAAAACTTCCAAAACTAATTAAGGTTGAATGCCACCTCTTGTCAACAAAACCTAAATTTATCATTCGGATTCCGTCCGAATGTAGAAAAAGTCAAGCGAAACCAGTTAGTATTGGTGTCATTTTATCGAGCCAAGAAAGAACTTATAAGTGAAAAACTTATCAACCAAGACAATCTTTCGACGCCTACGCAATTTGATTGCGCTTCTTACCGGCCTACTGGCCCATCCACCCACTCACTCACCTGGGCCAAGCCAATTGAAACGAATGCGAAACGTAAATAATAAATGGACTGTGTAAACAGCGCAATCATCACATTCTTGGCAATCGTCGAAAGTAAGACCTAATCGATTTTTGACAGTCGAGCAAACATCAGTTTCGATTTGATAACATCTTTGTTTACTACGGAACGACCGACGCGTATTAAAATCATTTTCACTATATCAATCAATTGTGGTGGCAAGGCTGCTGCGCGCTATATTTTTTTTTATCGCGCCAAGTCGATGCCAAGAATAGAACCGCCGCCACCACAATCTGTACGTTCGTATCAGGCAACTGAGCTACGGATGGCCATTGTTTTTTGAGTCCTACTTTCAATTCATCTGAATCAGCGATGAAAGAAATGATTGTATGCATGGATATTAGTACATACGTAATTGAAGTTCGATGGGGGATAAATGCTCTTCAATTCGATTCCCTTAATTAACCGAATGAATAAATTCTGCGGTCGTATTGAATGTGCTCTGATGGAAGACGGATTTTTTTTGCCCATTTTAATTTCAACCTCAATTGCCGAACAGTAATTTCTCATCACGGGGCTTTGATCTATAGCGATTCCATAGGCTTTTGAATAGCATTCCAATGCTGCAGACTCTTGGGATTCTTGTAATTAGCTAATTGCAAATGGGCTTTGATCATGATCAAATACATGTGCAGTTATTTTGATTTGCCGACGGCCAACAGAAGTAACAAGCGTTGCTCGTCAAGCGTTTCTGCTACTGAGCAAATCAGAACTCAACATTCTAAATATTTATTCAAATCAGGCTCATTGAAAATCCGAGCGAAACCGCACTTATGCTCATAAAAGTCCATAAGCTCCTACATGCAGTCAGTCGCTTTCAGCAAATAAAAGTTGAATTCATTGAATTCTAATTTGTGTCTTGGTTGCGATGTGGCAGAGCGAGATTAGATTATTCCGGAGAACTGGTCCAGCAGAGCATAAATCAAAACCAATCCCGCGAATGACGGATGGAAAATTGCGCATTCTTTCGCACGCCGGGTTTCAGATAGAGACCAGGAAGACCTCACAGAACAGAAACTTGATCTGTGCTTTTACGGTTGCCAATGGCCGTCTCGTTACATCTATCTAGGACGACATCATCCCACAACTGTAGACTAGATATAAATGACAAGAGAATATTCTAGATTGATAGAGATAGTAAAAACTTCAGTCGCGATTCAAACGCAAAATCATCAGTTTTCCGTACCGAATCAACTCGATCGTCCTTGGTGTTATCATTTCCATTCTGAACTTAGTTCGAGTTGTAATCGATATCGAATCAATTGAAATACTAATTAGGATGAAACTCATTATTCAGGAAAATATTTTTATTAGAGTTTTACGTTCATTCGTTAATGTGAAGAGAGCGCAGTCTTTGTTTCTACTTTTTGCACACTTTAAATTAAATATTCATGGCTCGGGAAAAAAAAAACTACGACGACGTCTAACCAGAGCATCACTCAAGATAATGGAATGTAAGGATAATTGGGTTTTATATAGTGCTTAGAATTTTCATATTCGCTGCCAAGTTTTGAATATGAAATGAAATCTACATATATTTGAAATTCGGTAGTAGCTGTTAGCTAAGAAACTCGTTGTTGCGGTGGGGGCCTTTATTTATGGACGTTTAATTAGATTCGATATTCTATTAAGAGTGATTCATAGAGCTAAGGTTTAACTGAAGGGAAATTAAATATTTCTGTGCTAATCATTGAATTTGGGGTTCTTATTTTGGGCCACTTGCTTAAGGGCTGATGGTTTTAAAAAGTTTCGAAAGTTCAATATTTGAAGATGCTTGAAGATGCTGAAATTTGATAAAATCTGGGCCTGTAATTATTTGCAATGGCTTGATGTTCAGTGATGTATTGAATTGGAGAAGATTTTACACACTTTCAGCTTAACAAGCCATCGTTTGTTAAGAAAAAAAATTAGCATGCTCACGCATGTATGCGAAAAGACCGTTTGGTTGTTTATTTGTTATTATATTATTTGAAATGAGAGGGTAATAAAATGCACTAGATTCTCAACAACAATTTCACGCACATTAAATATTCCTGTGTGACTTCGGGAATAGTGGGAAACATCTAACTATTTAAGGTTTGACAAGGATAAGAGTGTTAGTCGGATATGTATCTTATAAAACGATGCTGGTTTATCAAAAAACAAACAAAGGAACGCTCAAACAATTCAATTTCAATTAAAATTGATCAATTTTATTTTATCTCCGTCCGCCCCTTCAGTAATAGTATAGCGATGGAATGAGAGGAGTGAAAAGTTGAAATTTTAGAAGAAAAATTTAAATTTTGCATTCAATAATTGTAAACAAATCAAAGGAATAAAAATTGATTTGTTTTAATGAAATTATAAAATTCAATTAAATTTCAATAAACTATTAAAAGTTGTCTAAAATGCATTGACTAAGCTTCTATTTTAGGATAATAAATAATGACATATTTTTTAGCCCTCTGAAAGATCATTAGAAATCGAATCCTAGAGGATTGTATTGGTTCTGAAGGCAATTTATGGGTAAGAATAGAATTACAATTGTGTGTCGTCCTGTTCGTGCTCAGCAAAATAGATAATTAAATTTTTTTTGCTCTCTTTTCGACATGACCTTCAATATTTTAAACACTAAGGTTGATTCTTATTCTCTATGGTTGGTAATTGAGTCGTAGAAATGTGTGGGTTTAAATTATGCACTACCTTAATTATTTTATTGAAAATTCTGCTCAACATAGAAATGTGGGGCAAGCATTTGTCAACTCCAATTTAATAAACTATACATAAACTATGAATGGCGTCAGAAATGAATCATAGATTATATTTTTCATTTAAACATTAAGATAATTTCTTCTTATTTGAAACCCAATAATGGGACAAATGTTAGCTCTAATTTTTCTTATATGGTTGACGTTAGCCTATCATCTATTAGCATTTCTAGATATTTTGTTCTATTTTTTCTTTCGATGATTTCATGTTTTATGCTAATTCATATCTATTTTTCTGTTTTAAAATCAGATGGTGTATTTTACTATGATTTTTTTCCAATTTGTGCCTAACAAATCAACGAAATAAATCACTTAGTTTTGATTTAATTTTCGTTCGAACATATTGGGGTCACTGAAGTGGGGTGTCAAGCAATGCATCTGGAGTCCTATTCAATATTTTTAACGCCTTAAGCTTGTCGCACACTATTCCGTCACGACACGTCATAGAAAAATGTCGTACGACAGTCGGTAGACCAACGCACACTATACCGAACCGACAGACCAATCAGTTTGTGAAAAGTATTCAGGAAATGTATTATGTTTCATGCAATCGAAAATGTGTATTGTTCAAAATTAAAAAAATAATAAAACTTAAATTAATTGTAATTTCTTCCCATCTATTTGTCTTATTTTGTGTGTTGTCGTATCTTTTTGAGCTTATTTCATACAATTCTTTCTACAGAGTGGCGTAAAAGTTTCTGCTTTTCGATATGAAAAATCAACCCGAATGAATTAATGGGAAAAAGCTATCTTTCCAAATTTTGAAACCCTCTTCTAATTTTCTTAAACCTACATATAAGGTTGTTCAATAAGTTTTGTCGTTCGATAAGAAAAACACAATTTTATGGTTCAAAATAAACTTTATTATTCAGTTTAATCTCCCTAAACATTAATACACTTGCTCCAACGATCCTCCATTCTGTGGATCCCATCCCTGAAGTGAGAATCCGGAAGGTCTGCAAAATACGCTTCAACAGCCGTTATGACCTCTTCATTTGATGAAAAACGCTTGCCACGCATAAATTTTTTGAGTTCTGGAAACAAATGGAAGTCGCTGGGGGCCAAATCCGGTGAATACGGTGGATGCTTCAACAGTTCGAACTTTAATTCATGGATTTTAGCCATTGTCAAAATGCTCTTGTGACACGGTGCATTGTCCTGATGAAAAATGATTTTTTTCTTTCGCAAACCGGGTCTTTTTTCACGATTTTTTTCCTTCAACTGGTCCAAAAGGTTGCAATAATATTCAGATTTAATTGTTTTACCAGTTTGCAAGTAATCCACAAACAAAATTCCTTTCGCATCCCAAAAAACTGATGCCATAACCTTCTTGGCCGATTTCCGGACACGAACTCGTTTCGAAGCCGAACAACCAGGCTCACACCACTCTTTAGCCTCTTGTTTTGATTCAGGATCATGGTGATAGACCCAAGTCTCATCCATAGTGATGAATCGACGCACAAAATCCACTTTATCCTTTTTAAAACGCTCCAAATGTTGCTGAGAAAGTCGCATTCGAATGTGTTTTCGTTCCATTGTTAGCGAATGCGGCACCCATTGTGCACACAGCTTTCTAAAACCCAAAATTTCACTTAAAATATGGCTCACACTGCCTAATGAGATGTGTAGAGCCTCTACTAAATCTCTCTCAGTCAATCGACGATCTTCCAAAACCATATCCTGTATTTTGGCTATGATTTCTGGTGTTGATGCGCTTTTTGGACGTCCTTCACGTGGATCGTCTTCAAGGCTTGTACGACCACGTTTAAATTCACCAACCCATCTTTCTACTGTTCTAATTGTAGGTGAACAATCATTATACACTTTTAACAGTCGTTCGTGAATTTCTTTTGGTGCCACACCTTCCAAAAATAAGAATTTTATCACTGCACGATATTCAATTTTTTCCATTGTAAAAAAATACTGTGACACGGCGACACTAAATGGCTTGTAAACAAAGAATGAATTGACAGATTGAAATGAAACTTCACATACGTTCATATGAAGAGTGTACCAGCAAAACAAAAAAAAATTTGGCTAGTAGCAACGCCCTCTCTTATCGAACGACAAAACTTATTGAACAACCTGGTACATAGCTTTAATTAATTCAGTGATGATACCAAAATAATGGCTGTTGTTGTTTAAGAGTCTGTAAAAACAGGTATCAAAATTCAAAGAGGATTAATATATCGAACTTTTTATAAAACCTGAAAAACTTTGGAATTGATAATAATGGTAAATAACCAATTTTATGTGAAAGTTTCAGAAAAGGAATTTCAGACTGTGTTGAAAACGAAAGAGGGCATAATTCATACTAATTATATATTATGTTGCTTCAAGTGTGTTAAATGTTGTACAGGAAATACTAAGGACAGAAACTTTTGCGCCACCCAGTAGTTTCTGGCCAAAATTTTACATCCATTACCAATTCGATATTTTTTTTAAATATCAATCTGCCTAACGACAACTGATGATTATCATGAATTGTTCAGAAAATGCATTATGATCAATACAATGGAAAGTGTGTAATGTGAAACATTTAAACAAATTAAAATTGAAATTTTCTCAGCTAATTCTTCTCATATATTTTCCTTCTTTTGTGATTAATTGTAATTTTTTGAACTTATTTCATACAGCTTTTTCTATTTTCTGGCCAAAAAAATTTACTTCATCCATTTCCAATTCGTATTTTTTTTTTAAATATCAAACTGCCGAACGACAACTGATGCTTATCATAAAATCTATGAAGCTATATGAAAACCCGCACACTTAACCGACACGACACGCTACAACGACGTACATCATTTGTCGGATTGGATTGAATTCGAACATCCCAAACGATAAAAATTTGTTGCTGTCTTGGCGTATCGTGACGTGTTGGTGAAGTGTTCATACAATTACATACAATTTATTCTCACAGATTTTTGTCGTATCGTGTTGTGACGTGTCGGAATAGTGTGCGACATGCTTTACAAGTACAGCGAACAAAGAATTGAACCAAGGATTCAACTCTGAGGGAATCATTACTGTATTTATTTATTTATTTCACCAAACAAGGTATTCAATTACAAATAAATGAAATAAAAATAAAAATTGAAATTACACTTAAAAAACTGAAATAAATTAATAACAGGTGTAACATACAACTGAACACATACATACATACAACTAAATACAATGCAAATAAATAAATTAACATTCAATAAACACAAACATAACAGCAAAATTATATGTAGGGCACAAAATTATTAAAAACAAAAACGAAATTAAATATTTGATTGGTCATGAAAAGGATACTAGGCCGGTAGACTAGAGAGAGTGGAATAAGAGAGGCTTGGTAGCTCTGTTTGTAAAGGACACTTTCGAAATCGTGGGCGAAAAGTTTTGGCTTATGCTGTTGAATATCGTGCAGCATCTATTTATTGGCTCATTATCAGCATATGCTGTGCTATGCTTATATTCAATTAGCATACGTCGGGACCTAGTGACTCCCGCGGACTGATTAAGCACAAATCTTTCCTGTATGTAGTCGACATTAACAGCGTCTCTAAAGACATCGAAACTGAAGCAGGCAGATAACATTAATCTTCTGGATGCAAGTGGTGACGAGCTTAGAAGTCTAAGACGAGATTCCTATGACGGTAAATTGTTAAAATCACAAGGATGGTCAAGACTTCTAAGAGCGAATAGCAAGAATTGCTTTTGAATAGATTTAAATCTCTGGCTGTGAATTTCGAAAACCGTGTTCCAGATAATACAAGCATATTCAAGAAGAGGGCAAACGAGCGCAGTGTATGGTGATTTTGTAGCCCAAAGGTTCTGAAACTATCTGGCGCGTCGCTTAATGATTCCAAGTATTTTACTTGCTTGAGAAATCATTTTATGATAATGAAAATTAAAGACAGCTTTTCGTCCAGCACCACACCGAGGTCTAAAATACTGTCGAACCTACCAAGTTCCGTATTGCTTAAAAGGTACGTATAATGTACGAGCGTACTTTTTCGAGAATAGCTAATCACATGACATTTTGCGATATTGAGAGGTAGGTTGTTCACGCTGCACCATCGTTCGAGGGAATTTAGTTTTAATTGAAACAAGTTGGCATCTGAAGGCGACTTAATAGTATAATAAAGATGAGGTACATCAGATAAAACCTCTGATAAGTCTGATTTAAAAAATTTTAAAAAGCAAACCTGAATGGACAGGATTTTTTTTTAGAGATAAGCCCTTGGAAATTCACATGTTATGAGCGGTTGTGGAGGTAAGAGCTAAGCCGTCTTAGTAGAGATCCGGCAATTCCGAGTTGCTGCAGCTTGGAAATCAAAATAGAGTGGTAGAGGAGATAGTTTACCACATATGATTTTTTTAGTAATAGTGGATAAAAGGGCAATACCTCTATAATTCTGGATTGATCTTCCATCGCCGTTTTCGAATATTGGTGTCACCTAGGAGGGTTTCCAACACAAGGGAAAGTACCCAGAAGAAAGAGATGTGTTAAATTTAATGTGAAGAGAGGAGATTAACTGTGCGACACATTTAATAAGAAATGTTCAAGGAAGGAGGTCAGATCCGGGGCCTTTGTTACTATCAAGCGCCAAGATAGCTTTAAAAATATCATCTTTAGAAATGGTTATAGCATCAACGAAAATTGGTTTAGTTACTCTTGGGAAATGACAGGCTGATGAAGTACTGGCTGGATTAAAAACGTCTTGAAAGTGATCTGCGAAAAAGTTGCAAATTTCTTGAGTAGAAGAAGACATTGAGATTTTATTACACATAGAAGAGCTATATCCAGGTGTTTTACTCCGCCTAATTTCACCATTCTTTGGTTTCTGATTGTGCAGTCAATTTTTACTTAAATAATTCCAAGCCTCGAACACCCAACTGTCAAACGTCTTCCTCGGCAGCTTGAACAGCATGGATGAGATTTGAATTATAAGATTGGTAAAACTGCTACATTTGTGATGGGTTTTAATAGTTTACTTAGATCTAACGCGATCTTCACTCATTGTTGTTGGCGCACACTGACTGCGACTGTAATTTTGTTGTTTTTTTTTCACCATGCATTCTTGTTGATGTGGCATTTTTGAGTTAATCTGTAGCCTCATAATATAATCTTGTTTCCAATTTCGTTCAAATGTCTTATGGATAACTTACCATCTACTTAAATCATTTCTTCTTATTGTCTTCAGGAGAATTCAATTGAAGTTCCAGCGCACTACTTTTAATTAAACAGCACAAAAGAGATATAACTAATATGTATTATCATAGCCAACGAAAACGTTAACGCATCCTTTTGGATTTCAAAAGCTCGATAGTAATTACTCCTCATTGAAACAAATTGTTTGGATAATGTTGTTCCAGTAGCAAAAATAGTGAAAAAAAATTTTCTGAGGTACGGAACACTTCGAAACTTTTCATTTCATCGCGTCTATTCAAGCTTCTCTATGATATTTGGTGTAAGTTAAATTTTGCCAGCTTTCTTGTCTTTGTGCAATTGTTGCACAAAAAGTTTAATGAAAGTCTAATTGTAGACAATAATTGTCACCTTCATGCAAGCGCCAAGCCCTTCATTTTTTCCCCGAATCACTGATCATGACGATACTGCTACTCAAGGTAAAATGAATTAGCCTCCTAGCTGCTCGTTTTATGACCTAATCTTTTTGCTCGTTTTATGACCTCATTTTTTGCTCGTTTTATGACCTCAACTTCAAACCTCAGCTCCCAAAATTTAGTAAAATCGTCCATGTTGCCAGTATGACCATACTGAAGCTTTGAAAATAAAATTTTCGTCTAGTCCGATGATCTGCGTCAGACATCATTGCTGATTCTTGCTCTGTTGAATTTGACTACGGCTACAGTAGGAAAGTCGCTTTGCTTCCTATTTAGATTTTAGGTCACTTGTACCTCTAGCTGTTTTACGAACTTGTTTCCTTCCCTTTTTTTTTATAATTCGTTAGATCAATTCAATATTTTATATTTAACCGTTTATATGTTTTCGTTATTTATTTTTATTTTTGTTTTTTTTTGTGCATTTCTTTCATTCATTTTCGTCAAAAATATTGTTATTTTTGAGTAAAAGTAACTACTTAGACCAAATCACGATAAATAAGGTGTCGATAGCCATTCCTTTATTTTGCTCTTATATAAGCTTGGAATATGATTGTTTCTTTTAATTTGTTAACTGAAATTTTGATAGTTCCGATACGATTTGATGCATCGCGATGTTTATAAATTTTTTTTAAAAAATTGAACAAATGTTAATGTATAGATGAAGAGAAGCAAGAACCATTTATAAAAATATATGTAGATTTTCTCTACCAGTAGCAGACCGGCCTAATTAATGATATTTCTACAATCGGAAGACTTCTTCGAAGCACTTAACGATATCTTCTCTAAAACGTCTAGATATTTACGAGTCTCCTACAGCTACCAGTCTTATTGAACAAACGGTTACCAGTGAGTTTTTCGATTACATGTTGCATTTATCTCTTGTCTTCCAAATATTCCAAAATATCCAAAACTGATCCAAAATTTTCAAAAAATAGCAATAGCAAATAGAATAAAACTGTGATATACCTGTTGGAAATACCTAGACCTCTTTCGCTTTAACTTTCTTTTTTTGAAAAGTTAATTGAACATACTTTTTTCCATCCCGAGTTATATCCGAAAACTTACCATATGATTTGGATAATACTGCCAACTTACATCTCAAAATGAAAAGTAGATGCATTTCGTCGATTTGCAAGAATCGAATACGCAAGATTTGTACGACGTATTTTATTCTTAGGCAAGTCACGTTTCATTGACTGTTTCAATGCGTATCACATCCAGAGTTTGGTTATTGAGTTTGAATTTTTATTGAAATTTTTGTGTCACTGCAAGTTTCCTGGTTCACTCACTCGTTTTCCAGGTTCTAATATGTTATTTGCGGCTTCAATGTCACTTATAGCGCTTATTATACACTTAAACGCTTATCTATCTTTAATATCGTTCGATTAACACTAAATTTTTTAAATCAAACTAAAAAAAACATTTTTTTTACCACGCACTTCTTACTACGCAATTGGATTTGCTGCAACTACCACTCTTACCAGCCGCTTCGAAATCGCGAATGAATCCACTTGCGTCGAAAACGAGATTAATAAAACAATTAATTATATTGTTGAACACAATTTTCTATTTGATTTACATTTTTCGGTTAAGGACACGGTGAAATGACAAATTAGTGCTGTTCGATGTTTGCAATTAAGCCGAAACCTTGATACCGTGCCCCTCATTACTTATCACACCCTGATCGTCCACGCTACGGGCTTTTCGTTTGAATAGAACAATGCGATCTGCATAATGCCAGTACACACCTACATACAAGTAGACCCCATATATTTAAATGTAAGGTAATCAACGTCAACTTCATAATAACGAAAACTGAAACTACCATAAACCAGATGTGGTTCGAGCTCCGGTATCTTTTTTTATATACGCACTAGTACCATCCAAGCAACAACGACTTTGGCAGACATTCGGGCGGAATGCGACTAGATAACAATCGAAAGTTGATAGATACCTATTTTAACATTGAATTGTTGTTTTTTGAAGAAAATTTTATTTTATTTATGTTATTGTTTTATTTTCAAAGCGCCAGGCGCCCTGGATGAGGGTCGTGAAGAGAACGCGCGCAAATCACGTGGAGCACATGGAGTATAGAGTGCGCGATAAAAGCGAAATAAATATTTATATGACTTAAAGTGAAATGCTTTAAATTTAGAAAAAAATGTTTTAAATAATGTTTATTTATGTTAGAGCAGATCCGTTGAGTGACGTGAATGCACTTATCTCGTTGACGAGATTGCTGGAAGTAAGATGTGAGCTTAACGGAACAACATCACGACGCCAAGAAAAATACGTTGTTTTGGTATTTTACCGCGTCTTGAATTCCATGCAATACAGAAACTGCCATTTATTATGTTTTATCAGCCAACGGCAAAACTCCATTTCATATCACCTGTTCGCACCGAACTAATTCAAAGCTAATCTTCACGGCAATGCTTTGGGAAACTTTTAACCGTGATTCAGTAGCCTATCCATAACGCACTCAATTAGATTTAGCGCAAATATTTGGTAAAACTACTGAATGTTTGGCAAAATGAACTTGGCATTGAGAAATTTAGTTTAATTTGGCAATGAGTGTCTGTAGATAAAAGGGGGCTGCTAGCTAAATAGCAGGCTTTGTTTTGATATTTTCGTTCTTGAAAAGCTTATTAATGCAGGTATGGCGCCGAAGGTTAAGCTCGGGGAAATAAAAATTGGTTGTATGCACAATACGAGCAGATATGATTTTGATAATGAACGATGTGAATATGATGTGATGACGAATTTTATTTGATTATGATTTGGCCTAGGAATTGAAGTGAACGTGATAAGAAGTGTAATACAATACTGTGTATTGCTAAAAAAATTATTTATTTGCATAAAATTAATTCATTCAGATGAAATGAATTTAAAAGGATACTGCAATAGCTGTTCTGGTCGCAATTATTTGCAATAAGAAAAATTTTATTTGTGTACGGAGATCAGTAATTTAAATTGATTGTATAGTGCATGAGAATATTTTAAAAATATTCAATTTTAACTATGCTTTTCAATACGCATATCTCATGAAACGATCAAAATTTGATTTTGTTGGTGCTAATTAGCAATAACTAATTCGCATAACTACGTTGCGCATAACGAACTTATCTGCTACGTAGGCCTATATAAAAAGAAACTCTCACAATACAACAAAGAGTTCAGAAAATCCAAAAGGAAGGCTTGGAATGCCTTCTGCGAAAGTCTCAATAGCATTCCAGAGGCTACCAGGATGCAGAAAGGGCATATAAGACTACTAAGAACTACAGATGCTACATATGGAGAGATGACTACCACCTTTGTCGACACACTGGAAGTGCTGCTTAGAACACACTTTCCAGGGTGCGAAATCAGCGATGACACTGAGGAAGAAGAGGAAATTCCTGATCGGATACCTCACTCACCTTTGCTTAAACAAATCATCACGTATGAAAAGGTTGAATGGGCGATAAACTCCTTCAAACCCTTTAATTCACCAGGACCAGACGAAATCTATCCAGCTCTGCTACAAAGAGTGACAGGGAAACTAAAAATCATTCTGGTACACATACTTAGAGCGAGCTTGCAACTCAGCTAGATATATACGAAAACTGCGGAGACTGGCGCGGGTTGTGTTCATCCCTAAAGGTGGCAACAAACCGGCTGATCTGCCAAAATCATATAGGCCAATTATCCTCACATCTTTTATATTAAAGACCATGGAGAAACTAATTGGCCTATACATAAAGAATGATCTTTTGACAAAGATGCCACTTCACGAATTTCAGTTTGTTTACCAAAAGGGCAAATCAACTATATCAGCTACACATAAGCTGATACAAATAATAGAAAAGGCATTGGAAAGCAAGGAAATTGCACTATGTGCCTTCATGGACATAGAAGGAGTTTTTGACAATGCAAGATATGACTTGCTGTACCTCGCTCTCCAGAGGAGGGATGCTCCTCAAGAAGTAGGCAAGTGGGCGAGTAAAATACTAAGGAATCGAAGTGTGTTTGCGGAGCTAGGGGAGGCGAAGCTAAGGGTGGACACTAGGAGGGGATATTATCCCTCCTGCTATGGCCCCTACTAGTTGATGACCTCCTCGAGACCCTCAATAATAAGGGCCTAACTGCTCTCGGCTACGCGGATGACATCACGGTAATAATAAGAAGCCACACATGGATACCTTAAGATCCAGAATGCAAAAAGCCTTGAATGAAACAACCCAATGGTGCGAAAAAGATGGTCTATCCATTAATCCTCAGAAAACTAGCTTAATACCATTCACCAGAAAAAGGAAAGACGAAATAGAAGCCCTAAATATTAGGGACATAGTCGTATGTCTGCAGAAAGAGGTAAAATATCTAGGAATACACCTAAATGGGAAACTCACTTGGGACAATCATCCAAACCAAACGACAATGAAAGCCATTAACGCACTCTGGGCGACAAAACCAATGCTTGGGCGCAATTGGGGACTATTTCCAAGGCAGACCCTATGTGCATACAAACAAATGGTGAGACCTATCCTCCTATATGGAGCTGCAGTATGGTAGAAGAAAACCATAGAAAAAACTGCTATTAATAGGCTCAACAAACTTCAAAGGATGGCCTGCCTGCTGATTACAGGAGCAATGAGCTCCATTCCAACAGTAGGAATTTAAATCCTGAGCCACTACACCTCAAAATTCAGGAGGAAGCAGCGAAACAAGTCATTAGCATACAACAGGCATACAGGTATAAATCAGGGGACCTTAAAGGCCATCTTAAAATCCTGGAGGACGTAAGGCTCATAATGGAAATGTTGAACATCAGCGACCAAATAAAAATCGAAGCAGCATTCGAGAAGATGTTCAAGGTTACAATTCCATCAAGGGCAAATGGAAGGATGCACCACCTCCCTCGTACAAAGAAGCGCAAAATGTGGTATACGGATGGTTCAAAGATAGATTGTAGAGAAGGAGCAAGGATCGCAGGCCCCAAATGAAAAATGCATTTCCTTCTCCCAAAGGAGGCCACGATCTATCAAGCGGAACTATCTGCCATACTAAGAGCCTCACAAACAATAAAAATAATGAGCACTAAAAGGGTCAGAATTAAGATCCTATCGGATAGTCAAGCGGCTCTCAAGGCTATAAATCGCGATCAAATAAATTCGGCTATACTTCTAGAGGTGAGAGAGGCTCTAAATGAAATAGGGGCACAGAACAGCCTCGAGTTGATATGGGTCCCCGGCCATGAGGGGCACCAAGGAAACGAGAAAACTGATACCAGAGCCAAAGAAGGATAAACAAATGTCCTTCATAGATCCTCCTCCGTACTGGGGTTTTACAAAGGCCGATACGGAAAAGGAAATTAAAACATAGATCAAGAAAAAGATCGAAGACTACTGGCTTAATATTATGTGTTTAAAACACTCAAAAAATACCTAGGCTTCGATAACAAATGAGCGAAAGAAGCAGTGGCTCTACGCAAAAGTGGCATTAAAGCCATATGCGGAGCATTGACAGGACAGCTTCCTTGTAAAAAGTATCCCCACAGGATAGGTGAGGAGCAGGACGACCGCTGCACATACTGTGGGGAAACGACAGAGTGTGTAGAGCATCTGCTCACATTCTGTCCAGCACTAGGGAGAAGAAGATTCGAGCTCCTTGGCTTTGCTTTTCTTTCCATCAGTGATATCGCAAACGTCCCGTCAAGGAACATATCCAGGTTCATTAGAAACCTGGACATGCTATAGGACATAACGCAGAGGAAGCACAATATACCCACTCCAGGCTATCAATCAATCGTCGGCTTTTACAGAACACAACTCAGTAACACATTTTTTCAGTTTTTTTAGCTTTCATCTTTGTGTTAACGTGAATCAGCTCTACACTTGCATGGCACTTTGGAAATTATATGACATTTCTGAATTTGCAGCATACAGCTGCTGGAACTATTAGAATTTTCCTAATATATTCAAAACGTTTCACTTATTCACGACTTTTGACGTCATAGCTGTGAAAAAGAGCGAAAAAGAAACATTGAAAATTTTATGGTACACGAATCAGCGTACCTAGCTTTTTGCACTTCACACCCGCCTTCTAAAAACTGAAGATGAGTTGCGCTGTGTAAAAGCCTGCTGAAGTGTTTAAAAGCTCGTGTTTGGTTTATGATAGCACTATACTCAAATTTAACTGTTCATTTTCTTTGTCATCAAAACGCGAAAACTGCTTTTCATTTTCATTTCATTCGATCATTATGCCAGCTATGTACGCACGTCCATTTTGCGTTGAGTAGTTTCTTGGTATACTCCAGACTGAATCCGGAATCTTGGACAACCCGACTGTCAAATAGCAAGCATAAGAAAGTAGCTATTTCGTGACATTGGACAGCCTCAGGGAAGGTAAAATAGTAGCTGTAGCTGCTATGGCACGAATGTTTATGCACACTCAGGGTAGCAGTTCATGGAGTCTCATAATCGCTTAAAATAGTACCCAATAGCAAATGTTAATGAATATCATAACGAATATACTCGTTAGAAAATTCACTAATATTCGATATTAGCAGATATAGGACCTTCAACTTTAATATCTTTTTTCGTATACATTTATGAGTTAGCAAATTTAATGATGAGATCATAATGCATTCGTGTGCGAAACAACGTTTTATTTTTTAAACGCAATTATTGGAAAGCATATATATATACAAAATATGTATAAGTGAGGCAAGTGAAAATAATTGACTGGCTATCATTGCTTATTTCTTGTTGCGAAAATATGTCACGTTGACAGCCAACTTGTAACGAGCAGCAAATTAAATAGTAACCGTTAAATAAGATACTTACGAATTAAGCGTATGTAGATCGAACTATCCGTAGTTTCCATAGTAGCTACATCGGGAGCCTGAAATACGATTGAAAAAAAAATTGATGTCAGTATACACTCTCTTTTCCCAGTTTGCATTTTTGGTAATTTAAGTAAAAAAATATAAAATATCAACATAAATCTTTCATAATTTGCAAATAAACATTTTTTTTTTATTTGTAGCCTTCAACCTAAGAATGTACGGGAAAATACTTGAGAATTTCAATTGTATACAAACTATCGGGTTGTTATATAGTCTAGGTTACGTCCGAAAGTAAAGACAGATGTGTTTACTGAAAAGCTAATAAATACTTCAGCACTCTTTAGACTACCTCATGTTAAGATCATTTAATTTAAGGGAGTTCGCTATTTGCCTCCCGCCACCCAAAAGAGGCGTTTTTTAGGAACAAAAAACTCGAGAATGGCTCAATCAATTTTTTCAAAATTTGGACAACTAATTTTTGGAGATTTAGTCTACGTCCCGACGGAAGCTGCTAACAAAATAGTGATTTGGGAATTATTAATAAGAACTTACATTTTGTAGTCATTTTTCGTAACTTTAACACAATATAACATCTTTACTTTTAATTTTAGATTTTTTAGAAGAAGCGTTTGAAAGAACCGGGACCGATGCCGCGTCAATTTTCAATTTTCCGATTATGATTTTGCAATATTCTCGCTAGATGTCGTTCACAAACGTGTTTACAATCAGTTTCTAACTTTATCACATGTATACTATTTTTTATGACACACATTACCAAAATAACGAAAGAACTATGGCTTCATATCAAACAACCATAATTCCTCTAATCACCTCAAACGCTTTAGATTATAAATTAAAAATTAAATATTTCTAATTGAAATTTTGAAACGGGACAGGTTGCAAAATGTGCAGAAAGAGTTGTAGAATTTTTTAAGTCCATAAAATGTGTTTTTTATATATTTTTCATGATTTTCAAGTTTGGAACTCCCCTAATTTTGAACATATGAACTATCATTTCAACTTATGTATTGGCAATCGATTTTTCTCTATTTATCTGAAAAATAGAGTACTTATACATCCAATTTTCATTGATAAAACTGAAATTTAAACTAAAAACTGAAAGCTGAATGTTTCATTCGATCCCGGGGCATTATAGTCCTTCAGAAGCTTGCTCTCATTTCTTCACAATCTGGAATTGCCCAATCTGGAAATGTCATTTTCTCTACATGGTCTTGGCGGTTTGTTTTCCCGTAGTAACTGTAATACTGCAGTATGATTGAAAAGTGCTTGCGATTAGATCCCTTTTAAAAAAACGTGTTTACCTTCACTGTTGCGTAAAACCAAAATTTGATTGTTAGAACTTTTCATCAAATTTTCGCTTAGCCGCAAAACTTAACGGAAGCCATGTTCAATTTATATACACAAAATATTACACCGTCGGTTCCGTATTATCGGATCTCAGACACGGTTCTCACGTAAGATAGAAGTAACTGGAAATCGCAAATTTGGGTGTCTATTTCTTGAGATGTTTCTTTTCCGTATTTATTTAAAACGTTTGACTATCAATACTTCTCTTTGTTGTGCTTGCTCTGGTTTCATTGCAATTACTCTTGAGATTTCATAATATGAGGTTAACAATATGCCTATTGTTTGTTGTCAATGTCATTCTACCTTTTTCTCAAATTTATTCTAGTCATAAACGATGAAAAAATTTCTATTGGGAACAGATATGTCCTGGCAGTTTGTTTTTATACCAACAATTAAGTGTATGGATCCTAAAATAATAATTGTAATAATTCTACTCCAAAAACATTCCGGACGCCATTTAAAGTATTTTTTGTTCCTACCTTTAAAATTCAGCACCCAGCCTGGCAATAAACATTATTCGGTTTGTTTCAGCCCCTTATTATATCTAAAAGCTTTTATCAATTAACGATACCGAAAAACAAGCCTTATGAGCTCAAACAACAGTAAGAATATCGAAAATATTTTAATTCAATATATTCTAGTTTTAAAGCTTTTTGGAGAATAAATCTTAACATATGAACTAAATGCGTACCAAAATTGAATTGCTAATTCCCCATTCAATGGTATTTCAACAATACAATATTCCGCTTAGCCAAAATACAACATGTTAAATCGACCTTTTCTTGGCACGATTCCGCACAAGCTGATTGAATAATTGAATTAAATCCATAACAATGAACACTCTAATCAAATGTTACGTTTATTCTTGACGCTTATTAATATGGCACTCCATACAACCGGCTTGATTATTCGATTGCAAACGAAACGCAATAAACGTGTTTCGTCGAACCGCCCCAGCTCTTAGCGTACGGTTCCGTAAACAGGGACAACCTGAAAGACAAGTAAGCATTGCCGCACGGCTTTAATCCAGGATGCCCAGGATGTATTCGGAAAAGTTTAGACCTGCTTCAAAGCAGACAGCACATAAGATATTTCATGAGGCGTGAAATGCGAGATACAAAAGAAGTAAAAGATGTAAAAAAAACCGTTCTATAATCGTTGTACTTGCCGCTAGATGAAACTTAAAGACTAGTCCTTTAAATGTATTTCAGTGGAACTCACCCAACACGATTTTGGTATTTCGATGAAATTACAGGATATAATGACGACCGTTTTTGGCTTAGGCGAACGGACGAGAAGGAAAGAACAAATCGCCAATAAATGATGGATTTATTGGACGAGATTCAGTTGATCTCCTTTCGAGTTTCGGCACACGAATTACCTGACACTGCCGTTAAGTTCTCGAGTACGGGTGACTTTCTACGACCGAATTTTGTTTCTCGTGAAAAAAAAATCTACGTGATTATTTGCCATAGGGTGGATTTGAAGTAATGTCCATGCAATGTTCCCTTTGAATGTAGTTAATTTATAGGAAAAAAATAGAGACTCAAAGAGACTCCGAAGTGCATTAATTGAAACAATTACATAGCGTTTGAGTGAAAATCTACTTTTTATGTAATCGCAAGAATTTTTAAATCTGTTTGCTGAAAAGGTTCCAAGTTAAATTCTCGAAAGTAGTTCTTCGACCATAAAATTTACTTCACTCAAAACTAGAAGTGTATTTTGAACGTAATAAAGCATCCTGTTTGAAAAATTCTGGGTATGAACCTAAAAGTCTAAACATTACTTAGCTTCCGCTAAGAACCTTAGTGCGGTGAATTGAAGGGAGGTTTTTTTTCCCATTTTACCTTTTCTTTGCATATCCTCTTTTCTCCGGCAATAACGACAGCAACGACATGAATTATCGAGCATCTAAGATTCATGTCACATCGCCAACCTACATAACTCCGAACTCATATGTATTTACATTATGTTGGGGATTATTTCGGCACGGAAAATATACTTAGTCGTGGCCCCGTTACAGGAGCTATAAGAAATACTTTCACTAAGTCTGAACGCTCTTCTGCTTTCGATACTCGGTCACAATGCGTAGGTGTTCACGTCTTCATTGCCCGAACGAGCGATACACTCATGAATACACCAGGCTACGACTACTCTTAATATCCAACATTTATTGATCATAGAATTACCAAGATTCCGTTTAGATTAGTCATTGTTTGCGGGTGAGTGTTGCATGTTATTGTCACTATGGTGGAAATGTGGTCGTGACAGCAACGCGGCAGAACTTTTATTTAGAATAGTATGGAGGAGGATATTACAAGGCATTTTAGCAGTTAATGGATATAGCTAATTTTCGGTTGCGGAAAATAAATGGATGCCAACAGAAAAATTGCATGGCATGATAAAAATAATTTGTGGAAAGATAACCATGGTCTAACAGTTTTCTAAAGCATTGTCAAAACCTAAACTGTAAATTTTAAGAGATAAACAATGTCTGAAATTTTCATTGCTTAGAACAGCTCCGTCGCGTCCATTTCCACAATTCCGTAAGAGTTGAGATTTGACAGCAGTCATATACTTTCCATTGCAAAACAGACCGGCGCTCAGCTGCAAAATTCAGCTTTGACGGGGAGGCGGAATGATAGCCAGATTACATTTGGTAATCTGTGAAGTTTCTGTTATTTTGAAGCGAAAATGAGTTTGAACTTTCCCGCTATGATTTGAAATAATTAGCAGTGGAGAGTAAAAAGCGAGAAAATTTAACAATAAAATTATACGTCTCATACCAAATATATGTATATCTACCGATATTTGAAACCCATACATTTACACTGTCGTGTCTTGGATGATAATTAATATCAATGCTGCTGACATCAACCCATTTACATAAATGCAAAAAAAAAAACAGTCCAAATTGCAACTGGTTCGCAAAACTAATCACAATAATTCACTGATGGTAAATGCACTCAGAGATCGCCGGCAATAAACTTGGCAATAATATTAATTTCCGGGAAATTTATGTTTCAGTATTATGTGAGTTTGGCGCAACACTATTTAATAAAAGAATTTCTACATACTGAATCGAAAAACTTTGATTTTTAATGACAAACTCAACAAACTCGATGCTTACTATCCAGAATGAAATTCAATTTTGTCAATAAACGTTTCTAAAAAAAAATTATATTGACATAAAAGTATGGGAGGACTATCGTTTCAAAAAGTATTTGTAAATCACCGAATCGACTTGAAATAGTTCGATCTAAGATTAAAATTCGAAATTAAAAGAGTGATTCAATTTTATATATAAAAAAGGTATATAATGGATTACCTAAATCAAAATATATGACAAGAGACTGCATAGAATACTGTATTTCATTTTATTCACTGACTTTTCCAGTATTTAAATATATTTTAAGCTACACCGTGAGAAAATGACAGTATATGCTCTTCAATATTTTCAGCGCCCAGCGTGGGCATCTTACATATTAATTCGATTTCCATTATAATAGAAATTTCAGTACGCTCAATTGCATGCTATTTATCTGCTTATTTTCGTGCATTGTGCAAATGACAAATCAATGAATCATTCTAGCTCGAAACAAATAATGACGCCAATAATTTCAATATCTAGGTCATATCATCTTGTGTAAATATTTGAAAAGTGTTCTCGTAAATGTTTATTGTCATAATACTGAATTTTCATCGATTGATGATGGGTCACGCTAACGAAAGTGCTAATTAAATGATTCAGTGCATATATCTTGCAAGTATATTAGCACAATAGTAAAAAATGTATGATAAAATGAATTTCATCATTTTCGACCACCTTTTACATCGAAAGAAACTGGTAGCCCGTTACGATTAAGTCGAAATGTGACAAGAAAGCCTCTAAACGGAAATATATGTAGATTAGACGTGAATTTGAATACTATGATAAGCTGATGAATTGCGTTGATCTTGCGATGAGTTCACTTGGTAAGTAGAAATCTGTGTGCTTTAATTTCGTTGCTGATTCATACTATTTACAACGGACTTATTTTTAAATATTTGCAATGGTAAGATTTGTGTAAGTAAATATAAAATATCTAACGATGTGTTTTGCGCTACTTGCTAGCATCTATAATTTACAAAATTTCAAGAGCTTTATCGTTAACTTGTTCAGTATATAAATTTTGATATTTACTTAGCACAGGATTCCATCAAAGTAATTTATTTAAAGAGTATAAACATATTGACGGCTTGTGAGCACTGGTTTTGTTGTGTGTGGGGTCCCTGGTTCGAATCCAGATTCGGACAAAGGTTCGCGCACCAAGCTTTGAGTTCACCAAGCTCTGAATTAATCAGGAGTAAAGTGAGTCGTGGAACTAATCGCTCCACACTCGTATTTACATTGATTGCAAAGTTTGTAATGAAGCTATCTACCTGCTTTACTTTTATAAATATATTAAAAAACGAAAATAGTTACAAGCTAAACTTTTATAACATCAATAATTATTTAGAAGATAGATATCTTGCTAGTCAAGGATTTATCTTCTGCCTGCATCAAATCACTGTCAATGATTTCTGAGCAAATAAATGACTATCCTGCATAAATTAATGGTGAACAGTAAATCCTTTCTTTCGTGTTTTCACATGAACCAGATATTTCCCGTAGATACAAATCTCTACTGGAAAGAGTGTTTCAAAAGCTCAAACAGAGTGAGATTTTATTAGACCCCCCAAGTGCGAAACCATCTGTTTATGAGCAGAAAGCCAGAGAGGAAGCATTGTCATGAGTTTTGTATAGTTATCCTTAGTTTACCAAAACTGGATGGTCGTAAACCGAAACTATAACGGGTACCACAAATTTTCACTAGTCTAGATAAGGTGTACAATGACACCACTCGGTGGATTCTTGTTCGAGTCCAGATCAAAATTGCACGTAGCATCGTTAAATAAAATAGATACATAAGTGATGAGAGAGATAGATATGTGGAAATTAGTCGGTTTTTATCACGAATCTAAATTGTTTGTGTAATTTTTGCGTGAAATAAATATGTGTTCATGTATTGAGCGCAAATGTATGTGTGTGCGGTAGAAGTTCCATGATGGAGGAACTAGGCAAGTGGGAACGTTAACTGCAAAGTTACGTGCAAATATTTGAATGGCTGAAATGCTGCAAAGCTGTTCAAAATGACAATTAGAAATCATAATAATAATAATACTCAGAAAATTTAACAGCTATGAGGTCCCAAAGGCAAAATGATTTGAAAAAACTCAAATTATGGTTCACTATAAACAGAATGGCTTTGAGCATCAAAACCAAGTTTGTTCGTTTTTCACTTAGAGATAGACAAGATGATATAGATAGATTATTTTACAAATGCAAAAGATGTCTTTTAGAAAATGATATTTGTCATGAAAACTGTATCGAAATAGATCAAGTTGATAAAATAAAACACTTAGGAATCTCGGTTGATGAAAACCTAAACTGGAAGCACCACATTGCAGGTTTAAAAAAGTAAACGAATTCGTTTTTAAGAATTTTCTATTACTTAAGATATATCTGTCCTATCTCCGTACTTCGTACTACGCTATAGTTCAGTCGAAACTGCAGTATGGCCTAGCACTTTGGGGTGGAAACTTTTTTCTTCGATTAAACCTATTGTCATCTTGCAAATAAATAGTCCAGGTAATAGTGGGAGTTAGTAGATACGAAATATCTTTTCCAATTTTGATGAAGATATTACCTCTAAGGAATTTATTTGTTTATCGTTTGCTACGAGTTTTTTATGTTAGAGGGGGCCACATGAGAGGTAGTGCTAAAGGGTATTCGAGTAGGTTGCAAGCAAGAAACCGAATTTCAGTCCCTTTTCCTAGATTGGAAGCTTATAAAAGGTCTTTCAAGTTCTGCGCACCAAAATTGTTTAACTCCCTTCCCAGCTCAATATCATCTACAGATAACTTGAATCAATTTCTAAAACATTTAAAATTTTGGCTATTCTCTATGCAAGACTTTGAATCATTTTTTCTGAGTACTGTAGTGGGACAAGCTTGATATCCTTTTGTTAAAACGTAATATAGAAGCCAGTAAAGTTTTTAAATCGAGTAATATTTTGATCACCTGTCACCTATTGCACCTTAAATTATAAGAAGATAACCTCAACACAGCATTAGCTAAGAGGTACATATCCATGTGCATAACTAATATTGATTGAATATTGGATGTACTAACTATTTAGTGAATTAGTTTATTTAGTCATAGTTGTAATATTAACTGGAATTACGTTATTGTTCACTATTTTATTGTACTTATTATGCAAATAAATTTATTATTATTATTATTATTATAAAAACAAGATGCTTGGAAAAACAAGTATAAGCAGAAAACACGTTTTAGTCTGGTTTTGATAATATGTTGAAAGTTTTTAGTCCTATGCGGGAGCTATATGTCTGAACGTTGGCAAAGAATATTTGTAAATTTTCAAAATTTGATAGCTCTACACAGTGCCATCAAATCGTTATGAAATTTAAAGCATATATTAATACACATAACAAACAAGCCGAGGCATAAGTTTGGGTTGTCTCCTCGCAGTGCATCCCGGATAATGCCAACTGATCTAACAATAAGCGGTGCGTTTCAGCATCTCTCCTGGTTCTATGATTTAACTCACGATTGGAATATTAGGCAATAGCAGCAAGGACTTCATGGCACAATCTGCCTTAGCTTATAGCACGGCTGATAATGAGAAAAAAACGGGTTAGGACTGGCGGCTACGACATTCTGGGACTATTCATTTTTTGCACGGTACTGCCGCTGTGAAGTCCGAGCGTGAACGGCTCCAGACTAATGTAATGCCGTCCCTGTTCCGTTTATACCTCCCATGTCTCAGAGTTCGTTCGAAGCTCGCACCATTGAATTGGCGGTGTAGGTTTGGTTGACATTGCTCCCGATTTGCGTTGGGTATGCTCTGCGCACTAGATCACAATCATCGCGGGGTTTTTCAAAAGGTAGGCCTAGCTCTAAGTCCGGCAAATATTTGGTAATACATTGCCATAATTTGGTAATACATTAAGTTAGAGCTCTTTTGCTCTAACTGGCTAGCCCAGGTACTAGACCTGTGCTAGGTGCGATTAACGATGAAAATGAGCTCCCGATAGCTGCTATGTGATTATCTCTGTCTCTAGCCCAAGTTCTTAAACCTGTGCTAGACCTTATGTTCGTTGAATAGAAACGCACGGATTGAATGCTAGGACAATACTGACTTACTTTATTTCAATTATCTTACTTATGTAGTACTTAATTGTACTTCATATTCAATGTATGCACAACGTGAACTATACATCCATACGTCGTGAGACATAAGTTCTGATCACGTTGTACATACACAGCGAATTTTTGATCTAGAATTTCTTGACTGCAATCTCGGTCCAGTGTAACATGATCATTGCCTTCACACCGTGAGACCGAAATTGCAGTCGCAAATTCTTTACAACATTTTGTCTGGCAAATGTAGACAAAACTTTACTTGCATACACCCAAGCGTGCAACTATCAAATTTTGCTTGCCTGGTATATGTGTGGGAATTATTTTATGCTAATGGGAATTGTTTTATGCTAATCGTATTCTATCTTATGTTGAATTCGAACAGGTGTAATGGCCCAACATTTAAAGCATGATTGCTTCAAGAACAAAATGAAAACTAAGCCTTAGCTTTTCATTACTTGAAGTAATTGAATTTGGAAAAAATCCATCACAAGAGGGTGAAAAGTTGTTCTGTTTACTATAAGACGGAATAACTTAAAATAATATCGAGCCAAAAGCAGATCAATAAAATACTATTTTCGGAACTAAACAACTAACTTTTTTCCTTGAGTGACAAAGCAACATATGCCGTGCATTTGTTAGTAATAAATATTTTCATATCCAAACATAGATGCTAAACTAAATTTAGTATCTAATAAAATAAAAACACTACAAACAATGTCACTGAAAAGCAATCCGGGGCAATAAACGCTCAATGAATTATGTTCTAACTTAAAACAACGATATTATGTGCGTTAATAGTACAATTTATAATCAACTCATAACAACTTCCTCGACAAAATCATATTTATGCTACTCGCATTCAAATTTCCGTATTCTTATCACACTATGGGTTAGCGCAGTAAGCTCTCAAGTACCTTCCTGTCGCTTAACGATTTATCACAAGACAGCAAAGTGTTTGAATTACAATCAGTGCTTGAATTCGAGCTCTATATGCATTATGCGTATCCAATCGAGGTTAGATCGAACAAAGACGAATTTATGTTAGCCAAAATTGACGTCAGTGAAGATTTTTTATGATGGGTAAAATATGATTATTGATGAAAATGCATTGATTGACGAAACATCAATTATTGTTTCTTTTTATCAGGTGTAGCGTGAAATTAGGTGTCTAAACATATACTGGGCAGCAATAGAAGAAATCGAATGCAGTCTATATAGTTTTTTCCAGGAAGAATTCACAAGTAATTGCAATCGGAGCCACTTTCAGTTTTGAAAATTTCAGAATGAAACAAGAAATCCTTTTAACAATAATGTTAGCCTAGTAAAGTTTTAATATACATACTATAAGATAACTAGAGATACATCTTGCTATTATTTATTTACTTAAAATTAATAAATGCACTCTAGCTACCCAAAATTTTATCTGAAATTTAGATTTTATAAAATCTGAAGCAATGCAACGGTTGTCATTGATAAAAATACTTCCGCAGTCAGCAAATGTGGTTTCAATGAAAAGCTTTTAAATTTTATCGAAAAACTATTTCATAGATCCACGAGTTGTTTTTTCCGTACATGTTACACACGATAAGAGGATTATGAATAATCGAATATTTTTTCTCCGGTAAATGGAAACTCTTTTACGGGTGGTCAGTTTAGAATAGAGTGCGATATTGCAATAGGGCATGTCTAATTGAAACTCTTAAACCCTAATGAGACACTTTTTGACATTTTGCCGCCTCGTCAAATCCCACATGTTTTTATTGAACTATAACCTTTAGGCTTATATTGCCCCGGATGTCAATTTAACCTGAAAATATGTGTGTTCATCTCTTGGATACATATTTTAGAAACTTTTTATATGGATTGCAGAAAAATATGTTTTCAATCACTTATATCGTATATCCCGCAGTGAATTTTCAATTTTTCAGTAAAATACTGAGAATATATATTTTAGATAGATTTCCGTCATATCCGGTGGCCTGATGTTTTCTTTCATTCACCCTGGAAAAAAACTAATTTGATTTTTTGGTCTTTTGCATAGGATAAGTTCACCTCGCAACCGGATGACGTCAATAACAGTTTTTCTATCCTTCACACATGAGCACAACGACGATGGTAACGTCGTAACGGGACACCAACATCGAAGAAACGACATTCAATTCAGCCTCGTTCGCTCGGTTCATTTCATAGAATTTGATTAATGCAAATATGATGGGGCGAAAAGGTGACTTGAACTCTCTGGTGCTTTCCGTTATCATTTCATTTGATTTGATGCTACCATACGAATATTCCACGTTCGTACGTAAGCGAAACGTAACTTACATTAGATCGGGACATGTCTGATTCTATCGTATCCATTTATGCAAATATTATTCGCTGTGTGACTTCATTTACATATGAGTTTATCATAGCGTCTGTTTGTAGAGGCAGAGAAAGCTTCCGCCAAGAGAGATAGGATCATATAGGATTCAGTATTTTTCGGAGTCGATTCGTCAAGGAACGAAAATGTTGAAAGATTTACAAGTACCTATGTTGTTTGTGTCTAGAAAGGATCGATTGACATTAGGCTTGTTTCGGTCGAATGAATTTCTTGTCGAGATTATAAAGAACTCATAATGCGTGACCAAATTTCAACCGTTAGATCGATCTGAGGTTATTTCAGTGCAAATGAAATGGTTTTCTCGAAATTTTTGAAGTACCTACTCGGTAGACTAGGTAACTACGACTTTGGTTAAAAGGACATCAGCCTAAAAAGCATTTCATTCAGTTATTTTTTCTCGGCAAAAAATGTTTTTTACCTTTAAATTAGCTTAACATCGACACTCGATATTTTCGCCAAAAAATGTTTTTTACCTTTCAATTAGCTTAATATCGATACTCCGATAAATCAATGCACGCTGAGAACAAGGTCGATTACAATATATTTAGGAGGCTCGTCTCTACATAGACTCATTTCGAGTCTACTTTCTGGAGCTCATTACGGAAAAACCAAAAAAGACATTCGGGTTACTTTTTTATTTAGCACATTTGTTCTCTTTAAAAAAAAGTTTCCGATAAAAAATATATCTTCACACTCGGGATCTCAGGATGCCCTTGAGCGCGCTCTGCTCAAAAAGATGGTGTCGATCCATTTTGGAGAGATTAACAATCCACACTATTTGGAACAAAAATTGCAACATGTCTTTCATTGTAATAGTGTTGACTATATTGGGCACGAGCTTTCGCCAAAGTGTTGAAATCTTTGAGAATGGCAAACTTTTACGAAAAAATTTGTTTTTTTATTTGCGTTTTTTTTTTTTTTTTTTTTTGTTTGTAAATTCATAGAGACTGTAAAAATGAAATATAATTAAATGAAAATCTCGAGCCCACGTGTAGCGACATGAACATACGGAAAAAAATTTGAGCCTAAAATGGCAATGATCTTCTTAAACTCCTGCCACTAATGCTGAAAAACACGACTTTTGGAAAATCGTGTAAAAAGACAATATTGATGAGATTAATTATCTCGTAGAGCACACTTTCCGTTTGCCAACGAGTTAGATTTTTGGCTATATTCTAGCTCTTTTTGCTGTCTTAGGAAAAGTGGACTGAAATTTATTTTTAACGCTTCATAAATGCTTTTAATTTCCTGTAGCTTTCAGATTAAAGAAATATCCAAAATAGGAAAGGCGATTTTTCGAAACCTTATACAAAGACGACCCTCTTAATTATAACATTTCCCAGTCGAAAAAACCCTTTTCCCAAATGAAAAAAATTAGTTTCCCAAATGAAAAAATTAATACAACTAATGAGGCACATAACATTCAAAGTATACATACCTTGCTTACGGAAATTCTAAATATTAGTTTCATATTGAATACAGTAATAAAAATATGTTTTCAATGCATAAGATGAGTTCCGTATTGCATTTTCTGGTGCAAGGCAGCATCAAAGCTCCAACAAGCGAGTTGGCCAGGTGCGAAAAACCATGTTCATGAACATGTACGAAGAGGGTTTCACCGTTAAAGATGCTGCACATAAAACTGGTATTAATGTTAACACAGCTAAAACTGTGTTGAGAGCATACAAAAAGAAATGACTGTGAAATGCCTGAACCGGAAAAAGGGGAATACGCACTAAGCTAGCTGGTGCGCTAACCACGATCGAGGAGATTGTCGAAGCGCACTCATCTTTGACTCTAATGCAGATAGAAGGTAAGTTAATAGATGAAGGCTTCAGTCTGACCAAGTCCACCATAAGCAGAAGCCTGCAAGAACTTGCGATTACCCTGAAAAAGGCCTCTGTTGAAGTGGACTGTATGAATTCGGCGGAGCCCATTGAGAAAAGTAAAAGTTTTGCATTGAATTTCAGCTCCTGGGTACACGACGATCGCAAACATCTTATTTTCATAGACGAATCTGGGTTCAAGCTGCATCTATGTCGGTGTAGGGCTCGGTCGAAAAAAAAGAACACGGGCAGTTTCAACTATTTCAACAGTTCGCGGAAGAAGCACCACCCTTGTCCTAGCATCGCGAATTTATCCGTGAGTTGGCTGTGAAGCTACCACCTTCGATGAGATATGCCTATATAGGGATGGATAACGCAAAAATTCACAAAACACAAGATGTTGTCTATGAAGCAGCACAAGCATCTCTCATCGATCTGTATAATTCATGTTTAGTCACGGGGGTCTTCCCGTCGCGGTGGAAAGTAGCCCGACTGGTACTTGTGGACAAGGGGAAGGGTAACCTGGGTGGTCCATTGGCATACCGCCCACTGTGCATGCTAGACACTGCGGGGAAACTTCTCGAAGGGTTGCTCAAGCCACGACTGCTGTCAGCAGTGAGATCTGCTGGCGATCTTTCTTGCAGGCAGCACGGTTTCCGAAAAGGGCATTCAACAATCGATGCCATCTCAGAGGTTGTTGGGGCTGTAGCAAGAGCGGAAGAGGCATGCCATCAAGCCAGACCGGTCGTCCTGCTGGTAACACTGGACGTACAAAACGCTTTCAACTCGGCGAGGTGGACGGACATCCTGCGGGCCCTTGAGCAGACGTTCCGTATCCCAAGCTACTTGCTAGCCATGATGCGGGACTACCTCAGGGACCGCTGGTTGCTTTATGACACTGACGAAGGAGTCAAAAGGAGGCCTGTCACTTCAGGTGCGGCACAGGGGTCGATCTTAGGACCAGACCTCTGGAACATCATGTACGATGATCTGCTGCGCCTGGAAATGCCTGCGGATGTGTTTCTGGTAGGTTATGCTGATGACATCGCGGCGGTAATCACTTCCAGATCTGCGGAATTCGCTCAACTCAGACTTAACCAAGTCATGAGGAGGGTAGATCGGTGGATGACCGAACACGGCCTTCAGCTGGCAGTCTCTAAAACAGAGATTGTCATGCTGACGAAGCGGAGGATACCAACTGTCATACCCATGACAGTTGGCTCCGTTGAGGTCCAGACCAGCAAGTCGGTCAAGTATCTGGGAGTGACCCTGGACACCAAGCTGACTTATTGGGATCATATCCGCAGGGCATATGACAGGGCTCTTGTAGTCGTCACTTCGCTGAGTAGGATAATGGCCATCGTCGGTGGACCCAGTGAGACGCGACGGAGGCTACTGATGGTAACGACCGATTCCATCTTGCTATATGGAGCCGAAATCTGGGGAGATGCGCTACGAACTGAGAAGTTTCGGAAGCGCATTGCCGGTGTCCAGCGCAGGGGTGCCCTGCGTATCGCTTATAGCTACCGCACGGTCTCAGAAAAGGCTGTGATGGTGGTATCGGGAGTAATCCCGATCGACCTACTAGCACGAGAACGCAAAGAAGGGTACCTCTTTCGCTCAGAGCTGGGCAGAACTGAGGCTCTGACGCACGCGCGTACGCTTACCCTCCAACTTTGGCAACAACGTTGAGCGAAAGTACTAAAGGACGCTGGACGGCTAAGCTGATTGGTCTCATTGAGCCTTGGCTTAACCGGAGCCACGAAGAGGTAAACTTTTACCTTTGTCAATTCTTGACAGGGCACGGTTACTTCAGGAAATACCTGAACAGAATGGGTAAGGTGGTCACACCGTACTGCCGGTATTGTGTGACTGAGCTCGATGATGCTCAGCACACATTCTTTATGTGCAGTCGCTTCGTAAGTTTGAGGCGCACCATTGAGTCCACGATTGGCCTGGCAACGCCTGAAACGATCGTGGATACAATGCTGCGAAACGAGGAGAACTGGTGCGTGGTCTCAACATATGTTGAAAAAGTGCTGCGCATAAAGCGGGAGGAGGGTTGCCTTACCGACCCATGAGCTGTGGTAGTTTCTGAAGTCCGTGGTTACCGATGGGTGAGTCAGCACGACCGGGTCGAAGCAGTGCTTAGGCGGGTCCCGACTCGGAACTTCGTGGGCTTGTAGATGGTCCTTTTTTTTAGTGAGTCAAACCTCACATACCCCGTGGTGATAGGTCACCCGGGGATCTGGTATGCAGATTTTTTTTTGCCATCTACACTAGGGAAAAAAAATCTCTCATCACGAATCTTCTCACCTACACTGGACCCTGTAAAGCAAACCTTCTCCAAATTTAAATATTCGGTGCGGGCCTGTTGGACAACAACTCCTGTTATGGAAAAGGGGAGTTGTTATTGTTTCCAATGCGTCAGCATTGTTCTGTCATAGATAGGGGAGCAAAAAAACACGCCTAATATATAGATTTTTTTTTAATTTGAAATAAAGATTTTTTCATATGGGAATAGTTTTTTTTCAATTGGGGAAGTTTTTTTTTCCGTTGGGAAAAGTATTTTTTCACGTGAGATTAAGTTTCTTTCATTCGGGAAAAGGGTTTTTTTTTAGCTGGGAAATGCTATATATATCAAAATGAAAATATATGTTTTTAAGTTGGAAGATATTTTGAGATGGGACGAAAATGTGCAGCCCATCAGTTTTAGGGTTGAATGCTAACTGTTCATTAATTTAGTCCAATTACTAGTTTCATTTTGCAATAACTATTTGCATACAAAACATGCTGGCAGAAAACTTACTCTAACTAGTTACCAATTTAAATTGATTAAAAAAGCAAATCGTTTCGACAAATAATTTGTAATGCAAAGTAATGCAAAACGAAAAATCTGTTTTCTATTTAATTTTGAAAACTCAGCTTATTTAAATGCACTCAAACGATAAAAACAGCTTACCGCTAGTGTAATTTCACATAGCTTGCGAAAAGAGAGCTTCTCGGATGAAAGTAATAATTCTGAATAACATTAAAGTTTTTATAATGGAGATGTACTTCATTACATTTCTCTTGCAACGCTAATTACTTTGAAATACTCTTTGAGCTTGTTAAACGCTATAGGAAGAACGAGCCCTTCGTCTTATTAATTGCTTTGCTGTGATTTATCCGTAGTGGTTGATTATGGGTGAAACGAATTTTAATTATTTGCTTAAAGTATTATGTTAATAGCAATTTTTTTAGCATTATGTTTATAGCGAAATTTTTAAATGCTTAGATAAGAGAAAATAAGAGCTACTACTAGGAATGAGTGCTACTGCAGGCTGCTCTCTTTATATATATAGTATCATATGTTGAATATGATGCTTAAGTTTATATAGGAAATATACTCAAGTAAGTTTTTTTTTCAAAACAGTTAATAACAGTAGAAAGGTATTTATCAAACAAGTAAATGATAAAGGCTATTAATTTGTGATCACGGTTCCCTTCTTGTCTATTGTCTATTCCGTAACCGTAATCACAAATTAATAACCTTTATGAGTAAATTATATCGTTGGGTATAAGTCGAGGATGTTGAAATTTATCACAACTAACGTAAATACATTAATGATTTCCCACTGCAAATGGTAACATCAGTCAGGTATGCACTATAACTTGATATCTGCTGAGAATCAGTGCATACTTTCGAAACCACTTAGTTACAAAAATTTCAATATTGAGCATCCCACAAAAACAATTCCAAGTAAATGATGTTAAAAAAAAAAACAAATGAAAATATGCAACAGTTTCAACAATAATCATGGATATCCTTGTCAATAAAGTATAAATATGGCCTTTTAGCAACTCACTGAATTATGGCAAAATGATACATTTTGTTAGCCAGTAAATAAAATCAATTTTTTTTTAATTTTGCTGCCATGTGCCATTCAATTCTCCTCTCTCTAGCGGTAATAACTGTCAACTTCAATCTAATTTACGAAAGGCAGTGAGATAGTAGAAACGGAGTGGACACGGACGGTATAACTTTCCACCATTAGCCACCTCGATTCTCTCGCGCACAAAACACGTTTAAGCAGATATACCCCTAGAAGGAAACTAATTGGACTTGACAGTGAAGAGATAAACATTTACTAACATCCCCTTCAATGTATTGCTTATGGACATACCCATCAAATATATCTAATATGTGATGACTCTGAAAATTTGAAGTTTTCAAGCTATTTAAATAATATTAAGATTATGAATGTTTAAGCGTTTTGGTTGAAAACAATTTAGGTGAATCAATGTAATCTGCCGCCTTTCATCATTCATGTTGACTTTGATAGCTGTACCTTATAGTCTACCTGAGAACGAGGCTTTTTTGTTTTAAACTTGGATGACAATGTCAAAAAGAACTGATTAAAGTTGAAAAGAGATTAGAGGAATTTTGGGAAGCAAGAAACCAAACAATGTTTGGGTGCCAATGTATGCTCGAAAAATATCCTTTTATTCATCATATTCATCAAATTATCAGTATTCCGGTAGCTATATGGTTCCTTTTTAAGCCGAAGAATTAGTTTTTTTTCTTGGAAATTTAAAACAGCGACTTTCCCTAAAAATAATCTGCGCCACGTATATATTTCGTAAAAATTTTAGCGCATTTGCAAAGAACCTACATTTTGTAATAATTTTATTTTGTTTTTTTTTTGTAATAATTTTATTTATTTTTAAATTTTATTTTGTTTATTTTTCAATATTAATGACAATATGCAGTTGAAAACAAAGACCTAAATACACTTTTGGTAGCTTTTTGAAACATTTTTACTAATATTGATACACTTTTTGAAGAAATGTTATACAATGGAAAATTTGGGAGTGGGAACACTACTGGCAATACATCTAAAAAAAATTTCAAATTTATTTTTCTTATATAAAAAAGAAATTTTGACAAAAAACTCTGCTCTTTCCAAAACCTCTTGATTTAGGCGTTTTTAATCTTTTTGTAAAATCTTCATAGCCAACGAATATTTTTTCGATTTGCTTTTCTTGAAAATCCTCTGAATTTTCTTGAAAATCGTGCATTCATGGTTTTTCGTAGTGATTTTGTGTCAGATTTTTTGTATGAACATGTAGGTTCTATACTCAGCTTCTGCGAATGATAACGCTACCGCGACAGCACATAAGATAACGAAATATTTTTTCTCAGCTCTTCGATTTAGTGGTATACATATCGGAAACATGTGAATCGTATGGATCCCCCCCAAAAGGTGGAAATTTATGATATTGTCCGCACGTAATCACTTGAAGACGACGCTACTAGCTCCACCATAAATTCAACCCCAAACTTCAGACTTGTCGCTATCCAGATATGAGACACTATGGCACATGTGCCGATTAGAATTCAATTCCGTCGAAGCATCAATCAATTATGCCGAGCACATACCGCACCGTCGCTGATCGAAAATTCGCCGTGAGATGGAAAACCATTTGCCATCGAAAACCTCTACTCTGCCAGGAGTACGGTAGGTTAGGAACGATTCTACGATGTGAGATGCTAGTAGGGGTCTACCTGAGTTGCACAATAAATTCTGCTTTACGTCGAAATCCCACTTGTACACATACGGGATCTCGAGTAAAGTAATAAATTTCGAATCTAACACCCAGCAATATTGTGCGCTTCCGTCCGTGCTATATGTGTCGATTGGGGAATGGTTATCTTCGTTAGGCCAGTTGAGTTTCATAAATAGTGTTAGTCCTTGAGGAGAACCAGGCAGGTAGCAAGAACACTCTGCTAAAATAGCCGCAAATAGAATTCAAAGTCTTACAATGGAATAGAATAATGTTGAGAGCGGACTTTTCTTTAAAATATGCTATGAAATATTGAGGTGCAATTTATGGTATTATTATTTAAGACCATGGTCCTGCTAGTACTCACGTATGGATCCGAGGTGCTCAGCAAAAAGCCCTCTGACCACTTAGCCCATCGGCTCGCGATCGGGACCGATGGAAAAAATTGTTAACGGAGGCCAGGACTGGAAATCTGTTGTAGCGCCGATGATGATACTGAAGTTATGGTAGAGTCTTGCGTTCTACAAGTCTAATTTCAATATTTTTCAATAGATTCACGTTTTTTTTCAAATATATTCATGCCATTCTGAAAAATGCCAACAACTGCGGCGAGAAAACGTCACAGGAGAGCAAATTAGACAAAAAAGAAATCGGGACAGTCTAAAATAGGATTTTAGAAAGCGATATAGTCAGCGGTACGTCGTAGTATTTTCAAACATACAGATAGCAAAAGAAAATGTAAGCAATAACTCTACCAATATCAGAAAGAACAACTGATTGAAAATGAAATGTTCAACTCGCAAACATTAATGACGACTCGATAGAACCAAAATTAGTGAGCCTGAACTTCCGACGCATTTAGCGGGGGTCTTAGCGAAACGGCACTAGCTCAGCATAGGCATCAATTCAATAGACTTTTCGTAAACAACTGGATGAGGGCATGTCTGCAAGATACACAGCTCAAAATAAAGTTCATACATCCAGGATTAAACGCTTCTGATATGCAGAAGCTGCGTGCTTTAGTTGTTTCAAATAGCAAAACCTACATTATAATACATATTAATATAGCATTATTACCAATGATCTAAACCTGTTGCAGATGTTCCAGTTTCGCGGCAATAATATCCTGTTCAATAGTTTTTTGGATCCTCCTCTGCCGATAGAACCTGCCTTCGTTGTTATTTGCTACCATCCTGCCATCTGACTGGACCTTCTTCACACATAAGTCATCAGCCTATTGCGTGTGATTTTATTATTGGTCCGACGTTAAAAACTTCAGCTCCAAGGGTAAAAGCGAATGTAGGACCAGAAGTGCTGAAGATTGTTGGAGCGGAAAGATGACTCTATTTAAGCCACGCAGCTGTGTTTGAATAGTGGAACTTATTTTTGGAGTGGAAAGAAAAGGCAACCAATGATAGCGCTGACGCACCAAAATAGAAACAGAGCTCAAGAAATGATTACATGTCTTATCTTTCGAACGAAGAGCAGTGCTTAAAAAAAAAGTTGGTCAAAATTTAAAAAAAAACAAATCGAACCGTACTATGATATTCACAGCCATTATGAATTATGAAATATCAACCTATTTCCCACTGCCATATTTTTGAATTCAAACGTCAAGATCAGTTTAGGATTCTCTCTGGATACATGAATTCTTATTTTCATCTGTTTGGTTTGCGGTTTATTGCTCTTGCATTTATTATTTACTTATTTAAAAAAAAACATTTTTGCATCCTGCAACGAACCAACAAAAACTTTGATTTTATTAACCCTGGAATGGTACCCATGAGCAATTTTGGTATATATTTCGTCGCGCATCAGCCAGCTGGCCACTCTGACTGACATGAGCTATATAATCTTTTTATGCTAAATGATAAAATAAAAAATGTACATAATACTATTGTTGCCTTCTTTTTAGTAAAAACATGTACCTAAAATCATCCAAAAATTTACCGTACCATTCTAGGGTTAATAGTCCAGTCAAAAAATCTCAAAAAATGACCCAACCTCCGGAAAAATCCGAATGTTTTGAAACTTTGCAAATTGAGTTATGCGTACCTGGGGATGAATATACCAAAAGTCCTCGAGCATATGAAGCGAGCTCTAGCGGCAATTAGCGAAAACAGGACTTTTTTTTTGGTTTTTCGTCAATATCTCGAGAACCGTTGGTCGGAGGCAAAAGTTGACTCTATACATAATTAACGCTTATTAAATTTGCAACAAAAATGATTGTACACATTTTTCTTGTATTCGCAATGGTTCCTGAGTTAAAGGGCGCTAAAAATACCGTTTTTTTTTCTAAAACTGTCGAGGAGCTCGTCATTTCTGCTATGTCATCAAGATAATTTGAGTTCTAAGGTTTTTGGTTTTGAGAAAATTACACACTGAATACCGAAAATATTGTACGCGGGATGAGTCTATTAAGGCATTCCTGAAATAGCTGTCTGCCACAGACCCCTCTTCGTCAGCACAAGGTAGCTCTTTGTTCCAAACAAAGTCGCCTGTGGAAACATTGTTTGGATTCAAAACAAAATGTTTTTTATGTGGAGATGTTAGTGATGAAGAGAAGAGAGATGTTAGTAACACAATTAAAAAACCTATTAAAAACCGTAGAGATGCATTCTATTGTGGAAGTATGGAGATGATTACACATTCAAGGACACTCTCAACCATTTGCCAGTATTATGTAGCCTATGTTCTTAAACATTATAGTGGCAACGGTCCAAAGAGAGCTGAACAGAGCCGAAGGTATAAAACAAAGAGGTCAATTGACATAAACTTTGGAGAGAAATCAGTAGTAATAGTCAAACAGGATTATTTTCTTTCTAACGAAAAGAATAAATCGAGACTAATTTCATTCCTAATAATTGCTCTTACCCTCCATGGAGTTGAAACAGAACAAGCATTCAGTGATGCTGACACGTTGATCGTCCGAACAGCACTCATGAAATCCTTCACTTGTGGCAAAGCAGCAATAGCCGGGGAAGATGTAGATCTTATTGTTCTTTTCATGGTCTTAACTCCGGCTGAACAAATAATATTATGTGTTAAACCAAGCCATGGCAAAATAGCAAGCCAGCAATTGCAAACTTTGGGAATGAAAGACAGCATACTTTTTGTGCATGCGTTCAGCGAATGCGATACGACTTCAGCTGCATATCGAATTGGGAAACTTTCCTGTATGAAATTTATCAAGAAGCAAGCTGTACTCCAAGGTGTTGCTGATGTATTTAACAGCCTGAATTCGTCGCGTGATGCTGTAGGTGCTGCTGGAAACAAAGTATTCCTGGCTTTGTACAATGCGCCCAGGAAGCAAACCTCTCTTAACATGTATAGTTGGATATGGCTGTCCAAAAGCAGGAATAATGTGCACAAGCAATTGTCACAGCTGCCCTGGCGAATGCTTGAATGGTGCTATTTTCACCCTCGAAGAAGACTTTGATGATCCTGATGATCCCGAAGTCATAGTCCTTGAAGAAACAGACCATTCAGTGCAAATAAGAAACACTAAACATTTGGTACATGAAGATTAAAACACTGTGCTTGTGCTTGCAGGACTCTTAACCCAAAGTCAGGTGAGATTGCACATTTGTATTTTATCGCTATTAATTTGCCTTGTAATAGTATACATAAATCGGTTGTCATGTTCTTATCTGTATGATGGTTCTCTCACACCATCATCTCCTACATAGTTACCTCCTCTTACTGTATTTCAAGTGCAGAAGCTGACCAAGATGAACAGATTGTAGGGCTTTCTACCAAGAAGTAATCAAATTTTGATTGATTTTTCTGTGTATTTCATTGTTTAGTATATATCATGTCTTTCTTTTCATACAAAGTTGTGAATTGTTTTTAATGTGTACCGATTTTTTTGTAGCTTAAAAAATATTTTAATAAAAAAACCGATTTTTCCTTTCGAAGCTAGATATATTGAATTTTATGACAAATATCGATATTTCGAGGGTAATCTGTAGACACTGAAGAAGATGGCAGATTACCCTCGAAATATCGATATTTGTCACAAAATTCAATATATCTAGCTTCGAAAGGAAAAATCGGTTTTTTTATTAACACATTGACGGACAGTAGGCACAAGTGAAGTTCGAAAATTGACACTATATGTTTTTGTAATTTATAGAATATTAGAAGCATAGTTTCAATCAATGAAGTCGTGTAACAGGTGGAAAACTAAATTCAACCTAAAAAAATTGTTTCCAAAACATGACACTAGGCTTCTACTTGTACGCCGGTAAATGCACATTTGTGCCGTTATAGCCGCAGTGTCCAAAAACAACCGTTTAGACGGCTATTGCCGTCATGTCACATAGTGAACTTCGCTTTGACGGCTATAGACGCAAGTGTCCGTCAACGTGTTAAAATAAAAATTTGTGAAGTTATTCTCCTCAATCATCATTGGTATCCCAACATGTAAGTAAAACATTGTCAAATATTATTAGAAATGCCATATCGTACCTCGCCAGCGTGGTTTTTCAAAAAAAGCAATCTTTTAGCGCCCTTTAACTCGGGAACCATTGCGGATACAAGAAAAATGAGTACAATCATTTTTGTTGCAAATTTAATAAGCGTTAATTTTGTATAGAGTCCACTTGTACCTCCAACCAACGGCTCGCGAGATATTAACAAAAAACCAAAAAAGTGCTCTGTTTTCGCTAATTGGCGCTTGAGCTAGCTTCATTTTCATGAGGACTTTTGGTATATTTGTCCGTAGGTGCGTGTAAATCAATGTGCAAAGTTTCGAAACTTTCGGATTTTTCCGGAGGTTAAACTTGTTTTGGCTGAACTATAACTTGTTCTTGATATTTCAAAAACATTCACGTATTTACAAGTTTACCGCTAACGTACAATAATACATACATTATATTTGATGTTTGGCTTTCTGTGGCATATTGATATCGCTCCACTTGACAATATTAGGTAAAAAATATTGTTGGAAATAATGAGATGAGAGGAAATATTTTATTGAAAACATTTGACGTCAAACGAAAGATGAAAAAGAAGAATTCGCTTCAAGGCTTCAGTGCTCCTTTGAAAGATGATGTGGCGTATTGTATGTATGGATGTTTCGAAGAAAATAATAAAGGTTGTGGAATTTTTTGTTGAATCTTTCAAGTATTTTGATTTGATTTGATGTTATTGTCAAAGTAAACATAATTTGTATGAGAGCTGATGTTGTTTTGAAAAGATTGAAATCGATGTGGAGGCATGTAGATTTTGCATGAATAAATAGATAACTGAGTAATAAAGTTTATGTTGAAATATAAAATTTGTTTGAATGCTTAAGTGTGGTCGATCCTAATGTGTCTAATATTTGACTTGAATGTGCATATTGAGATGAATATTCTCAGAATAAGAGATGGGTTTCGGAAAAAATAAAATATGAATTTCGAAAACGATGCAACAAAATCATATGCATGTTGTTGGTACTGCCTTTATATTTCTTAGTTTAATATGATTTTTATATTTTATTTATAAACTTTGCAATTAAGTATTTTAAAAATCTCAAATAAATGTTGTGTGTACTCAGAAAGAATTCTCTACTCGAAACCAATGAATTTTATTAGTTGAAAGTAAGGATTTTTCGAAAATATTTTCAATACCTATGATAAGACTAAAGCCCATTTAATGGTTGAAAGTAATTATTTTATACAAAACTCACACATATTTATTATTCATTCAGTCAGTTATTCACTTATACAATTGCGAAAATCTCGATTGGCTTCTAAAATAATTTTCACGGATATCAAATACCTATATTGGAACGTGAAGGAGGTATTCTGATATTTGCCAGAACCTAAGCGAAGTATAATATTTAAGAACTAAATTCCCTACTACCTTTCTGGAAATGAGAATCGTTACTCAAATCATATGTTTCAGTGCGTAACGAAAAAGCATAATTTCTGTTTTTGGTCCTACAAACTGATATGCTATATATTTATCATATTTTCATAAGCTTATTAAAAACTCCTGTTATTTTGTGATTATTCAATTTTTATTTGCATTTCATATTTATACTAGTGTTCGATGTCTTGAAAAATACATTAGAAATGTTCGCGCCCAGCGTGGGCTAAAAGCCCCATGGTATCCATCGTGTCCATTGTTTAAAGCACCAATATGCATAGAAATAGTACATATAACTAAAAAAATCGCTAGATATTTCCATTTTTGATGACTTTAACTTAATGCTGGCTCGTTTTCAATGAGAACTTCAAGAAAAAATGATGCGAATTTCGAGAAAAAGTTGTTTTAAATTGAACATCGAGACTCAGAACGTAAATGCGAAGAATCCAGTATTTGTACATGCAAGTGAACAAAAAAATTTATTGTTTTCATAGTTTTCGCGGATTCTAATTCATGTTCAATTGATTCTTTATTATTTATATTGCAATATAAAATTTGTTCGCGATTTATCCTGAAAATTTGAAATGCTGCTAATTTGTGTTTTTTTTTTAAGAATTTTAAAGAAAATTAGATATGGATCACATTTGTGTTTTCCCGAAACATATTCAAATTTCAATTTTAATTTATTCATTTTGTATCCATTGTTTAAAGCCAACATGTCGAATCTTCACAAATATTAATCTTGAAAATGTGTCAAAGAATACAAAGAACTGAAGATGTAAAATCTGACCAATACAATTATAGACAAGAAAATTTATTCAGAAATGAAATAAATCAATAGCAAACAAAATTACAATATATTTCGAATCCTAAAACACTAGCAACAAGCCTTTCAAGTACGAGAGTTGATCCAAAAGTAGTGATAATCGGTTAGTTCTAGTTCGCATAAAATTTAAAAATAATTTTTTTTTACTACCTCGTTCCTACTAGGTCGACATAAAAAAAAACATATAAATAGGCGATTCCACGGTTCCAGGGAGGGACATTCATTTGAATACGAATAACCGAAGAGAGAGCATCAAAATGGAGAAAAACGAAATTAGAGCTGTCATTAAGTACCTGTGTTTGAAAAAAATTTCTACCAAAAACTTTGACAGCGACTCGGAGGAAATATTAAGGGATTCTGTTTCGTCATATTCCACCGTTGCACGCTGGGCCAAAGAGTTTAAGCTGGAAAAAACATCCCCTGAAGGTGAACATTGCAAAGGAAGTCCATCCACGTCACTCACTGAAGACAATGTGAAAAAATTTGAAGATGCGTGTTGCCAGATCAAAGAGTGACCATCAGGCATGTAGCTGAGTTCACAGGGACCTCGTATGGCAGTGTTTAAAGAATCGTTGCCAACGAATTACATATGAAGAAGGTCTCTGCGCGATGAGGGCCGATAATATTAATCGACGACCAATGAAGACACGAGACGACATTTCGAAAGTGAATCTCGAAAAATTCCAGGCAGATCAAGAGCATTTTTGTCGCGTTTCGTGATCATGGTCTGAACCTGCATGCACCTTTTTGATCCAGAAACCAAACAGCAATCGATGACGTGGAAGCGACCCTCTTCAGCGATGCCGAAGGAATTCCAAGTATTGAGCTCGGCGGGGAAGGGTAAGGCATCAGTTGTTGTAACGCTGAAGGAATTATTATGGTGGAATATTTGGAAAAGGGAGCCACTATATCAGGCTTTTACTATGTAGACCAAATGAGAAGATTGCGGGAGGCTATTGAAGAGTAAAGACGCAGCAAACTGCGAACCAGAGGGCTGTTCCATCAAGACAACGCACCGGCTCACACGGCTGCAGTTGTGATTGATGCAATTCAAGAAGCAGGGTTCAAACTGCTTGAACATCCGTCCTATTCGCCAGATCTAGCTCTCAGTGACTTCTACCACTTCCTTCGGCTCAAAGAACACCTTCGGGGCAAGAAATTTGAAGGGGGTAGCGAAGTGATGGCTGCTGTTGAAGCGTTTTGGAGAGTAAAATCAAAGCATTTTTTTCTACAGTTGCAAAAAGACAGACTAAATATATTAACTTTCAAGAGACTAAGTTGAAAAATAAATACTTTTTTTTAAGTTTAATCACCTTGGTTTTAATTCATTATCATTACTTTTGAATCAACCCTCGTACATGTAATAAGTTTGAACTGTAGGACATTTTGTGCTTGCTTGCTCGCATTAATCTGAAACTTGACTCTTTCTGTATATAAATATTACTATCAACTTCATAGCCTACTCTAGTTTTTTTTTTGCTTGGCAATGTTCATGGATTTGAATTTATTTTGATACTAGAAAAAATTTCAAAAAGCTAAAAGTAGGTGTAATTTTTGAATGTGCTACGTATTTTTTATTGGACTCACTTTTAGAGGGCTGAAATTATTTTCAGTGAAACGATAAACTATTGCTGAAGTTGAAATTTGAATTTCAAATCTATAAAATTCTTAAAGCTAATAATTTAAACTGCGGAATAATAGCAAGTAAAATGCCTAAAAACCCTAAAATGCCAAATTCCACACAGTTTCCTTCAAAATTTAAACCTTTTCCCAAGCGACACGGACACATTATTCTACGGTTGCGAAAACATGCAACATTAAGACATTTTCCCATATAAATTTCAGCGCAAATGATTTTATTTACCCTCCACTCTATCACGAACCTTTCACTTGCATTATTCATGCGCATAAATAGGTTTACTACAGCAGTGAGACCGTGTGTCATTCGATGCATCGTACGTAAAGGCAACATTCTAGCACTTTACCTCGTGCAATGTTTTACGTCACCTGGTTGTATTGACCTATTTGCAGGGAATAGAGTTAAGGGTAGGTAGATACCAACGAACCTTATACGTTGACTTTTACTCCTTCACGCCACTTGACATATTTAAAAGAGTTTGGAAAGTAGTCAAGATCTATAACACGACTCAACGAAGGCATGAGAAAATTCAGACTAGTGAAAGAAAAAGCTAGGATTATAAAAATCGAGCAACGATTCAACTAGGGAGCCAACGGCAAACAGGAAAAATTCATTTACTGCGCACGAAATGTAAAGTTCAAATAAAATGTCCTTACCAAAAACTAAGTTCCGGAAATTATTTTCGTTGTTGTAATAATTGTAATTTTTATTGTAATTTTTTAATTGTAATTTTCACAAGAATACAATATGACTTGCAAAACAGTTAGCAAGCCAACCCAAGGGGCTTACCACAACATCCTTTTCATTTTGCAAGAATGATATCATTATGATTTGATGATGTTTTTAGAAAGTAGCAATTTTCATTTGTGCCTCGTGCCGTTGTGCAGGAAGTGAGTGACATGTGCAAGGGTTGGCAGCAGTATGAAAAATGCACTGTTGGTTATGGTGGCAATCGTTAAATATTTTTGGGTTGCATTTGAGCAAATAAATGTGGCTAAGTCGCTGCTAAAATAAACAAAAACCTGATCTTACAATCTGAATAAGAGTGTCAACAAACTTGCAGATTAGTTCGAACAAGAAGTCAATTTCTAACATTCAGAGCTTCAACGACTACCATGTTACAGTTCTGCCGCTTTGCTTATGTTTTCCAGTTCTGAAATAATGGTTATTTCTACTAGCTCTCAAAACTTCCTTATTCCCATTTCGGTCTAAAAAGTTCATTGAAAAAATAACACCCACTCACGAAAAACCCGGAAACTCAATGTTCTTGCTACCTCTCTAGCAACTTTATTGGCCAGGACATGCAATAATGCGCTATTTGAATATTCGCAACAAATTTCACCTACACTATTTGAATACATTTGTTAGCTGCGACTCAAAATATTCTGTGCAAACTTTCGATGCGGTTTTTGTTGCCCTGAATATGAAATTGCTTGCTGTCTGATGTAAAGTCGACAAAGTTACTGCGAGGCAGTCTGTTGATGTTACTAGAGAGGTAGCAATGCATGGAATTTGGAATGGCATGAAACTCTATCGGAGCGGTTGAACTTTGGTGATGTGTGCATAGGTGCATTGTTCACATCGGGTTTTCATATGAGAACTGCTAAATTGGGACGTAACGAAGATAAGAAATAGTGGATGCAATTTATTCGTATGATATGCTGTGACATGATAATAAAAGTTCAAATCAGTTTCGGAAGAAAGTACTAGAGAAATATTTTTGAAATACACTTATCACAGAAATTGCAATTTGTAAGAAATTTATTTCGAAAAATATTATGTTTGTAGGACAAAAACAATCAGTACAGTAGTCTTTGAAAAAGTATGGTCGTTTTTTTAAGTTTGATGTGATATCAGGAATTCGAAATAGATTTAAGCAAAACTGTTTAGTAGATTAGTACGTTTGAATGGATCTCGTTCGCCTCAGTGAAACGTCTGAATTATAGATGTCTTTAAGCTCACTAAATCAATACGAAACTACTTATAAGGACATGTTGTTCGACGTGGGGAACTGTAAGCCAAACTTTTCTTTTATTGGTGTATTTTTTCAATGTTTAAGAACCTTCGACCAACATGCCTATTTCCATCCAATTATGTTTTATTGCGGCATGAAGCTCTAATTACAACCATTAATTTTTATACTTGATTTCTTTTCGGGGTATTTGGCCGCTAGTTTGTATTTTCAGGCCTCCATTAGCATATTTGGCACAAACCTAGTGAAATGTCCAATTCACTTTGTCGCTTGGATCGGCGAACTATATACATACTTTCCTTCCAGTGACTTTTTTCGTTATTCGTATTTATTAAACGCGGACACAAATGGAAACGTAAAAGCTAGTCAAAAATTTAATATGACATATGGTAATCTGTTTGGACATGAAATGGTGATATAGTTCGTTCTTTCACCAGCAGTTTTTTTTCCATTCATTTATTAATGCATTAGAGATTTGGTTGAATTTTTGCGATTTGAGTTGATTTAAAGTCAAAAGCTTTTTTTTCATTCTTTTTTTTTAGTTTTCCTGGGTCATCTTGATATTTGTCATGAGGTTTCGTTTGTTCTTTTATTATTTTGAATCTGTCATCAGCTCATTAGTTGCTGGTTTGTAAATTAAGAATTGTGTATCAAGAGTTTTCTCTCGACCTCTTCTTACCATTCTTTACTGACCGTGGATTGAGCATTGAAAGAAATTGTGATTTTCCTGAGGGAAATAGCAATTTTATTACGAATAAAAGCCAACAGATTATTTGACGCATGTGTTTTACATTCAATTTCATATTTTTTTCAAATCACGCCCCAACAATTTGCCAATATCTAGCTTTATGCCTCTTCAGAGTAGAGTCTTTTGCATTGCAACAAAACCAGATTTATGCAATTTTGAGTCACCATAATGGATGTCTAGAACCTTGTCAAAAGCGATGCCATTTTCAATTTTCAACGGGATAAACTTTTTGATAAAGGAGCTGTTGTTGATTTAGACACAGTAAAATAGTTTCAATCATAACTAAGATTTTTTGTAATCGATATGATATTTCGAAGCTTTGTTATTTCGATGAAATCGAGTTTTTTGAAGCAGCTAAATCTCTAAAAACTAAACTGTACATTTGGAAAGTTTTCAAAGGAACGTGGTCTGTGTTGCGAAAAAATGGGAAGTATTCGCTGGTTAATGGAAAAGCTAAATGAAAAGTCATTCGGAAACACTCATGATACTTTAGTAATAATTAAATGATGATAAGTTACCGCAACCTTTAGAAATTACAAAAGAACTCATGCATTGTACCTTAGTAAATCTTTAACATCGGAACACTTGTGCAATAGGACCACGTTTTTTGCGACGTTGAAGCGAAACGATTCCTATTTTTTATTGAACTGCAGAGGATCTTCGCGGCTTTAAGGTACTAGTACACTTTATAGATTTAAAAAAATCGATTTTTTTGTTATTGCATTTTTCGACTCAATAAAACTTCAAAATTGACCACCTGAAATATTTTTTCCAAATTCGAAACATTAATACATAAATATTGACTTTGAGCGCATGCAACTTCTAATAAAGAATATGAAAAAAAAACTTTAAACACGTTTTTCTCGAAACAAGGTTTTTTAAAACGGCGGACAGATAATCTCCGGATTCACCGAACCAATTTTGAAAAACTTTATGGCGTTTTATTTGTTAGAGTATCTTACATCGTAATATACCAGAATATGACAAAGAAAATCAAAAACAAATTTTTGGCTTTAAAGAAACTAGGAAAAAAAGGTATGATTTTTGACATTTTTTTTCACAAGTCCGCCATTTCTTCTTCGATTTTTGGTTTTTAAAAACCGTGGTAAATCACGATGTAAAAGACCTTCGTTTTTAAAACCCTGTTGAAATTTTTTGTTTCAAACCTACCAATTCATAGATTATCTGTCCGCCGTGGAGTAACGATTTTTTTCAGAACATGATTTCAGCGCCCTTTATAAAAGGGAAAAATAAATAATCAAATAAAACAAAAATTGTTTTTGTATTTTTCAAATATCAAATAATATTATAAAAAAAGATTCATGTTAATATTTAAGAAAATCTCTGAGAAAAAATTTCTTGAAAAATGGTCATATTTTTGCCTTCTAAAGTGTACTAGTACCTTAAGCGGATCTTGGTTCAATGCAAAAAAAAAACAATGAATTATAAGCTTATAGAAGAGCTTCAGCTTGAGGGTGATTTTCTGAAGTCTTAAGTTCTGCTGTGACTAAAGTTGGAACCTTGTGGGCCACCTGATCTTAGTAGTGCCATAAAGAAATAAGCTTTAGCTCGCAAAAAGCGTTAAGCGTGTAAATTAATTGCAATTGTTTTAGTGAAATACCTATGGTTGGATATTATTTACGAGTTTTCTTTCAATGATTAACATATCACAGAGAGTAATGAAGTATAACTACTATAAATTTTATATTGCATAAAGCTAGAATATAACTACAAGTTTTCACGATTTCATAAGAGTGACATGTTTTTTTCATTTTGTCATTTGGTGTAGTAATATTATTGAACTGAAAAGAACTCATACAAAAAAAGGTTCGACAAGAAAATCAATATTATCTCATTTCCATCACACTTTCAACATTTATTTTGTAAACACTCTATTACTTTAGCTATCATCATTAAAATGAATATTGACAGTCACCAGTCAAATCAACTTTGAGTCGATTTTCAGCACAATTTCTATCATAAAGATTTCCACACATCATCTTTCATCAGTTTCGCTACAAAAACTGCTTTCACAAAGTACAACCAACGCAGCTACTATCAAAACTCGTCTCTCGTTCGGAAGGTCTTCGAAATTCTGATTACAAATGCCAAATGACACCATGTCCAAGTTGGGAACAATGCAGCTTTACAAGTGCATCATCGCCATCCTATCTACCAACGTGAACCTGTTATACATAACACAGATAGATTCCGTTCACAACTAAATCGTATCTCAGGTGGCCAACTGACACTGGTCTGAATTGGAAAGAGGTGAAAGAAACTTGAAATCTCAGCGAGCTGTAAATTGTAATCAACGGATTTGATATTTGCACCGGTGATTTTAACACGATAGGATTTATTTCTCTTTCAAAGTTTTCCTTTGAATCTCTCGAACTGTATTTTTTACTTGCCCGGCTCACAAGAGAATATCATTCATGCTATTACGGATACCAGTGATCAAATTCGCATTATGGTCACGAAATCTATAAAGTTTTATGCTTTGACGAACAAAGTTCGATTCGACTTGGGCGTGGAATGTGAAATTTTTAGGGTTTTATTCGAAACGTTGTTGTCGTCATCGTCGCTTTTAAAGATGTTATGTCATCGAGGATCGATTATCAACTTCAATTTCACTCAATCTGTTTTGTTTTCGAGTTCTGTGTAAAATATTTTTCAATAAACTCAGGAGCTAAGTACTTCAGATATTTTTTTTTTTTTTTTAATTTTCCTCCTTTTTATAATGTTTATTATTCTATTCTGAGTGTAGTAGAAAAGGATTTATGATTTTTCGAACTTCATTATTTAACCGCCAAAAACTGTTTGAATCACCAAAATTAAAAAACAGCAATATGAAATAGATTGGAAAATTTGCTTACACTGTTCGAACATTTACATCCATTAAAAATGACCTCAAGGAAAAATGTCCTCGGTTCGCTTCAAAACACAAATTTTAGACAAACAGTATACATTTGGGCTTAAACATGTCTACTTATTGGCATGGAAAAGTTCAGTGAAATCGTTAGTCATATTCTACTACATTTTAAACTTGATAAAATTTATTGCGAAGTCCTTGCAACTAGTATCTGCGTTTTTGTCTGGAGTACAAAATTTTACTTTGAGCCCAGCTCGAGGCAAATTTATTCGACTTCCTTGAAAAAAAATTATCGATTCTCTATTCTTTTCGCTATTGCTGCTATTCACAACATGTAAATGATGACAGAACGGAAACCGGACATAGCATTTTTTCGAAAGTAATAAGTTGAATTGATATTTCATCTGAATGCGAAGGAAGAAGTTTTCATTGCAACGAAAAGATTTCTCATTACTTCTCCTTAACTTCCGGATTTCTTGAGACCCTTTCGACTTTGCGGACCCAGAACGAAATGCAAAGATGTTTCTACTATTGAAATCGTAGTTTTCGCGATTTGCAGTTTTTCTTTGTAGTTGAGCTGATTTATGAGGAATAATGCAAGCAAAAATGCAATTTTTCTTCGATGGATATTCTTTGAATTTCATTTTGTTTGAATTGAATGCATAACAGGGAGGACTAGGAAATTGAAGTAGCAACTGAGTTTATGTGGCTATTAAAACGATAGCAGTGATTATATTTCATTTTTCATTGCACACAAATATCAACCTAGTATCTATGCTAGAAATATAATTGATGATGCAATTATATTTTTCTTTTCGCAGTGGGATATTTGGGAAAATGGAAAATAATTGGATATATCAATAAGATCTATATATTTTTAATTTGAAATAAAACGGTACGCAGTATCTCGTTTTTTTTTTTTAAGTTTTAGATAGTAGTTTATGACATTTAAAAAAAAATGACTTCGTTTAAGTGACCGCATCTTGATTTTTCCCAAAAATTGATTCTGGAACACCAATTTTTGGTCACTTCCTAAATAATAATGCAATTACAACATTAATACACAAATAATGTTGCTTTTAAAGTGAATAAGTGTTTTATTGGCTAAACCAAAGATTCAACATAACCTAAGGGAAAATAGTCCAATAGAGTGATATTGCATGATTTTAGTGGCCAGGCGTTTCAAGGCAAGGTTACTGAGCTTTTTTCTCAAAGAATTGAGTTTGTCACAAGATGTACAGCATGTTGCACCATATTGTTGATACCACATTGTGCCCATACAAAAAACATCCAACTAATGCCAGAAAAACTCTTTTATCATGTTTCTGTAGTGTTCTATATTAACCGTAATTGAATTGTCATTTTGGTTTTCAACAAATACGGTCCAATCACACTCCCGATACATAAATCACTCCAAACTGTTAATTGTTTAAGATGTAATGGTGTTTCAGAAACAGTTTGTTAGTTATCATTACCCCAAATGCAAAAATTTTGCTTACTTACGAAGCCTTCCAACCAAATCTGAGCTTCATCGCTAAAGATAATTTATTCATAAAAGAATGGATCTGTTCAATTGAAGCAAAATCTGGGAATCTTTTTCGCAACAAATGGGCATTTGGTTTAAATTCTAGAGTTAACTAAATTTTATACGTCTTAATATACAAATGCTTATGATAAACATTTCATGTAGTGCCATAAGAAAGTCCTTAAGGCCGACGTCTTATTGATTGCTCTCGATTCTCATTCACCCTTTTCGTTCACAGGTTGCATTTTTAACATCACGAACACTACAATTACCAAGCTGTATGAGTTGATAACGATCACTCAGTGCGCTAAAAGTGGCTCGAAGTGATCCATTATTGTAAAAATAAGTATAAACGATTTGTATACGCTGTGTAATAGTATATCTATCCATGGAAATTTGCGAAACAATACTGAATCAAATGTCAATTTATTGGAATTTCGAAACAAACGACGGTCGCTATGAGAATGAAATATATGATCCTAATTTGATCACCCGTTATTTTTGCTATACAATCATATTTTTTTCGTCGTAAAATACGATATTATTTTGATTATGTTTATCACAATGGGCATCAGCTATACCGAAATGTATCTCTCGGTACTTATTCTACTACTGGCAACCACTTTACTTTATCTCAAATACAATATTGGAAAATAGGAACAGAACATATTTGAATATTTTCATTTAAAGACCAATTTTTCTTTTAGAAGTTAGATATATATCAGTTTCTCGGCTGATATCGATATTTCGAGGATAACCTGCCGTCTTCTTGAATGTTTATCATTATACAGGTATACACTGAATAAGAGGGCAGATTACCCTCGAAATATCAATATTTGTCAAGAAATTAAAAGATATCTAGCTTCTAAAGGAAAAATTGGTCTTTAAATTAAAATATTTTATGAAAACTAGACAAATCGGTTCACATTAAAACAAATATTTAAATTGTATTACTGTATTTAGAAAATATCTGCTTTCTCTTTCAATGCTTTGAAAATATTTGAAACTAAATTCCAAACCTTGAAAATATTTCAAACCATATGCATATGCTGAGTAATTTATGTACTAGATTCTTCTTAACACGGAACATAATTTCAAATCGTAGAGTTTGAACATTGCGTGAAATGTAATGAATTTAATGATTTTTTAAAGCTATGCATAAAATAAACTTTGATGCATGAAAAGATGCATTAATTTATTGCGCCCAGTGTGGGCTTCTAGACGTGCGAAATGCACCAGCTCATATTTAGAGTTTCAACTGCAATCAAATGGTTTCAATTATTGAAAGTGAGTACCAAATTTGAAACGCCTCTCATACTTACTCTGTACTGTCATAAATGAACAAAAACAAATCAATTTAGAAGAATAAATCAAGAATAAATCAATTTTGGCATCAAAATCATTCCATTGCATCTCATCTCATTTGCTTAATTTAGTTCCTGAATTCTTAGTAATTATATCAGATGGTATACACTTTTACATGTCAAAAGAACTTCGATGCTCATGAAGGCTGGGCTATTGTACTATTCAGGTGCAATTTTGATAAGTGGGAAAAATATTAGAGTAAAAAAACATCCAACAAAGTTTTTTGTATGTCCATTGAGCCCATAAATTAAATATGGTTTTATTCATTTTACTTTCCAATAAACTTTTCTAATAATATCATAATCTAAGTGTTTCATTTTAGATTATAAACGATATATGCAAACCAAAATATTGCGAATTTTAGCTCTGAGAAAATGCTACAGCCAAAAAATTGGTAAAAAAAATACTCTTCAAAATTTTACATTGTCCTTACATTCTACATTCAAAATGTACAACAAATTTTCGACAATCATTCATGCTCAGCGTGAAATCGAGGTGCCAAAGCGTTCAAGCGTTCATCGATCGAAATTGTTTTGCCATGTCAAAGTTGTCACAGTGTTTCATATGTGGTCATGTCACGAACAGTTTCGAAGCTTGAATCTGCTAAAATCCTGACCGAAATAGCATGAACCAATGAACATACCTCAGCTCAAGCAACCAGCACCTTGTCATCGGTGGAAAGTAATACTTGTTAACAGAAACAAATTGGTGTCGTATCGTAGTGAATTGAATTGAAACCCACCAGAGGCTGTTGACCTTTTCATTCCGTCGGAATAAGTAATATCGAGATTTTTCATATTTTCAGATGAACTGATAACAATTTTATTTTAAACCCACTGTAGAAATTCTTTTGCATTTCTATCTTCACGCTTTACAACATTCAATTAAGTACAATGTCATGCCATTTTAGGAATTTGATGCTCAATTTTCAATAAAATTCTAGGTTTCACAAAATTTCAAACGTTCACATAGTTTGAACAATCGGCCCCAGCCCGGCAATCATATCCAGGACACCTCTGATTAAAGGAACCGGGAAGTTAAAATAGTTAGTGTGTGTTATCGAAACGACCACATAGTATAGCCATGCGGTCTGAAACTCATTACTTTCATAGAGTGTTTCCTGGAAGGATGCCATTCGAGCCCAGTAGAAACTAAAATACTACACTGAAGCAAAGCAATTCGAAACCCAGCATGTGGTATAGATTTTCTATACGACTAACAAAGTTGCTGGATTATAGCTGTAGGTCTATGTAAAACTGTGAAATGTGCACGTAACATGAAAAGCTTTTGGTTTTAACTTGGCCACTTAAGAGGTGACAGCTTAAATTGCAATAAACGGAAGTTTGACCTGCTGGGTTGCATTGTTCATTGAAAGAATTATTTCTAGGTAGTTGACATCAATTAAAATATTTTTCGATTTTTGGGCTCCAGTATAAGCTTTTATAAAAAAAAATTGCTGCGTTACGTAAGCGAAGACAAATTCACCTCATCCTGCCATTTAAATTTGAAATACTCTATTTCATAGAAAACTTCACTATTGACTATAATTTTTACCCAGAATTCAATTACTCCATTTATGAAATGGCACAAACTTTCCAATATTTCAATGAAAAACACGTTTTTCTGTTCCATTTTACCTACTGGGACCAACTAATATTGAATTGGAAACAGGGGTCAGTCTGTAAATATATATTTAAACGTGTACCCGAGAGATGTATTGTCTTTATTGTAAATGTATTCTAACTAATCTATCGTCCCGGGAAATGGAGAAAACTTAACTGCAACTTATACGGGACAAAGCTGCAAACGGCGGAAACATAGCAATTAACGTTAGTCGAGACGTCTGGTGCAGCAATTACATTGCATATCGGAACGGTTGTTGTTGATTGTTAAAGAGTTTGTGTTGTTGAACGAGTTGAAATGGTTTGCGTGCCTAATTACAAACCCAGACAGTACTTCCTGCAGATAATTTGAATGTTTACGGAAAAACTAATTGGCAAGAGGAATTGAAGTGATGCGTCTATTGTGTTAAATAGATGTGTGGTGTACACTTTATTTGTAGCACTGTATACTTTTCATGCTGCTTTCAATAAATTCGTTATCTATTCTAATCGAGTCAATAAAAATTTAAGCTCACTAATTTGAAACATGAATTTGAGCTTGAAGCAATTTTTTTTATCTTAGCACGTGTACTGCAATCCTGCGATCACTGAGTATTGAATTTGTTAGTTAATATTTTTTTTAATAAATTTCGAAAAAAATTTACATCAAAATCTATCAGATAAAAATGTACAATTACTCAAATTAATGAGCATTAGATGCAGTTCTAAAAATTGGCGTTGGGAGTCTGGTTTTCACGAAAAGGCACAGTATCTTTTCGACTTAAGTGCCTATATTCTGATGGATTGGTTCTACCAAATTACATGCAGAGGGTGCGAACACATTGGTGAGAAAATATTAACTCAGATTAGTATCGGACTCAGCAAACAAGAGCAGGAGCAAGTCCAGCCAGGTTCTGACTTACGCTGATGACATTAACATGATTCGAAGATCCGAACTAGTTTGTACTAGTACTAGAGTCCTTAATCACAAATTCAGGATGGACGAAGTGCATATTGGCATCGTCTGCGAGAAGAGGACCTAAGAGTTGTTCAAATAATCAGGGTAGTAGAGCATGAATTTGAAGTAGCAGTTTTTCAACAACCTTTGGTAACTAGTTACAATATGAAAGAAGAAATAGTAAAATCCAACAAAGACTTCTACGGTCTGTCTAAGCTCTTTAAATCCCGAAATTTAACCAGATATTCAAAGTTACTGCTGTACAAGACAATGCTTGCCAATACTCAAAGATCGAAAAGAGACTTTAATCCAGAAGTTCAATAGTTTAAAAGTTCATTCTTCTTTTCATTAAATTCTAGATAGATGTTCTTTGTTCGAATCCGAAATTTCAAGGGCAACGTAATTTGATTTATCAAGCCTCCAAAAATTTACGATATTCACACTTCTCAGCCTGGTAAACAAATGATCGGAAAAATACACAAATTTCTACAACCAAATCTTATGCCGGATTTATACACTGGGACGAGCGTCTCGTGTACAAGAGTAAACAAGACTCAACAAGACATTGGACGAGACTCAACAAGACATAGGGTGAATTGTTTACTTAGGATATTGCACTATGCAACACGGACCATACACCATGCACCTTTCATAGGGTGAATTGTTAACTTAGGATAATGCACCATGCATCTTTCGACAGTTGTGAGCTGTTTTGTTCAGTTCAGTGAACGATGGCTGAGGTACAGGTTGTGGCTATTCAACTGCCTGGTGTGCGTTGAGTGATTTCAATCTGGGACACGCAAACACATGTTTGAAGTCCCGGCGAAAAATTCGAAAATTTAAATGAGCACATGCTACCCTGTCGAATCCCTTTGACTTGATGCATAAAACCGACTTCGCTTTGAGCGGCTTCGAACTAGGACGAGACGGTCATAAACACTCAGGCACAGCAATAAAAGGATCATTATCCCTTCGTAAAACAAACAAGAGCCGACGAGCAAACCATTTACACACGCGTGCTTGCCATGAAAAAAACAGCCGAGAATAGACAAGGAGACCATTTACACACAGACCTTGTCTTCATTTGGCATTCCTCGGCGAGAATGTAACTTCGGCATTAGGAATTTTTCAAAGGTAAATAAACAAACAATTTTCAATATGGACATGTCACACTATTTTATTTTTCACACCATTTGAAACGCGATTTCTCGTGCAATGCAAACAATTGTTAATTAAATCAACTCAAAAAACGCATGACCACATAACGCATGGATTGTCCGGACAGTAGACTAGAGTACCGTTAGTCGGAATTATTATTAGATATTATTCCGAATCAGAGCGACAGTGATTAGATAAACTGACAAAAACAGTAAATATCTCACACTGATCAAATACACATTAAAGCAAATCATGCCGCGTTAGGTAAATATTTGGATGTGAAACTGTCAAGGTGTAATCTTGTTAGCGGCTGCATGTGTGTACGCGTACCTTTGTTGACACTTGGAAAGTGATCTATGATATATTATAATTTATAGAGAATCACATGTGCAGTAATATTGTAAGTATGACTTTAAACTAATGTAAAAATTGTTTGAAAATATTACATGTCGCAATACAAGAAACATATTTATGCAGCACATAGAGTAATTGCAGTTTAATCGACAGTTTTAATTTCATTAATAATTTTATTTCACTTCTAATTTTAGTTAACAGTTTACATTTTACATGAAATAGAAATAAACGGTATTAGATTTACATGGAAAAAAAATTAAACTCAAGACTGAGCGCGCTCACCGCTAAATACATTATTTTTTATATTCAAGGTTAACAATTTTTCTTATTTTCACGCATTGTAACTCAATTATCAAAATAAAAATATTTAACATCATAAATCTCTTTGGTTATCATTTATTTTATTTTATTTATTTATTTAATTTTATTTATTTAATTTCGTTATTTATTAATTTCAGTTTTAACAAGCATTTACAAGAAAAAGAGAAAAGTCAATAAATAACACAAAATTTAAAATTTAGATGCTTCAAAATCAAAAAGTACAACAATAATAAAGTATAATATAATTAAAATTAAATACAAAAATGCAATAATGACTGGACGGAAGACGAAATGATAAAAAACAAGGAGGCTTGACAAAAACCAATGAAAATCATGTGAAACTTCGAGAATTAATGCTTTGATTTGACTTCTAAATCAAAGGAGGTTAGCGGTAAAGGACCATGTTGTAGTGAATTGTGTTTCCTCAGGATACGAAACAATGGCGAGAGAAAAAAGTGTATGTTCGCACAAAAGGTATCGAGAACACTGACGAAGATTTCGCGGAATAGCATAAGGGCTAATAAATAGCATGGAATGAACGGTATTGTGCGATATTTGCCTGATGGAAAAGATTTGGAGAGAGTGAAGGATTTACCATCAGCTCGCACCTAAGAAGAACAAAAAACCAAAATAAGTTCACTTTACCATATGCAAAAAAGAGGAAAGGATACACTCAAACGATAGGTGAGAATGTGTATATCCGTGTTAGCTGATAGGTGTTGGCATGCGCATACTCCCATCAAGTAGTATTCCGCGTTAGCTGCCTTATCACGAAATAACGTACTTTCCGAGCTATAAATAGTATTTAAGCTGTGACTCAGGTCAATTAGCATAGGGTAGTAGAGGAGCTTGAAAAGGAGTGATCATCAAACAACACTCTTCAAGACATTAAGGACAAAATTTGGAGTAACAGCAAATGAGCCTATACTTACAATAAGGTATATAGCATTGAACTAAATGCAAGATATCGTTGAAAGTACTCTACATTTAAATAGTAAGGGTGGGGAAACCTGACTTCAAGGATGCTACGTACAGTAAAAAGAATAGATGAAGGGAACTAGTGATATTAGTAAAACGAGTGAAAAACCTCAGTTCGAAATCGAACAAACGTGAAACCTTGGCAGTTGTGTATGCAACGTGCTTATCAAATTTAAGTTTTGAGCCAAAAACACACCAAGATCCCTAAAATTGTCGATAACCGTAAGAAACGATCCGTATTAGCAATAGGAAAACGTTAGCCGAGACATTTGATAAGTCTAAGAAATTTGACGACGCTTAGATCCATTCAGAGCAAGCATGTTCAATGAACCCCACGCAGTCAGAGCACAAAGGTCGGTTGTAACTATTGAAAAACATCAACCAAATCAATTATTCTAAATATCTTAAAGTCATCAGCAAACAGAAGACCTAGTATCGAACTTTGAGGAACTGTAGAAAGAGGGTGGTATTGAGAGGACACAAGATTTCACAGATACCATGAATGCAATCATAGTATAAAAAACAGGATCAGAGAAGGTCAGAGACTCCATAGCCTTTCAGTTGTATAAGAAGGGGTTTGTAATCAACAGAGTTGAAACTCTTTGCAAAATCTGTGTATGCCACATCAACTTCCTTCTGTCGGTCTATACCGAAAACGACCAAGCTAGTGAAGGCTAAGAGGTTACATGAGATAGATCTGTCTTTTGTAAACCCACGCTGCTTAGTAGCAAGAAAGGGATGAATGATAGGAAGAAGCTTGTTGCAAACAACTCTTTTGAGTCCTTTAGACTATTAAGAAAAGAAGGAAATAGGACGATAATTGGATATGCAACGTGGGCCACCGTATTTATGGATTGGCGAAATATAGCAGACTCTCAGTAAAACGGAAAGCAGTCCGAAGAAAAACTAAGGTTTTTTTTCTTATTCTGGTGCTGGTTTGTGTTTGTTACACAACTTTTTCACTTTAATGCTTTGATGTTAATAGCTTCCTGTATACGGGAAAAAATTTTAGTACATTTTACCCAATTTTATGTATCATTTACCCTATAGTGTATATATGGACAGTGATCATTTATAGTATTTTTCGATATAGTTGCATAGTAGAACGCTATGAGATATTTTAATATAGTTTTATGGCTAAAGTTTCCATAAGCTATAGGACTTTCGTCTGAGAATCTTAGCGGACGTAGAGTTACACGATAGTATTTCTTACATGACTTATTTGATAACATACAAAATTATATAGATTCCAATAACTAAACCATATTAAACTTTCCTACGTTTCCTTGAACAAATTCCCAGAAAGCATAGCCGCTGCACTGCATCGTTTATGGCGCGTTTACACGCGTGGCAAATGTTGGCGAGCCGAGTGTGTAAAGGGTCACCTTGTCTATTCTCGCCTGTTTTTTTTTTACATGCGAAGACATGGGGAAGAAATTTCACAAGTTCGTCGACGAAACGTTCGACACATGTGTAAACGAGGCATTAGACTAATTTCTAAAAGCACTTCACACTTCACCCTAACTTACCAAACTTTTTGAAACTGAAAGATTGGGCCTTTCCACACTTGTATTCCTAATGCACTCCTCAAACCCGTTTGACAACAATCACCATTTCCACACTTGTATTCTTCAGCAACGGAACCGTTCATATACCGATTATGCATATGAATGTGTGCGTGTTGTTGTATTTTCATTTCGACTTGAGTGTATCATGGAAAATCCCGGATCCGTCAACTATGTTTATAGTTGTGTTAGTGAGTTGCAGCTCGATCAATCAGTATCAAATGTGATGCAAAATTCTCTCCACGTGCATCACTTTTTGTAGAGATTTCCCCTTGATTCTTCTGCCTCTTGCCCAGAAAACCGGTTTGAGGAGTGCATCAAGAATACAAGACTGGAAAAGCCCATTGGTTGTTAATGTTCAAAGCAATATCATTTTCATTTGAAAATGTAAAAAATGTTACAAAAATTACCATAGTTGGGAGCTCTTTCGCAATTTTTCAAACAAATTCCTTCCAATTAGGTTCGTCTGCTGTGTCAATTTCAAAATTGTTACAATCTGATAGCTACATCGGCAGCTTTAGGGCAAATTATTGATTTTTCTAATATTAAGGGGGAAAATACATGTAAAATTTAACAAAAATTTCAGATTGTTTTAAAAAATATATATTGTTTATTCAAAAAATTTTTAATATTAAATCCTTAAAGTACATTTCTCAAAGTACTTGAAACTATTTTTCTTAATAATTTTCCGACTCTAGTCAATGAAAAAAATACATCAAAAAATGCCTCGTACAATTTAGCGCCTTTTCCCGAGAACCTACAACACTCAGAAGAAAAAAATATGGTAATGAGATGCATAATTCATGAACCAGTAAAATTTAGAAAAACATGAATTTTTTACATTAATTTTAGATTAAACAAAAAAATCGGTTATTTAAAAAAAACGCGTTTGAAACATTAAAAAACAAACTATTTTTCTGAAATTATAAAAACATGTAGGTTTAACGAGTAGAAAATACTCTTTTGTAGATGTGGTAGAAATTTGAGCCGGATCGGTTCAATATTTTTTGAGATATTTTGTAGAGAAGTTGAAAAAGTACTACTTTGAGAAAAACGCGTTTAAAGTTTACGGTAGATAAAAATCATTGATTATTAGTTTTTATTATAACTTTTGTATGTTAAAAAAATATACAAGTGTCAATGTACATCTGTACAGATTTATAAGAATATGGTAGGGATACACAATTAGAGAACCACCCATAGCGCCGAAGAGAAAGTAGGCAGGGACGCGCGGCAAGTGTGCTCGACCAGCTGGGGAACGCCGCGCTGCCTATAACTGACTATAATTTGAGAACTAATTCGAATATTACTATTACTATTCGAATATTACTATTACGTATTCTTAGAGCATTTGGAACATTTTAATGTAATAAAAAAAATCGATTTTTTTATTAGCAGTTACATGTATTTCCCCCCGTAAACATGCCACTGCTGTATTTATTACACTTCTATCAGCCCGGGCCATACTTCAAGCACTACACTCTGTGAATAGGATCTTATTATCTGGCCGTGACTTCTTGTAAAAAGACATTTCGGGTGCTCAAAAATAGGTAATTAGGTGAAAGGTTGCCGTTTTTGTGCGATAAAGAATTGCGACAATTTTAATTTAGTTGTATAGAAAAACTACAAATTTTATCAATTGCTGGCATTTTTAAATTTTCCAGAGGACCGGTGATTTGACGGTTTTCTTTTCACATGTCTACCGTAATACAGAGAAATATGTATGTTAATCGAAAATCATACGATTGTATTTCTTATGCTGATCAATCTGCCCTGTAATTTTCTGTGCCAAATTGTCGCAAATTTAAATTCCAAAAATGTTTTTTTTTTCTATTTTTGAGAACTTAACGCCTTTATCAATCATATCAAAATCAACTTGAAAACATATGTAGTTTCCATTTTACAAACTTTTTTCCCAAATATATTGTTTCCATAATAAATTTATAACTTTAACACTCCGACGGGCGCAATACCAAGTGTAACGAGATCGGGCGCATTGTCGCTTCGTGTACACTTTTCGGTTTGCTCATCTTTCGCCTATATACCCACTTTGTTTGTTAAAAAAAACATAGTTTACGATTATTAGTATATTTAATACTTATAGTCAACTGTTTTTTTTTAGCAAACACATTACAAAAAAAGGGTAAAAAAATATTGTTTGGCTTTTTAAAAAAATGTTTAATTCTTGAACAAAAAAACTTGTAAAACAATTTTCCCAGTAAGATTAGTATTACTAATATGTGTTTGACGTTTTTAAAAATTAAAATTGAAATAACGATATCTTACATCTATTCATCTAAAACGAGAGTAAAAAACGTTTTTTATTGCTTAAAAATATTTTTATATAAAGAAGTTTGTAAAAAAAATCTTCAAAGTAATTTTTTGTATTTTTTTTATTTTTTTTTATTTTATGATTTTGAATTAACAATAAAAAGTAAAATGGAATATAATTGAATGAAGCTGGACCTAAGTTGATTCATCTGAATCTTCAGAAAATGTCACGTGCTCTACTTCTTTTGTATAACACGGAGGACACATAAAAATTGCGTGTGAGAGACAAATTGCATTATGACAATTTTTGCATTCATGTTGAGTCAATCTTCTCTTGTGAGTGGCCAAATGACAAGTTTCACATCGGCGTCTTTTTGGTACTATCTGGGGCTCAGCATCTTCTTCATTTTGGCCTTCATTGGTTGGAGCATACCTCTTCAATCTTTGCTGAAGGTGCACTGGCATCCCAATTTTTTTCATACTACGTTGAGCTAGGAAACCAAGCATGAGTTCATTGGAGAGTTGTTTTATGAACACCCTTCTTTTCTCAGTTACAAGACCATTACCTAAATGTATGACCTGACAATTGATTGAAGCCATATTCAACATTGCAAAAAATACCACCATAGGCCACCTTTTTACATTACGAGCCACATTGTATGAAGCACACATTTTATCTGCCATATCTACTCCTAACTTCGTTGCATTGTAAAAGGTGATAACTTCTGGTTTTGCCTGCTCTTCAGTAGATTCATCTATTGCATCATTTTCATGCAATGAAGACACAAGTAACACATTTTTGTATTTTTTTGGAACGTACGATACCAAAACAGTTCCATCACGACCAAAGCCAAAAGTACTGGTATATTGTGCTCGTGTTCTGGTGGCCACAAAATCCAATGGAAGTTCTTTGCCGTTTTTTCTGATTGTTCCAACGTATGATAATTTTTTCTCTTTTAGTTCTTTCAAAAGACTCACTTGTGTGAACCAGTTGTCGGCAGTAACATTTCTACCAGAACCAAACAATGGCTCCGCCAATCTTTTCACCACATCAGGAGCCTTGTTGCTTGTATTGAATGGTCCATCGTTTTGTTTCCCCGCGTAAATTTCCATATTGTAGGAATAGTACATTTTGGCATCCACTAGAGAGAATATTTTTATTCCGTATTTACTTGGTTTACTTGGAATATATTGTCGAAAAGGGCAGTTACCGCGAAATGCAGGCAACATTTCGTCAATTGTGACATTCTCACCAAGACTGTAGCTTTTTTGACAATTATGTACAAATTTCATAAACACATCACGTATAGGGGCGAGTCGATCTAGTTCTTTTCTGGCGGATCGGGTTTCACGGTCATCAAAACGAAGGCAACGAGTAATAAACTTAAATCTTTTGATATTCATAACAAGGCCGAACTTTGCTATTCCTTCATCATCCTTTCCCCAAAGTTCTTCAAGACTCAGCCTGTTCGCTTTATATACACCAGCCAAGTAGAGTAATCCTATGAACGCACGTAACTCGACCAAGTCTATGGGCATAGCATCCCTTTCCCTGGAATATTTTGCTTTGACAGTTTCTATATACTGATTGGTATACTTTACTGTATCTGTCAAAATATCATCGGTAAACACACAATTCCAGCATTCAATTGGAGATTTAGCCGACTTTGCTTCTCCAATAACTCCAGGTAAGTGAGTAATGATGTTATGAGCACTTTTTTTACCCTTTTCTGGGCGAGGTGTCTTATACCACTTGGTGACTCCATCCTTCCCCATATAAAAATCCCTAATTTCTCCACTTTCGTCTATATCACAGTCACTAGCATCCTGTTCAGTCTCCGACCCTTCTTCACGATTTTGGACAGCATCTTCTAACTCAATGTCACTTTCTTTACCCAAATCCTCATCCCTGAAAAGATCTTCATATGACGATAATTCTCCATCAAAAGACGTCTCCAATAGACGGTGAACTTCGGCAAGTTGTTCGGGGTTTTCTAAATCGTATCTTGACATTTTATTGAAGCCTGAAACATTTTTTACAATTTTATAACCTATTGCATTAACGGGCGCAATGTGCTTAAAAAGCCAAAGTGCTTAAAATTATTATTTATTTATTATTTATTATGATTTTGGCCTTTCAAGACTGGTACAAACTTCATAAAATTAAAAAATATAAAAAAAAACTTACTTCTTAAATTGTAACGTAATCGGGCGCAATGAGCCTGGAAGACACAAAAATGCGACCAGCCGGAAACGGTGATGGAAAAACACTGACTGACTTTGGCATTCTCTTTGGCACTTGGAATGAGGAGAATAGCAGGCAGGAGGGCGGGGACAAGCGAGCGTAGTGGGCGGGGCAAACGAAAAAGATGGAGGTGTGCCGCTAAGATCAAATGCGCCCGTCGGAGTGTTAATAAAATTTATAAACTTATTAAAACACCCAATTCGCCAAAGTGTTTAATTTAATTTCTTGTGAATCAAGAAAAGCCTTACAACTTATACACACTAGCGTTTCCAAAAAAAACTTCAGCTCAATTAGATCACACGATACGGAGAAATATCCACTAAACTTTCGTGTTGATTCTAATATTAATTTTCGTCGAAAAGTTTAGTGCCAACGGTACAAGTTTTGTTGACCTCATTCTATTGTCGCATCTAGTATATTCCTATTTTAAGATTGTGAGAAATTCGAATGACCATGCCAAATTCCTGGATCTCTCTGTTCGACCCATTTACTGCGTCAGCTTGAAAGCTATGCATTCAATTATAATTTTTTCACTCTCCTTTTTCAAGTATTCTCTTGTCTTGACACTTCATATCACAAATCATATAGGAAACTCGTCACATCATCGGCAAGCATCCAAATGAAAAAAATTTTCTGATGAGAATCTCACGCCTCTTCAATAAAATACTGTGTCCAAGTTTCACCGTCAATGAGTCTATTCGTATCCATTAACATTTCAACATCAGTTAAATTATATATTTATTCAACCATATTTACATTCCTCTATAACATTATTTCTATAAATTAGGCGGACATGAATGTCACAGTGTAAAACAACAAGTGTTAGCTGTGGCCAAGCTGCGTTGGATGCTACGAGTTCTGAATTCCATAGAATAGAAGTAATAGCCACATTTATGCTAATAGCCCCGAATTTTCGTATGAGTTCGTAGACTCAAGTTTTTATAATTTCGTAAAGAATTTTTAGCGATAGATTAGCATTCTACCCTTCAGACTACAAATAAAGTAATTTGCAGATAAATGCCTCGAAATGTATGTTTTGTCCCAATTGAAAATTATTATTCCGACCGAATTGCTCAAGATTAGTTTTGCTTGTCGTCAATAAAACGGATTTTTTGTTTCCACAGATGTTTTAAATCGGATACGTCGCGTCTCGTGTCGTATTATTGGCGCCGCTAGGATTTTCTTTTATGACCTCTACAACCCACAGCACTCTGCCAAATTCTAACCTAAATTGCATTGTTGCAGCCATTGTTCGAGAGTATCTTAGTAGTTAGTAAATGATGAAAAATCTTGAGGAGGGGAAAGTGTTGTCGTTTCATTCAACTAATTTTTTGATTTGCTTGATGGAGGTGCGCCAATTGAGAATACCAGCCACTTTTCCATGAAAAATAGATTCAGATTCAGAGTCAGTTTGCGATAGTTAAATATTAAAAATGGAAAGAACTGACAAAAATACAATGATTAGACAGATCATGCATAAATTGTGAATCCAACAAACGGAATTCGAAAAAAAATATTTATTTTTGTATGCCAATACTTTATATTAGAGAATACTAAAGACATATTTTGCCTTCAAATCATTAATAAAAATTTGAATCACCAACCCCACAAAGTTCATCCACCAGTGCAATTCGATTTCCAACGATAAAAATTCAACACACTTATTACGCAAGGAGTAGGATTTTCAATCCGCGACAAGTATCGCTTCGATTGTTATTACTGCATAGAGTCATTGCCAAATTGCCCGAAAAACAATCTCGGTTTCTGTCAGATGGACACAAACATATTGTCTATGGGAGCAAACAGCTCTATGAATAAGATCTTTGAGGCGAAACAGCACAAATTGCGGCTAAATGCCAAGAATTTTCCATCATCGAATTAAAAATAAGTCCTTTGATTGTCCGATGCGGTCCAATGTTGTTTTTGAGAGATTTTCATTGCGATTTCATCTTTTATTTCAATTTTATTCATTGCCGGATGTGTTGGGTAACAATTTGCGGTTACTCATCTTTCAAAGACTGTACGTATTAGTAAATATATCTCACAGCACAAATATATAGAAATTTATAGCGACATCAAGGTAGCATTTTTTTAACAGATTTTTATTTGCAATTGATTATCTTCTGTTGCTGAGACAAGTCATTTCACTGCAGAAACGTGTCGACATAAAAAGATTGACATAAAATTTATGAAATTGTCTTAAAAGAAATATTTTATAGACCAGATGTTAATAATATCTGTCAAGTTAACTGTACTATGCAATTTATCCCAGAAAATATGTATTTGAAAATTGGAAAAAAAACATTTTCTAATCAGAAAAATGACAAATTTTTTTTATGTGATGTCGAAATAGGATATAGCAGGGGTAGGCAAACGGTCGATCGCGATCGACCGGTCGATCGCAAACAGTTCGACAGTTAATCACAGACATTTTCAATAATTTACTAAGTTAATTTAGAATATGAGCTAAAAATTTAGTAGACGATTTATTCAGTACATTTTGGAATATACCTTGGGTTCATAGATCCAATCGGACAGTCCAAGTAGTTTCAGTTCACACAAAAGCTCGCAGAGCCTTGGTGGCGGAGAAGCCAACGGGAAAATCCGAGATAGTTATGCTCTCGATTTGTGCAGTTTATAGATTTATATCATTTTAGTAAAACTGCTTCACTAAATCTCGTATACGTATACGGTTGTTTCATTTCCTTAAATCTCTCTGTTCTATACACTTTGCCTGCATTTGAATTCGTCTCCCTGCTACCGAGATAGCAAATTGTCACACACAGCGCAAGAAAGGTTAATTTCAATTTTAGATAAAATAAAAATAAAATTAAAATCTTTTCACGCCAATTTAGTTTGTGTAGTTCATTCTTTCGAGCTAAATAGTGACATTTGGTGTTTGAATTTTTAAAATTGAATTGTGTAAATATTTTCAATAATAAAATCGTTCAAAAATTGAAATTCTAGACATCTTATCCGTCAGAAATGATAAGTGTCCCCGCTTTTGTGCATTTTCAAAATTTTTGCTCGAAAGAATGACCAGATAATGGAGACATGTCAAAATTTAGCTTCACGATTAACTCAGTACTAGCCTAAAAAATGAACTGCACCTACTAAATTGGCGTGAAATGATTGGAGACATGTGCCAAAGCTATTTGCATTTTCAAAGCGAAAGCACGTTCCAAGCAATTTTTCACGCTTAAAAGTGAGTACAACTCTTGCTTATTTTCAAGCTAAATTTTCGCCGAAATAAATTTCACGTCAAAATTTGCATGAAAATTTAACGTGAAATCGAAAACAGTACTAAGCTTTAGATGGCTTAACTCAGGAAGATTTTTGCAAAGATTTCTAAATCTTTTGCCTGAAATTATTGAATTTTTGGACACATTGGGAGAAAAACATGAACAATTGGAAGATCCAGTATGGGTAAAGATATTAGCATTTCTTACAGATTTTATGGGCTGTTACAACTTGCTAAATTTACAATTACAAGGAAAAGGAAAACATTGTTGACTTGTTGAATTCGGTAAATGTTTTTTAAGTAAAATTAAAACCTTTTGCTTCACAATTAAATAGGCAAAATTTTTAAATATTTTCCATATTTTGAAAAACATATTAAACTTATTGGTGAATCTAGCTGAAAGCTGAAAGACATTCTTCAGTTCGCGAAAGAGTCCGGGGCCTTCGATGGCCGCTTGGACTGATTTTTTTTCTCCTACCCCATTTATCTGGTAGCACTATGTACCAATAGGTCCATGTGTGGCCTTGTGCCAACTGGTACAACCTAACCTAACCTACTGGTGCATGTAATATTGAAATGGTTTGTCCTGAACTGGAAAATTTCAAACAAGAATTCGAGAGACGATTTGCAAATCTCAATAACCTTCAACCGATTTTGAATTTATTTCATTTCCTTTTAGAGAATTCGATAAAGAGGGTATTTCATCAAATCTAGCATTGTGCTTCAGTGCTTACAAGCCTAACTCTGCAATACTTTTTGATGAAATGCAGAGTCACTCATATGCATCAAAAATTAATCCAAAATATTTATTAATAAAGTACAGTGCACACAGTAGTAATACAATGTATTTAATATATTAATATCAATAAACACCTTAATTTAATTTTTATTTGTTTTTAATTTAACCCATTTTTCGAAGTTGATCGAAAAATTTATGTCGATCATACCAGTATCAGGTTTACCCACCCCTGGGATATAGGGTCTATAAAAATTTAGAAATAGTCTTCAATTTATCCTGATGTAACTTAATATTGAGACCTAGTTGCTAGTTTTTACATATCTTGAATGACAATAACGAGAGCTGTGGTTTTCCTGGATTCAAGTTTATAACATAGAAACTATTTGCTTGTTTAAAAATTTCAAGCTTTCAAAGAAAAATAATATTCTATTGATGATAAAGGGCAGTCGGAACGCACGATTTGCGATTACTGAATGCAAACAAATTATTTCAATGAAATTTTATAGAAAGACATATACTGTGAGCGTCAAAAGAAAGTGCACACCTATGTATAGCATATTCAAAACCTCATAAAATGAGTTCTAGACGTCGGATTTTAAAAATGATTTGTGTTTTGAAAAGGTTTTTCTATTTTCTAATAACAAAATAAAAAATTTGATGATAAAACATTGCACTAAAAATTCAACAACAAAATAACAAAAAAATACTTCATTTTTTACGCGTCAAAAATAAGTTTACAGCTTGCAGCACACCCTGTATTTGATGTGTTTATCGGGAAAACTTCCGTTAGATTCAGTTTATAGTTCTTCGAAAATGCAAACTTGGTTGACATGACGCGATAATTCAATCATTCGTAATTTTATTTGCACCATAGAACGGTTCAGTTTCTACATTATCTAAAATGGATAAGCAAAGTGCAATTGAAACGCGAAAACTTATTGTAAAATTAAAAACGGAAAGAAAACCGTTACGGGAAATATCACAAGTGGTGTGTAGAAGCCATTACACCGTAAAAAAACTTTTGGACAAATTCGAGAAGTTCAAAGACGTAAGTGATCGGCCTCGTTCCGGTAGGCAAAAAAAAAAAGAAAGTGCGAGAAAATCCAGCAGTGAGTGCAGTGCAAATCGCGGAAAACATATCAGTAGATTCTCGGGTCAGTGTCAGCGCAAGTACTGTCCGCCGAATACTTAATAGGAATGGGTTACATGGCAGAGTACCCCGTAGAAAACCATACATTTCTGAAAAGAATCGGAAACTCCGGGTGCTTTATGCCAAAAAGTATAAAAAAAAGCATATGTCATTCTGGAAAAACGTACTTTTCAGTGATGAAAGTAAATTTGAAATATTTGGTTCGAAGAAATCACCCAGAATATGGAGAAGTAAGAACGCCTAATTTGATCAGAAGAACATAAGTACAACCATAAAGTATGGTGGTGGTTCGGTTACGGTCTGGGGGTGTATGGCGGCATCAGGCGTTGGAAATCTGGTCTTTATTGACACTACGATGAATGAAAATGATTACTTGGACATTTTGAAAGAAAATTTACTACCTAGTGTTGCAAAAGAAGGGTTAAATACATCATGGGTCTTCCAGCAGGACAACGACCCAAAGTACAAGTCAAAGCTAGTGCAGGAATGGTTATTGTATCGAACACCTAAGCAGCTGGATCATCCTCCGCAATCCCCAGACCTTAACCACATCGAGCATTTGTGAGATTATCTCGATACACAAATCCGAAAACGGAATATAACAAGCAAAGAGTCGTTGAAATCCATTTTAATCGAAGAATGGCAGAAAATTCCAGTCAGTTTGACTAAACAATTGATTGAGTCAATGCCAAGACGACTAGAAGCTGTTTTAAAGGCGAAAGGGAAGCAGACTAAGTACTAATTTGCAGATGTTTGCTTTATTTGTTTACTGTACACTTATTTTTGACGCGTAAAAAATGAAGTATTTTTTGTTATTTTGTTGTTGAATTTTTTGTGCAATGTTTTATCATCAAATTTATTTTGTTATTAGAAAATAGAAAAACCTTTTCAAAAAACAAAACGTTTTTGAAATCCAACGTCTAGAACTCGTTTTATGAGGTTTTGAATATGCTACTCATAAGTGTACACTTTCTTTTGACGCTCACAGTAGTTATTTTAATCCCCAGCTACTGGCCCAATAAATGCCCTATCGCAACAAGGTCATATCAATTATTGGAAAACCAATGGCTTCTTCTCGTTCACTCAGTAATACAGTGCAGTTGCGATAACGTAAACAAGATAAAACCGTGACAGTTCACACTTATGGGGTTGTTCACATTCTCGGGGGTCAGACATTGGCAATAACGTTAGTTAGTTAGTGTGTTTATTAATACTGCAGTACAAAAGCGTCAAATAATTTTAAAATTCAACATTATTCCACTTTTAATTTTTGTGCATTTATCGATATAAAACGATATGGTGGGTAATAAAGATACATAGGTTAAGTAAAAAAGCTCGAAATTTTAGGTTGTCGCTGTCGGTTCTCCAAACTTTTAACTACCGTTCTTTCTCTTAATGTTTTTAACACTGATATGTGGTTGAAACAAGCTGAGTGACTCTCTGCACAATCCATAGCTTTGTTGAATATTTCAACCGCTTCCTTTGCATTAATATTTGGTCTTTCTTCTTCTATTATTATTTGGACTTCCGAATCATTTTCTTCGCAAATTTCTACTAGATTTGCATCCTCTACTGGGACATCAGTGTTTCATTCCTCAATATCGTCAACGGTAAAAGAATCTTTCAAATAAGTTATGCATACATATTATAATTCAATTCAAAGGCATAATATGTAATATACAATACAACATATCGCTGGATATAGAACTTCAAGTAGCTGAATAATTTCTGTTATGGGAACCTGTATCTCATCATTAACCAACCAACGATCTCTTAGAACATTTAGGGGCAAATCATCATGATCCTCAACAGCTGCATCTTCCAGATCTCTGAGTAACGGATTCCAGCATTTAGCAATCGTTTTCGTGTCAACCTGATTCCATGCGTGAGCGAGGTTGAAAATAGCCTCCTTAATAGTCAAATTTTTCAAAATCGGTTGAATGTTCCCACCTTTTGCCAATATATTTGATAGCCTTCTGATTCATTGGTTAAATCAATGGTGTGACATTTGGTGGCATGAATAATGTTGAAATGCTTCCATCTTCTGTCTTATCCAAGAGGTGAACGGCTCCAATTGGAATTCTCCATTTTTTTCAAACCTCTGTAACTATTTATGACGAGATGTGAATCAATCTATTCTACTGTTGATATAAATTCTTACATCTGGAACAAAGTGGTTAAAGAGCCAATCTTTAAATATTGCTGCCGTCATCTAGGCTCTTTTAGAGTTTTTATAAATTGAAGGGCAAGCAACATTTTTGAATGCTCGTGGACTTTTGGCATGCCCAATCACAAGTGGCTTTAGTTTATGGCTACTCGTTCCATTTGCACATGCCAAAAATTTTAGCCGCTGCTTCTCATTTTTTCTTCCACATGCAGTTTTTTCAAAATGAAGATACAACCGTTTTGTCTGGAAGAAGCTACCAAAAAAGACTACTTTTGTCTACATTGTATACTTGTTCCGCCAAAAGCTTCTTATCTTGCAATTTTTTATGCAGGGATCAATGAACTCAGGTCTAGCTGATAGTTTTTCTCCGGTTATTTTCAAAAAACGTATGGCATATCGTGTTTTAAATCTGTGTTACTATCCCTCCCTCGCATTAAAAGAGGTGTCAGTTTCTTTCAAATCATTGTTTTTTTTTTCATTATGTCACCGTTTATTGGGCAATTTTTATTACGCTGTTCCAAGAACCAATGATACAATTTGTTTCCCATAATTGGCAATTCAGCTTTTTTTTAAGTTTTTCTTTTGCCTGGTCCTGAATAAGTACTTCTTACCATTTTCAAGATGTTTTCCTTTTTTCGTCTTATGGCACAAACAGTCCCTTTGGCTGAACACAGTGGAATTAAGCACTACAGTTTAAGAAACATTTTTTTCGAACTGCTTTGTACGTTAATTAGAAGAAGAAAAATGAAGAATTCCCAGAGCCACCAATTTTTTTATGGCTGGGATTTTCAGAGTGAAATCAGAAACAACTTTAATAATGTTTTGGGGCGGTTCTAGGCATCAACGGCCCATGCAAGCTTGCAAGGCTGACAACTAACTGAATCGAAATGCATTACGCACATTGGAATTCTTTGAATTTATTTTTTTTAAATTATTTATAATTATATTTGCGCTTCGTTATCTTTTTCATTGTTTTTATTTTTTGCTACTTTTTTATATTTAAATTACTAAATATTCATTTTATATATATTTAATTGAAAACAAACTTATTTTTTTTTGTTTTCTTCTTGCGGTTCTTGGTTTTTTTTTGTATTTGTTTGTAAATTACTTTTAGAATACAAAAGAGAATATAAAAGAAAATCCTTCCCTTTCCTGTTTAGTTTTTTCAGTTTTGGCAAGCGTTAGTGCTATAAACTACGACGCAGTTAGGACCCCGATCCGTCTCTCAAACTACCCTCGATACCGGTGAATAGAGAAAGCTAAAAAAATCTTTTGAGGGTAACGAGTTGAATTAAAATCTGTTTAGGTGGCAGCTGTTCACAGCTGTTGTTTTAGTACTGAGTTTTATCAGTCATCGTAAGATACCTTATCAGCTAGGTACAGTTCGTGAAGAAGATCATTAGCAGCTTCGACCAATCATGACAAATGTGATTATCAAAATGTGATCAAAATCACATCAAATGTGTATCAAAATGTGATTATCAAATATGATCATCAAAACTACACTACACAATAAAAACATTACAGGTCGGAAGGTTAAAATTGATGCAAACTGCATTGAATGACAAAGATGTATCAGTGGTTAGTTCTATAGCGCGATTCGTGCTTGATTTTGCACTTGATTTTTCATTTGATTGTTGGTCGGCGCACGTACAATGGAGTGGTGAGTCAGAGCTCTATTTATTCGTCTACACAAACTTCTTTTCAATATTGCTATAATTCTTTCCTGAAATCTAATGAAAATTGACTTTAACCTTCAAATGAGAAACAGTTTTTTAAAAAAAAAAAAAGAAATGAGAAGTATAAACAGTTGTGTCTCTAAACTAATAATTTTCAACTCGCAAGCCTGATTCAATTTCAAATCAACAAAAAATCTAAAGCACAAACGAATTGCTCCATATACATTCAAAAGCTTGTTTACATTTAGCAATTCATTTGATTCATATTGGGCCCTATTCTGAGAGTCACCTCACATGACAAATGAGGTGACGCTCATGATTTCGTATTCTGAGAGTCACGTGAGGTGTTGTTATTTCACCTCAAGTGACGTTTTCGATCTGTTGGCTATTCTGAGAGTCACGTGAAGTGACGAGCGTCACGTGAGGAGAGATTTTTAGTCATTCAATAATATCAAGTGACTGCGAGCACATGTGTACTAGAATTTGAGATTTTTCACAAGACGAAGAATAATTTTGACGAATTTTAGATCAATTATGGAAAAAAAGTAAGTACATTTTATTACGTACGTTTTATTACGTAAAAATACTCCTGAAAACCGGAATGAAGCAAACATTCAAATATTCTTCATAAATCCAGAAACTTTCCGTAATTACGAAATGTACATGCCCGAGTCTAACAGTCAACCTTTTATGTGCAGGCTACATGAGTCCTACCATTTATGACCCCACCCCTAATAAAACCGTTTTTCATATCCATCATTGCATTTTCATCGTCCTTACATATTTAATCTTGCATATACCTGTTGTACCCACTTGTACATATCCTCCTCTTTTTTAATTTCACAAATCATTTGCTTACCCTTGGAAATTCCCTGTTTGCATTTGCTTGATTTCCAATTAAACTGAAATTTTGTTTAAAATATATTTTACTTCCTTCAAAGTATGCTGCGCTCTAGTGATTTGAAGGGAAGGAAATATTTTTTATGCATGCCAAAATATGCGGTGCTACCAAGCCGTCCCCCATCTAAGTAGAGACCGCGCATGACACTGCTTAACTTCGACGATCGGACAAGAATCGGTCGATGTCAGTGTGCTATGGACGTGGTAGATACCGAACGATGATAAATTTCAATTGGGTGATAAATTTCAAACGCTCAAGCGTTGCCATTTAAACGCATATTCGTATTCACCTCACCTAGAGTCACGTCACGTGACTCTCAGAATACCGATTCGTAGGTGACGTGACTTTCCAAGTGACGTGAGATCTTCTGTGAGATGACTCTCAGAATAGGGCCCATTATGTTATTCTTCTCACAAACCGTTTAAGCATGTTTCATATCTTTTCATTGCGAAATAAAACCCCTGGAAGAATACATCAAAAGAACATAATAGAATGATGTATTTGCTCATAAATCACTTTCCAAAGAAGACAACTCTGCGTTCATCTAATTTGAAGTAAATGGTTCTCGTGATTGAGTCTCTCTATGTATATGAATGGATAATAAGAAGCTATTGAGATGTTCTATGAATACGCTACAATCATAAAACGACCTAATGAGAAGTAACAGATGTGATGTAAATAATCAATAGATTTAAGACGTTTCCGAAACGACATTTTCCAGTAGAGCTCCGCAAGCTATTTATGGCTATTCAGAAAAGCAATTCGTTTCAGTGACAAGTCGATGTTATCGGCTTTTGAAACCTTTAAACATATTTGACAAAAATACTTACATCATAAAAGTTTCTTTTGTTAGAAGCCTAAACATCCCCTTCAACTGTTCTTTAAGCGATAACTGACAAATGGTCCAAAGCACCCACACAACGTCATTGCATAGTTTAACGGAAACCAAGTTCCACTCACGTCCTTTTCGTTCCAGACATATGTTAGCCGAAATAGTCTCATAAAACTGCGATGGCTCAATAAAAACAGAAAAGCCTGAAAAGCGTAGTCCTTTCACCGCAGTTGAGTTTAACTTGCGATAGAGAAATTATTACCAGCCCCATAGAGGGAAATCTAGAAACTTCGCTTTACATACCATTTGGCTCAGTATGGGCCGAGGAGCTGATGCTGAGGAAGTCACGCTGGCAGAATAATTTGCATTTATCTTATTCTATGGCTGCACAAGCTAAATTCTCAACGGAGGCTGTCATACAACACAAACGCGATGTTTTGTATAGTTCGCATTTTCTTTTATTTTTCTCCTTTGCCACCCTGATGGACACAGATCCCCGGGACATTTTTCCGCTTGAATTATTCAACCTGTCTTCTTACCTGGCCTACCAGGAAAATCGACCCGAAAGTAAATCGTTGTGATTTCTTCGCAAACTCCTCCGACACGCATTGTGAAAATCCAAAGAAAAAATTGAAAATTTCTAAAGATTGTAAATATGGGATTTTCCACAAAGACCTTAGTTTGCTCCGAACGGAATCGAGAATGAGTTTATTCAGTTGTCCTCGTCTTCGTTAGCAAGGCGAGCTAGTGGCATTGTACCGTGCCAAAGCAAGAGTCGAATTGTGGATTGATGATGATGGGAAGTCGGTGAAGTCGTATGCGAACTAATTCAGGTCTGGTAGGAACATTATTGAAGGAACCCAACTAAATCGAATAACAATCCAAAGGCATTACCCTGATCCCGATGGATGGGATTCACTTCAGCGCTGGCAGTCGACAGAAAGCTGGATGGCCAAGTGAAATATTGCAAAGGTTCGGTTCGATGTCTGTCAGCTGCTGGCTGGCTTGCGTGAGAGTTGTGTCGAACAAATGTAGGACACTTGATAAAAGGTTTTACAGAGTATCCGGATTTTCCTGAGCAAAGGGTCTTTTATTTGTTTGATGGATGTTTCGGATAGCAAGCTGGCTGCTGTTGAACTGTATAGGCGGACAATCAATTAAATGAGAAAAGCACTCCCGGCACCGTGAGTGATTAATCGAGGAGTTCGCTTTCGAGCTAAGGCAGGCTGTTTTCAATTCGGTGGGAAGTTTTAGCTTATCGATGCCGAAAAACGTACACGTTTCACAACACAAAGGCCAAATACAGAGCTTCAAACAAGATAAACGTTAATCAACCTTAATTATAGATATGTGTGTGCTACTGAACGAGCTCTTTTGAAATTGAACTTTCATTGGATGGATTAAGAACACTTTTTGATGGTTTTGCGATTTCTCTGCACGTGTGAAATTTTAATTTTTGCCGTCTGAGGTGTTTGAGTTTTTGATTGCGATAGTATTTTTCAAATAGGAAAATCAGACATTCCTTTACTAGCAATTGAATTTATGTGCATTTTTGATTGCTAAACCTGGATTTTTGGCACATTTTAACATTTTTTACTTGTTGGAATTCATATTGATGATTATTCTGGTTCATGACAATCGAACTTTAAAGCAATAAGCATTGTATAGGAAATATATTTAAGTGGTAAATTATAACTTTATTACACAACACAATCCAATCTGTTGAAAATCAAAGTTCTGAAAAATCAAAAATTCATTACAAGCGGACCTTTTATTCTACTATCGGCAGAGTGACGAAACTGCGCCTCTAGTTTGAAAACTAGCTAATTAACTGTTATAACAACAGCCCAGCAGTTCTTCCGTCTCCCTCCATATTCACCAGACATCATGTTTGTCATAGCCACAACACACTTATATTTACCAGACAGTGTGTTTTTCAGGCCACAATATGGATAAATAGAGCAGCAGCGATCACAAAGCGGCAGACAAGTTTAGTTTGTGATCATACGATCAGTTCTCCAATTTTGAAACAAGCTGATTATATACTCCGAACGGATGCAAAAGACTACAACCTTGGAGCTGCAAGATGAGCGAACCGATGAAAGACCTGTAGAATATGCGAGTCGTCTTTTGACCTCTGCCGAGCGGAATGACACCACTACCGAGAAAGAAGCCCTTGCAGTCGTATGGACCGTTACTAAATTCAGAGGACACATCGCGAGCAGCAGAGTGATCATCGCTACTAGCCAACTCTCGGATGCTTGGTGTCAATAAATTTACCGACTGGCAGATTAGCCCCTTGGGGTCTATCTCTACAACCATACGATCTCGAGATACAATACAATTCAGGTAAGATCAATATCGTTGCCTTTCCCGGCCACGGAGGCAGCAAGCATTACTGTCGACATGCCACACGGAACAGCTAAAAATATCCTTGACAAACAATTAAGCGACCTTGAAGTAAAAAAAAAATTTCGACTGCTTTGAGAACGATTCACCAAGTGAAGACTTCATCAGATGGACTCATAAAGGGTTCATTCCCAGGAGAACGACGCAGAAGACGCTCAGCTGGTGGTGCCATCTCACGAGAGGACCAAAATCTTGGAAGCTTTTTACGATGCTCCTACAGCCGGTCACAATGGTGTAGAACGTACCCTCGACCGAATTATCAGCAAGTACTATTCGCCCGGAATTCGACCCTTCGTGACAAACTACATCAAGGGTTGCACAGAATGTCAACGCTTAAAACCAGCAAACTGCAGCCCCATCTTTCCAGTCAACGCTTTGAAACTGTATCTTTTGACCTTTTTTGGGCCTCTACCTGAAACATCAAACAAAAACAAGTAGATCTTAATTCTTGAGGATCTTGCTAGCAGGTGGCTAGAAATCCTTCCAGTTCCATATTCATGAGCAAAAACCAGTGGAACAGCACTCGTTTCCGAAGTATTACTCTGTTTTGGGATACCAAGACGCCTCATAAGCGACAACGGCACCCAATTTGTCAGCGCGGTCATGCAGCATATTGCTCACTGCTTCAACCTTAAACAAGCGTTTACTCCAGTCTACCACCCAGAAACTAATCCCGAAGAATGCAAGAACAGTTACTTGAAACTTCAGTTAAGTATACTAGTAGGAGATCTTCACCAGTCATGGGGTCAGCACTTAGTTGCCATAAGATTTCCAATGAATACAGCTACATGTCGCAGCACCGATTTCACAGCAACTTTCCTAACATTTGGAACAGAGCTGCGAACAGCCAAAATCATCAGCGATGACATCTCCAATCTTAACCAGACCAACAACTTTATTGCCGAAACATCACCATTTCCGACCAGATCCATGTTCCATCTCGTATTGGTCACTTCTCACCAAAGAAGTCAAGCCTCACGCTAGAAGACTGCCAAATTTCAACCCAAGCGGGACGGCCCATATGTCGCGCTTAGATCTAAAAAACCAACTGCATTGCGAGCCCAGACAAACCCAATGAAACATTGGAACGTATCACATTTCAGCGTTAACAAAGTACGTAGTCAACTCATCACAAATCATCCAACCAACTCAACCACTAAGAAAAAGAGGACGCCTACGAGAACATAAGTCATCTCCGACGCCAACCTAACTGCCTCCTCGTCAACAACAGCCCAGCAGTTTTTCCGCCTTCACCCATATTCAGCAGACAGAATGTTCTTCAGGCAACATTGTGGATAAATAGAGCACCAGCGATCACTCATAAAGCGGCAGACAAGTTTAGTTTGTGGGTTTCTAACTTGCTCTGTTTTTAACATTTTGCAATTAACGCTCTACTATCCAAATACTAGATATTACAGCATTCCTCTACGTGAGTAGAAATTCAGATTTTTTAGAAGACATGTTTCTCATTTTGAGCATGAAAATTGCTAAGGGATATAATATCCGAACCCACAGGTCAATCTTAATTTTCTCTGGACTTAGATAGGGTCTTTACTTCAAGAAAAAATTAATTAAACTAAACCAAACTAGATGGGGACATAATTTTGGCAATGGTAATTATAGTTATATAGTGCAATGTAAACTGTTCGGACTTCAACATTCTTGTTTATTCACCTTTTGAGTAACTATCATTTTATTTGTGTTCTAGTTAATAACTAAAAAAGGATTTACTGCATTAATAACAAAAAAAGGATTTACTGCAATCAATAATTTGACATACGATTCAAGTATATGTATCTCCGATTCAAACAGCTTGTCATTTCAAGTTCATGCTAGCAGTACCGATTCTAGCAAGGCATTTGGTAAAATAAAGTCCGCGGAGTCCAAAGGGTGGAGCATTGGCTCAAAGTGTGTGCGGTTCCTGGTTCGAATCCAGGTTTGGAACCGTACCAAACTTTGAGTTAACTTAGCTCGGAATAGATACCAAAATGAATCAGGGGTGAAGCGAGTAATGGAACTTACTACTCTACTTTTGCATTCTCAAGGATTATCAGTTTGTAAATGGAGGTCTGGACCAGCTTCAAACCCTAGGGCCAACAAGAGTTGTCGGGAGATTTCTTTCAATCTTAATCTGTAGTTTCAAAGACTCTTTAATATCGGCTTTTATGGAAAACTCAACATCTAGCTATTGCACCGTGAGTGATTAACCGAGGAATATTCCATTCTGCAACGATCACATATTGTGAATTTCAATGTGCTTTTTTTCTTGCCCATTTATTGCCTTTTCCTGGCGTTCTGCAGGGGTAACTTTTGGGTCCCTCAACTTTCCTAATTTTTGAATGAAATGAAAGTTTTTTACATGATGTATATACGGTATGACTGCAAAATATTTAAATTTGAATGTCTCTTTTACCGATATATTAAATCTTGAGCCAAATTTTGATAATTTCTTCAATTATTGCACTTTGAATTGTTTAGATCTAAACAAAGAAACAAATAATAATGTGTATGTTATAGCAATTTTACAAGAGTTTTCCAGTAAAGTCCCCAATAACAAAACTCGGAATCACGAGATATGTAGGTTGGGTACCGAGCCGTCTTTTTAAAAAATACACACAACTCTAATTACAGAATTCGTTTATTGTATCTAAGAGCTGGAGACTGAATAACTCCGGTGGGATTAGATATCGTATCTTTATGCATTTAATTTTGATGACTTTGCGTCTGGTTTCCAGAATTATATTTTATTTTATTTTGTTTTATTTTATTTTATTCATTCACCAAGCAAGGTACAAAATCACATATTAAAAAAAAAGGACATCAAATTAAAATAAAAAATGGAAAAGTAAAGTAAAGTAAAGGAAAAAAGTAAAAACAAACAAGTTAAATAAGTAAAAAACAAACAAATTAGAAAAAGAGTAACAAATAAATTAATAAATAGCAATCAATAAATAAACATTGACATAAAAGCTATAGCTTAAGGTTAAGGGTACGGATGGCATTGAAGGATGATTTGGAAATCGTAGGGGAATATAAATTGCTTATTCTATTGAATACTCTGCAGCACCTATTTACTGGCTCATTAGCTCCATATGTGGTCGAATGAGAATATTCTTTTAGGAAACGATTGGACCTGGTGTTCCTCACAGGGATATTTATCAATATTTTGTTATTCAGGAATTCTACATTAATAGCGCCTCTAATGACGTCGAATGTGAAGCAGGCCGATATCACCATTCTTCTGGAGGCTAGTGTCGATAGGTTTAAATGACCCAGTCGAAACTCATAAGGGGGTAGGCTATTAAAGTCATAAGGGTTGTATAGCTCTCGCAAGGCGAAAAGTAAAAATTGCTTTTGTATTGACTCGAGTCTGTCACTGTGGGTTTCAAAAGCAGGATTCCAGCTAATGCAAGCGTATTCGAGAATAGGACGTACGAGTGAAGTGTATAAAGATCTTGTGACCCACAGACTACGAAATTCTTTGGCTCGTCTTTTGATGAAGCCAAGTTGTTTGTTTGCACGAGAAAGTATTTTATCGTAGTGTAAAGTGAAGCGGAGTTTTTCATCTAAGATAACACCGAGGTCAACAATGTTATCTACTCGAGTTAGCACATTATTACCGAGGAAATACGTATTGTGTGTGACCGTGCATTTTCTGGAAAAACTAATAACCTGGCATTTATTAATGTTGAGAGAGAGCTTGTTTACACTGCACCAATGACCAAGGGAATCAAGTTTCGATTGGAGAAAGAGGTCATCCGATTTGGATTCAATGGTCAGATAAAGTTTGAGGTCGTCTGCATAGAGTAAATGAGGTATGCCTGCTAGGACGTCAGATAGGTCGGAAATAAATATATTGAAGAGAAGTGGACCAAGATGGCTACCTTGGGGTACACCAGAGGTAGCACTAACGTTTTTCGATAAAAATCCTTGAAATTTTATACATTGTGTTCGATCGCAAAGGTAGGAAGTCAGCCAGCTGAGTAGAGACCCGGTAATACCGAATTTCTGTAGCTTAAGAATTAAGGTAGAATGGTAAACTCTGTCAAATGCCTTACTGAAGTCTGTGTAGACTGCGTCAATTTGGTAACCTTTTTCCATTTTGCATAGGACGTCTGAGATTAGGATTGTCTAATTCGTGGTGGTTGAGCGACCTTTTCTAAAGCCATGTTGTTGCTCGTTCAGACGGGAATCAACTAGCGGAGACAATTTGTCGTATACTATCTTTTCGAAAAGTTTTGGAATAGAAGACAAAATGGCAATGCCCCTATAATTTTCAATACAACGTCGGTCACTATTCTTGAATATGGGTGTGACATAAGAAAGCTTCCAACTGGATGGAAAAACTCCTGACGAAAGTGATCTATTAAAAAAAATATGCAAAGGAGTTATAAGCTGCTCTACACACTTGCATAAAAAGATCGGAGGAAGAAGATCGGGCCCAGGACCTTTGTTGCAGTTGAGTTCCAAAATAGTTTTACGTATTTCATCGCGGGAGATTTCTAAATGGTTGACAAAAGCCGTTTGAGTTGAATCGGAGGAAGAAAGGTGTGAGTTTGTTAGGTCTGGTGCACTAAAAACTTTTTGGAGACTATCTGCGAATAGGTCACATATCTCTTTAGGGGAAGAAGACGTTGTGTTATTCAGAAACATTGACGATGGATAGCCAGTAGTTTTTCGCTTCACATTAACAAAATCGAAGAATTTTTTCGGGTCACGGACTATATTTTCGCCGGTTGACCTAATGTAAGTATCATAAGCCTCACGAGACTTTGCTGAAAATTGCTTAGCGACTTGATTATACTCTTCCTGAATAGCAGAACTAACGTCAGTATTTTCTCTAATCCGCTTATATAGTTTGTTTCTATGATTTCGCAAATGCCTAAGGTCTCTATCAAGCCATGGCTCAGACAATTTTTTTTTTTTTTATCTTTGGTACATATCTTTTTGATCTGAATTATGAGAATGATGAGAATTAGAAATGAATGTGCGAATGTTGCACATTATGGTGTCATGTTCAGCCATAATGTCATACGTATCTCACGTCATATTCTCACTAAGATTTTACTGAGTATGCTTTCTTTAATATCCACCTATGAAACGTTTAAAGCAAATGGGTAACTTCATTTCGAGTGGAGCAAATATTTGTTATGATAATATGAATCACACAAAAATCTAAAATCTTCCATAAATTCTTGAGCCAGGATTTTAGTTTATTATTAATTGTATGACTAGAACATGAATTATAATTTAAATTATGTTATTTTGTATTCCATATTTAAATAAATTCATTACCGGCATGTCGTTATGCCAAACGTCAATAAAAAATTTAAATTAATTTTGTGTAATTCGCCTTAAGAGCCTACATTTGAATTATACGCCCCATTCAAGAATAAAGTTTCAAATTCCACCCCATGATATCAATACCCAACTTTCAATAATTCTTCCACTTGCACTTGTCATCTCTCATTAATTTACATTTTCCTACCTACTTACCACCTCACACTAAAACGGTTCTATCTGCTTCCCCAACAGCTACCAAAACCAACAAGACACATATGCGTTCTTCTTGCGTAACACTAGCGATGTCATTGTCGCGTTTATGGGGAAGCAGGCGGTGGATAAATTTTCCAGTGGTAAATTCCGAGTGGCCTAAATACGAAATGCGACAATTTCAAGTAAACACAGTGTCGGATATCAGCTATTGACTTGTACCGAAGTGTTTGCCTTCCCATCAAAATCGGTTGACACAGAGGGCACAAGATGTGACAAATATGTGTATATTTGTTTGCCAGTCTGTTAGTTAGCTTGGTTTTCGAGGATTATAATGTGTGTATGCAATACTACGCTAACGTCATTTTATATTACATACCATGAATATATTAATCAGAAAATCTGGGAAAGGGGATCCAGGAATTAGGATAGGACCCGATGAAAAGCAATTAACTGAAGAAATGTTTAGTAGCTTTCAAGGAGCTGATGAGTACTTTGATATTTACACCCACATATGAGAAAGAGTTTTTCAAAAGGCATGCAACGGTGTTTTTTACTTTACATATACAAATTGCAGTCTTTTCCATTTTTCTTCCTTCCATGATCTGGAAGATATGCACAACGGAGTTGATGATTTTACATCACATAATTTTTAATGATATTTCTCTTTTCATGATAGATTCATCTCTATGTTTTTTCTAAACCAAACACCATTATTTTTGCCACCAATATATTGCATCTAACTTTCGTACTGGCAAAATTTAAATTTAAATTAATTCAATTTAGCGCTCAGCTGCAGGATTTTTCCGTCGAACAAATACATGTATAATTAACCAAACCAAATTATTGTTCTTCTGAGCAAACAGCTAGGCAAAACTTTAACTAGTTGTACAATATTGCCATTATTTATTGTTTAGCTGTCAAAGCCCTCATAATTTTTAAGAAGTTTTAAACAAGAATTCGAAATTTCCAACAAATCATTTGTCTTCACGTTCACACTTTCCATTGTGCTGATGAATTTTCCGTTTGAAAATTTTGTAATTAATATCTTATAGCTACTCTGTTTTTGCATTAAAATCCATTGTTTTTCAAAATTTCAAAACATCGTTGGATAGTTTGCCAAAAATTAAGTAACATTTGAATGTATGTCATGTAAATACCATTTTTTCGATGACTGGCAATATGCATAAATGGAATGCTAATAATCTTTTGTTTGAAAGCTTTTTGTGAAAGATATGATTTGTTCGAGATAAAGTATGTTAGATGTCAGTTTGTGTTCGAGATAACAAGATGCAATTAAAAATGAATGATTGACGACATTAAATAAGTGAAATTGTGATGATGACTTTAGACATTTCAAGTTGTATTTACGGAGATTGGCAATCTTCTGGGTACAATAAGCCTTAATTATAACTTTTTTGTATTTTGATAGCATTAAGAAGATCTAGGATATAAATACTGTAGCGCCCATTGTGGGCATACCAAATGATAAAGTTTTTGATTAGAAGCCTAACAAAACTTATACCAAAACCAAAAAATAAGTATAAAGAGAATAAATTTGCAGATAAATAACGAAGTACTTTCGAAGCCAATTCATTTTGCTATAATGTACCATATGAAATGTTATTGTATCAGTTTTCGGCAAATAATAAATGCCAACATATCTAGGATTAAGTTGCGTTCATAAGCGCCTGGGAGATAGGGAATCAATATGTTACATAAAAACCATGATATAACAGCCATTTTTTACGCAAGATATAATAGCCAATCCCGCCATTTTCTTTTTTGTGAAATTTTTGTTTTTTTTTTTTTGTCAAAATAATTTTTATTTTTGTGTAATTAGCTTATAATTATGCTTTTGATGATAATTAGTATTATTTAGTTTCCTGCTATTTTTATCGTTCATCGCAAATTTTCAATTTTTTTTGAACCGTTTGCTGTACAATTTATTCACGTAGTAAGTAAGTCAAGCATGTGAGTATTAATGGCAACTCAGTATTGATGGTAAGTTCATTTGCCTCGCAATTTGAGGTAGCTTGACTTTGATCCCTTAGCTATTTTTGTACTTTTGAGATCTGAGCGTATTCAAATATTCTCTCATACAAATGTAGCCTGGCTGTTTTCGAAACAAACATTGCTAAGTCACAATCTAGTTCGGTCTTTTCGGAAGTTCAATTACACATCTGATTTGAATTCCATACTACATCGAAATCCACTCGAAAACCACTCAATCCAAATATCAATAAATTATCTATCTACACAAAGATCTTCACATAGCTGCATTTCCACCCAGGAACCATCAACAATAGGCCTGGGAGAAGTTAAATTATTCAGTTTTCATCAAACAAAGGCACTGAGTTCTAACTATCACACATCTAACCTCATGAGCAAGTATGGTATTTTCTCTTTTATTAACCGGTGAATGTCAGGTCACATATATATTCGACTATCAGTCTCGTCGAGGAAGAATTTCGCAAATCATCTACTAGAATATTTACAGGATGTGAGGAAGTACCGAATGCCTTCAATGACAATAATCTGGATTGAATGCGAAATGTATGGAGAGAATATTGCGAATCTCGACTTAATATATTTTCTGGGTATTATGCTTTCTAGAACTGAATTTCATGCAGGATTAAAGACAGTAATTGATGCTTGATGGATTTAACAACATCAACTTTGACGGGAATTTTTAGTGGGAAAAGAATTGGTTGATTCAGATGAAGTGATTTGTTGCTTGTTATCCTGTAAATTTCAGATTTTGCTCAAAAATTGGAATAAATATTCACTATATTTGCATTAAAAGGCTTCAAAAACAATGTCGATAGAAAATAGTTTGAGGGTAGAGTTATAGGGCTTTCACAGCATCAAATGTGGTTGTGAAGAAAAATACACTTTGATTTATCAAAATTGATTGTCAAATGAATTTTTCATGTCGACTGCTTCAGGATATATTTTTTTCATCAATACCAACCAAATAATTATGAATTGTAAAAGCCTAAGAGTTGAAACGCAATGGCTCGTTGGTGAAAGACATATTTTCTTCAGCAAAAATATTTTCTTCAGCAATTGCAGCATTTTTAAAATTAAAAATCGATATAGAAGGACCCAATTTCATTTCTATTGGGTGTGTGCAAAAAATTGTTTCCAAATTAAATTTGCGACAGAATCATAATGAGGTTGTCGAATTCCGATTTGAATTCGATAGATTCGAAAATGAAAGTTGTGATATAAATCGAGTTTTCCGCTTTTCTAACGCTTTTAAATCGTGCTAACTGCACGTATGTTTCCTATTTATTGTCATTATTATTCTTTAAGAGCTTAACTTAGCTAATGTATTGATAAACAGTTTAAAACATAATTTATTTATTTTTTTTATACATTATTTTTTTATCATATTTTTATTTTTATTTATTAATTCAAAAAATGTATTTATTTTATTAAACTGTATGGCAAAGCACAAATGCAAAACAGGTTAATTTTTGTTTTGGAGCAGGTACATGGGAAAGCACCAGGACAACAACTTCGAGAATGGTGATCTCGTAATCGAAAAACAGGATAAAACTGAGAAGAGCTAGCTGCCAATATAAAACACAAATGAAAAAGTGATATTTGCCTTCAAATTATTTTACGGATTCTATCGGATTGGAACTGGTGGCGGAGTTTTTAAAAAAATGTTATTGGCTCCCACAAAAGAGGACACTGATAACATTTTTAACATTTATCGGATAGTTTAATGAGAAAAAGGTTTCTATGCGAGAGAAAGCTGCGACAACGTGGTGGTTTAATTACTCATAGTCAAACTTTCAAATAAAAGGGTTACATAAAAATATCAACAATTAAAAGATCATTTCTTCATCATACTAGTGAGATTATGAATCAAAAAATCAATGTCTTGCGGCATAAGAAGAATCGACGAATCCATAAAGAAGTTGAATGGATGAACAAAATATATTGATGAAGCAATAAATTGAAGTTCGGCCTAGAGTTAAGCCGAAGAGCAAGCAATTTACTTACAATAGGTGCGGTTTTTTTGCGTCTCAATCAATAGCAGGTTAGGGTAATCAGCATTGAAAACAACTGAGGCAGGATTGTTGTTGCATTCAATCCTGCTGATATTGATCTGATATTGATTGAGATACAAAAAACGCACCTAATGAAATGCAGAAAAGGTTCTAGAAAGACAATAAATCAGAAAACGCTAAGAATACGTAGTTTGATATTAGCTTCATTTCCATTTTTTTTTTCTTACAAAAGAAAAAATAAAAGTCTAGGTAAATATTTTAGATTTCGTTTATTTTGTGATTGTGATTTTGTGAAACATGGTGAGTACAAATGGCCATTTTTCTCCTTTTTTCCTAGATACATTTAAACAGTTGAAATGTTGGCATCTGCCAATACATTAAAATTATGAATACTTTGGCTTTGGAATTTATTTAATCGCATCTTAGAGTTTTCTAATATTCTCTCAAATTCTCTACTTAACCCTTTTTGCCCTATAACAGAAAATTAGGATTTTTTTCCCTGAAATACGAAGGTAATAAATCATTCTTTATGTACCACAGCACGATTTTACTGTTTTATTTCGGTAGGGATGCTTAATCTGAAAAATTCTTTTCGTATTTAAATGTAAGGAGTTTTAAAATTCTGCATGTTGTGTCTTTGATCGTGTTGATCATGATATTCTTCGAATCAAACTACAGAAATTTGGTATCTCGGATCTCTTATTAAACTGTTTAGACTCATAAAGGTTATTGATTTGTGATCATTTTTCTCTTCTTGTCCATAAATTAGCATAGACAACGTATATCGTCTCTAAAGTTTATCAAAGTAGAGAATATTGATACGGGAAACTCGATCGTTTTGCTTCTTCAAAATAGGACGCAGTACGTTAAGTTTCAGGGTATCCTATACGAAAAAATTGAAGTTTTATCAGGTGTACCACAAGGTAGTTACTTGGGGCCTCTTTTATTCACACAATTCAATCAAAATCAGACTCAGTTTTCCTTCAATCGAAACTGCTTTCTCTTGAGCAGTGGTGCAAACAAAATAATCTCGACATTAATGTCAGTAAATGTCAAGTCATTAGTTTTTCCCGCAAAACCAGTAATATAAATTTTGATTACTGCCTCAATAATGTTGCAATCAATAATGTTGAATATGTAATCGACCTTGGGGTTACTTTGGATAAAAAGCTGCGTTTTAATTTACACTATGACAAAGTCTTAAGCAAGGCTAATAAGCAGCTTGAATTCATCAAAAGACGTGCGAAGGAATTCAAAAACCTATGGGTCACGAAGTCTTTATACATAGCTCAAGTTCGGCCATTGCTCGAATATGCATGTATTGTCTGGCACCCTACCTTTGATGTCCATAGCGATAGGCTCGAATCGGTGCAGAAGCAGTTCTTGCTTTTTGCGTTGAGAGATCTGTATAATCCTTGCGAATTTGATAATCTACCTTCATACAGATACAGGCTAAGTCTCTTAAATCTATCAAGTCTACCTTCGCGGAGGATAGCCATATGTTCCTGCTTTACTTTTGATGTCATTAGGGGCTTGATCAATGTTGTGTCTCTGTCCAATAAGATCACCTTCAACGAATTAGTAAGGCACACGTTTACAGAATGAATACACTCAGAAAAATATGTTTCCGAAAATCAAAGAAAATATTTACTTGTTTACGAGATGTGAAATCTTCCACAAATCAAATAAAATTTTATTTGATATCAGTAATTTGTATGAATATCATTGAAAAATTTCTTACATTCAAAGGAATACAATTTTGGCTTTACCTTATTTCAAGTAAGTAATTTTCCTCAAATCTTGTAAATTATGTCTATGAATTTAGTAAATTATATCTACACCGCGAATATTTTTTTCTATGTTTCAACAACAACCATACTTCAATATTCGACGAAAAAATTGATAGCTTTTATGACTTCTATCAACATTTCCCCTACACAAATGAAGGGTCGATAGCTTAGCTCGCTAACGTGTCAATCCAAAGCAGCGATCTACCGGTCGAGGGTTCGAATTCCGCCGGGTTCATGTCATGGTTGACTTTGTTCGTCTTCAGTTGTCCTAACTCCATTGATTAAATGTCACATTATAGCTTAAAGTGGCGTAAATAATACTAGGCGTAAATAATACTAGCGCATCAGAAAATAAGAAAAAAATGTGGCACTTTAAAAAAAGGAAAAAATGGAAAAAAAAAATTTTCTGAGTTTTTTCCATGCTTTCAAAGCGGTCCCCCATCTAAGTAGTAACCGCACCCAGCACTGCTTAACTTCGGTGATGGTACGTGAACCGATTTATGCCAGATGCCAAATGTTGTTGAAACTATATCAAATTTTACTCAGGGCAAGTGCAATATCAGTGCTTGAAATGAATAAAAATCCTTTCTTTCGATTGAGTAAATATTTCTTTGAAACTATACCAAGTTTTACTCAGGGCAAGTACAATATTTGTTCTTTGAAATGAAGAATTTTCTTTCTTTGGATTGAGTAAATATTTCTTTGGCGCAGAATCATTACCAATTTTCTTTGATAATATGTTCATTTTTCTTCAAAAAATAGAAGTATTTTTCTCAGTGTACCGACACCACACAGTTTACGCCAACAATGAGCCAATCAATAGACGTTGCAAAATATACAATAGCTTCTCAAAACACTATTCCCCAACCATTTCCCGACCTAGGTTTAAAACTGCTCTGACTAAGGTGCTCACGTCATGAATGCCCTATTCAATTCCCTACCAAAGATGGTTATACGAGTATTTTTAAAATTCGTTCATTATTTTGTATTGTACAAATTTCTATAAATTGTTAAATATTAATTGTAAGTGTTTTTTGTACGCCCTGTTTGGTTGAAATAAATAAATAAATAAATTATTTGGCCCTATTCGAAATTCGGATGAAATATTTCAGTTTAGACGTATCGTCAAAAGAACTGCACAATCTTTGAAGAAGTGTTCAAATATGCACATAATCAGAGTAACGATGAACACAGCTCAACTCAAAGTCTTCGATAAGCATTCTATAGTAAACGCTTGTCATAATCTAGAGGCAGAAACATATCCTGCCCTCACTGTCCGACCCAAGCTAGTTTGCAACAGTATTCAGATGTCGCACACATAAACAAAACGAATCTGACAAAAGATTTTTTTCAAATTGACGAGGATATCAAAAATGGTAACAGGAAATGAGCTTAGTTGATTCGTGACTGTAAGTATCAACTTTTCTATTATCTTCAGAACTTCCAGCAACATTATCCTTCATATATCCAAGGCCAAAACTGACTAAAAATTTGAATATTTTGGCTTTTTTTCTCAAAACTTGAGCAAAAATGAAAGTTAAATTCTATAGCTATCACAAATATGTACCAATAAACTCAGCAATGAATTAAGCATAACATAAAGGCAAGCACCGAAATATTCAGATTATATGTGTATGCCCTAAAAACATGTAATAAAATGTACAAACATCTTCGCACCATCCACATCCTGTCCAATAATTCCACACCATCACTCTCACAATGCGTCACAAATCTGAAGGACTTTGATCTGTTAAGCTAAATACAGTCATGAAAATGGTTCAAGGACCTTCGAATGAGATTGCTTCATATATGAATCTACACATCCGGATCTAGTCTGAGCATATACGACAGATGTATGTAAGCAAACCTGGGGAAAATCCATAAATATCACCGTACACATCTTCGTTTTCCTAAGGCTACTGAGTGATGCTCAGTCTCATGACTGTATCAAGATAACGATTCTGTGCAAAATGGGAAGTAAACAGAGGCCGGAAGTTATTTTCACCTTATTTGAGGAGTCGAAGTCGACGTGGAAATGAAACGAATTTGAATTGAATTCTTTTTTAGAATATGTCACCTCTAAATGCGAAAAGCATGAATATACATATGTATATGTAAGCAGGCCTACAGAGTCACTTTAGATGATATTCACATTTTCTTAAACGATTATTGTGAGAAAATTGAGATCCACTGAATAAAGCAAGAAGTTTTTGATTACATTGAGCAGGAAATGTATATTAAATCTACTAAATTGGAAATGGATTTATAAGTTTGTTCGAATGCAGGAGAGTTGCCTTGTTCTTAACGAAATAATATCATGTGACAGTTGAACTGTATAAAATATAATCTTTAACTACTTTATAATATGATTTAAAGTTTATTAAAAAAAAAGTCGTTAAACTATTGAAAAAGGAGCCTTTATTCAATTCTTAATTTATCAAATAAAACTGTTATTGCTTGTCAAATATTAATGTGAATACGAATTAGATAATAATTTGTAAATTTGCATTTCAACTAGAAATCAAATAGTGAGTTACGTGCTCTAAGTTTTTGTGACGAAAGGTCAATGACTATGGCATTTAGTTTGAAATTGTATTTCTTTTCTGAGCCCCATATTATTCATTTATTAATAATAAATTTGAACATCAAATAAAAACCTAGGTGATGATTGTATCTAAAATCTTGTATCTATTTACTATTTTGTACTTAATTTGAAGTTTGAGTAGTCTAAAGGGTAAGCTTAGCTTAGTGAAGCTTGAGTAGCCTAGTAGATTCTTGTGTGTGGAGTCCCTGGTTCCAATCCAGGTTCGGACGATGATCCGCGCACCAAGCTTTGAGTTCACCTAGCTCTAAATAGGTACATGAATCAATCAGGGGTTAGATGAGTCGTGGAACTAATCACATCACACTCGCATTCACAATGATTGTAAATTTGTAATGAAGTTCTCTACCAGCTTCAACCTCTAGGACCATACGAAAGTTGTCGTAAGATTACTTTACTTTTATGAGAGCAAATTTAGTTTTTTTTCGGATGCTAACGAAACTACCCACTAGAAGTTGAAAAACTTTTCCATGAATTCAATTTGAAAAGCTGCCTAGCGAAATTATTATGCTCTGAAACTAGTTATATCCCCTCATTTCAATTTTCATTTCACACAATAAACAAAAACTATTTCAAAATTAAACTCTACATATTAAGCCAGGTTGCTACACTATCTTACTCCATATAGAATCTACAGCCCTACCTACCCCATTCAATTTCAGCAAAACTGTATCTTCGAGAAATTCCTCTTTTGATTTCCGACCAGGCGCATATGAGCGTAGTGTAATTTAATTACGGCAAACGTTGAATATTCGGTTTTCATTAAAAACCTAGAGGTTATTTTCATTTACTGTTGCGAAAAAAGCAACGACGAAGAAGTATGTCAAGAGCAGCAACGAGTGCTTTTACATACATCGTCTTTGCGAGTCTTTGACATATTTTCCTATATGCAGATACGCGAAAACGGCACTGAGACGAGCAAAAGTACCCTGGACATTTCTTCGCAGCATGAGAAGGAAACGACATTAGCATAACAAACACCTACGATATGTGTGACATCATGTAGGGAGCTTGGCTGGGTCCCTACTTCATTCATCTGATACAATATCTATGCTGGTCCCGTGAAAACTTGGCGCGGAATTTTTCCATCTAACCTGATTCGCAGTCTCTAATGGCAAAATGAAGCTATTCATGGGTTTAAAATGCAAATTAGTAGCTCACGTAGCAACATTTTAATGATTACTCCTGCCGCCGTGTATGTGACGGCATACTGTTTAGAGTCTATGTGCTTGTATCACATGAGAGGCCCGGATGCAAAATTCAAATTGTTTACGTTGTTTTTAATTTGAAATTCGGTACAATGAGCAAGTGGTTTGTGCCACATGGGAATGTTGGCACGTATGGAAAGCGATGTTATGTAATGATTTGCGAGTGATTATGATGCCAGAAAACTGCTTCATTTGAGGTCGGTGAAGGAAAAAGTCTGTGAAAAGCTCTCATCTGAACTGAATGCAATTTGTTTTGAATTGCCTGAATAAGATGTGATTTTGAAAGAGTTTTCTGTAGCTTTTAATTATGCAATTAATCATATAAGAGGTTGCTTTTTTTTTCAGAAAAAAAGTTTATTTATTTATGATCTATGTGCTTCGGTACTTAACTATTATTTATTACTTTAAGTACCAATAGCTTTTTTATCACTGAGTTGAAATTTCGAAGCAAAATGTTTGCTGTCGCTATTTTTTTTTTCAAATAAACTTTGATATTAAAAGTAACTTGCTTGATTTGATACTGATAATTATCCTAGAACTTACAGTTTTCACTGACAATTGTGAACTTTTTAGCAGTTTTGTTTGCTTTCATAGTATTTTCCAAGTGATACAAATTGCCTTAATTTCACGAAGCATTGTAGTGCTGGTTCGCTGATTTAAACATCGGATGGTTACTGAGGGGTGAGTAGATGTTCAGCTACAAATCATAACTGTTATAAATAAACTCAAATGTACATCATTTAAAATTATCGGCATAATCCAATTAATACATATTATAAAAATTTGCTTTTCTTCCCGTATTGTAGCCCACGCTGGGCGCATTTCAATGTATAGAAGCATAATCAAAAAGAAAGTCACAATCATCGACGATATGTAAGAAATGAGTCAAGCGACTAATATAACGTGAAGCTAACTAATATAGACCCTAATATCGAAGAACGTGTCCCTTGGACTTTAAGTTATTCTCAAAACAAAAAATATTGAATTAGTTGATGATAATCAATAAAAAGAAGACCGTGTAGTCTACCGGGTAGAGCACTGGCTTCTAGTATGTGGTATCCCTGGTTCGAATTCAGGTTTGAACGAAAGACCGCGCACGAAGCTTTGAATTCACCTAGCTCTGAGTATGTACCTGATTTAATCAGGGATAAAATGAATCGTTGAGCTAGTTCACTCCACACTCGTATTTATGCCTAGTACTATACTCTTCGCGAAACGAATTTAACGGTCAAATCCCATACAAAAAGAGCTTTTCAATTCGTCAGTAAAGCTATTTTTGTATGGGATTTGACCGTTGAATTTGTTTCGCGAAGAGTATAGTACTACGCATTACATTGATTATAAATTTGTCAACGAAGCTTCTTACTAGCTTCAACCCCTAGACCCAAAAAGAGTTGTTGTGGATTTACTTTTAACCATCACTATATGAAAATGGACTGATTTCCACAAAAAAAAGATTAATAGAGTGATTTATTTTCAAATAAACAACAAAATAGCAAAAAATAGAACAATTGCGTTAAGTTTAATGAACTTATTATAATTACAATGTACATATGAAAAAACATTCAATAAACGGAATTGGTTTATATTTTTGGGAAAGTTAGTTCTTTTCTAAAACCAAGACGTTGTTTGTTCAAGAGAGATTTTATTACAGCTATGAGCTTGCCATATACAATTTTTTCAAACCATTTTGGTAATGCTGACAGAATGTCAAAATCTATAGTATTTTCAACTGGCCATCGACACCATTTTTAAGGATCAGGTTTGAATAGACAAGGGTGAGGTTTAGGGATCAGGTTTAAATCCAGAAGGAAGAAAAGACACCACAGGACAAACGGACAACTATATGTAAGTTTTATTGAAAATGATATGCAAGGGTAGGACAAACGGCTCCATACATATGAATATGAGACTAGGACGGAGTAAGTCACGTTCAAGACCTTCATTGACGTTATTTCCTTTGATTACTTTTGGATTCTTCTCTCTAATTAAATATGTTTCATTAACGATAATTGGTGGGAATATCTGGGAAAATAGAATATGATTATGTATCTAAGGCAGCAAGAACTTCTCACCGTAGCTTTTTTGTCTCGCAAGATAAATTTGTTTTTATAAAATTAATGACTAAACATAAATTTGTTGAAATAAATCGAATATTTTTTGGCTCAATAAGCAAATTTACGACTGACGGTTAATTACTTTAGTTAACTGAGTTTTGTATACTTTCAAAATCTGCATAAAATGACTATTGCTTTTGAAATTTCGCTAGTACTCCAAATAGTATTAACTTTTACATATCAATTTTGATGATATATTTTGCTGCTTTAGAAATTCTTTTTTTTTTACCTAGTTTGCAACAACTTTTCGAGTGACTTCAGTTGACGGAAAAATTTTCTGTTGCATATTCTGTACGAAAATATCCTAAAACTTCTGGTTAACGCTAAGCAAATTCAATATCATTTTGAGCAATAAATAGGATGAAAAAACATAATATATCTCAAAAAAAATTAATTACGAACATCCTTGTACTTGCTTTTTATCAAAAAATCATACATACAAAAAAGATAAGCGATGTTAAATTAAAAAAAATCACTTCAAGTTGGAACACCATTTAGTTTAATTCTGCCGATGAGCATCGAATTAATTAAACAACTGCACAATAAGGCAGCTAGAAAACAATTTTAAAAATTTTTCAATGGATTTACGGCACTGTTTCCAATGAAATTTCATTACGAAAAACCTACCTGAAACTATTTTCCTACCTATTTATCAATTGGATCAATTGGATCACAATAAAATCATACAGCCAACCAAAACAAAACAACTTCGATATTCTGTTGGAACGTTTTTTTTTTCTTGAAATGAAAACGGTTTTCTTGAAATGAAAACGGTCTTTTAAAAAAACTTCAAATGAAATCAGCAGCAGACTGTTTATTGTTGTACCTTAATTCACTTTTTTTAATTATTTGTTAAACAAATAAGAACAGAAAAGTTCAGCCATAAGAAAAACAGGTCGGTTCTAATCTAAGCTGAGAGATGAGCACGTCAACTGACATGAAATCAACGATTTTTTGCTATCTATGATTTGCAGCTTAGTGAAAAAATTGAATTAGGACATAATAATAAGAAGTACGCTCCTAATTTCACATTCAACTGACGTTTTCTAAAAGTGCGTTTTCATTTCAAGATTGTTAAAGTGGACGAAAAATAACTAATTGCGACAGAAAATTTAGTTACGTTTTATTAGTTTTGTTTGAGCAGGTTTAATAAGTGGTTTTCTTTGAATGCCTACTTGGTGGTTTTCAAACGAAGTAAATATTGTTTAAAACACTGGATATTAAAAAAACGAATTGTTTTACTCGAAAATAAAAAAATACAAATATTTTTTTCAGCAATCATTCAAACAAAATTTCGAAATTTCAGGAGCAACCTTAATCCACTGTATTAATAATATATTAAATTTTAACTTCTAAGGAACATTACTCAAACAATATTTTGTTCCGCATTCTATTCTTCAACTCTCGATTGCATAACAATTTAAGTCTACCATTGACCCAATTCCAAGGACGGCTATTTCCTCAACCTAATTGCCTTATAGAACGTGAGGAGAATGTTCCTTTTATTCCATTTAAACATGGCACGTTTGGAAAATAAACGATTGGTAATTATTATCGGTGTGTCTATGAAACACCAAATCACATAAGATTAAGAATCATAGATGCGGAGAAAAAGAATGAACTAGCTTCAACTGAGCAGCGAAAACGATGAAGCCATTCATGTGATTGTCTGATATCTATCGAGCGAAATATTTCCAAAGCAAGAGCTCAACTCGTAAACCATCTTTGGAATTTTCTAATTAAACATTCTTTTAGCTCCTCAAGCAGACATGCTCGGCGATAATGCACACTTTGTAGAGATATGGTCGTATGTGAGAAATTCTCAGGTTGAAGTGACGTTGTTGACCTGACAACTTTCATATTTCCGCTTTCACCTGTTTACTAATAAAGCTCGTTGAAACTTCAGTTCGTGGCCGAAATACCAATAATACAGCTTGTTAAATCAGGTGTAAACTGTATGAGAATCGAGACTGAAATTCGATGTGGATTTCGAGACATTGAAAGTTTTTTTTACTGTCGAAGATAGAGTTTTAAAACTAATGTGGATTCAACTCAATGAAAGTACTTACTTTGATTTTTTCGCATATATTATACTCCGAACATGAAACAGCTTATACGTTGCTTATTGAGATTTATACTTTTAATTGTTTTTGCTTTTATTTTATGTAAAAACAAAATTCATTTCAAAACGTTTATTGCAATTCTTGGTTGTAAATATGCATTCTAGCATAAAATTGCATCTGTAAAATGAGAACGAACTATTGACTTTAACTCAGGACAACTCAAATGAATTTCTCCAACAATAGTACAAAATCTAACGCAAACTTGCTTCTACTTTTCATTCCAACAATTTAGCAACTTCTAAGCAAATATTAAGTACCCTCAATCAACAAGTTTCCTATTTCATAATTTCTATCCTACCAAAACATAATCGGACACCTTTTCGGATTTCGAAAATAGAGACTCTAGCCGGTTTTGTGTACATTTACTTAAAACTCTTTTCACTAAAAAAAACCATTTTCACCTATAATCACTAATTGAGTGTCAGATTAACGTAACATTCATTTATTTTGCATTAACAGCATCTAATTAATGAATTGAATTTAATACTCTCTAGAGACTCCATTGGTTTTAAATGCTATCCTTTCAGGGGATTAGAGAGACCAAAAACTAACTTAAATAGAACATGATCAGTTTGAAAGCATGTACAGTGGCGATGGATGCTTTTTGACTTGAGTCATGGTTATTGAACTTCTTTTTTGGATATTTTCGGAGTTATAAAATCGTTTTTAAGAGGATAGAAATTGATTTTGTTTGTGTAGAAGGTTGGATGGTTTTGGTGGTGTGAAAGAATGAATTTCGCCAATTTAATATCTAGTTTATATTGAAAAAAACGTACACTAAAAATAATACTTTCGAGACAATTACAAGTACGGCCAGAACTAAAGACTCCAAATCTGGTTCTAAATGATTTCATGAAAAAACGTTGACGCCGACTAACGTAAACAATACTAATATACTATAAATAGACTGTATACATATGGTCTGTATATCTACAAGTCTAATATTTTGTGAATTTAAAGTTTATTTTGATGTTATTATTTCATCAACAGATGAATAATTGCAGCTGCTAGCTAATTTTTTTTTTATGATAACAAAAATATAAGCAGCAATCACTAGACATAAATCTAAGATAAATTATTAATTGTGCTACTGCTACCAAGTTTACATAAATCGTTCGAGTACAAATGGATTTCTTGTGAACGAAATAATCCACATTGGGCGCATTATTTTCACAACACTCTCAGCTTTGATGTATTGTATTTTAGTCTCAGTTCAAACTATTTAACAACTATTTGAAGTATAAAATTCAATATAAAATGTTCCAGACGAAATTCAGGATGCTCTAGTGCGAATATTTAAGCAATATATGTATGTATACTACGAGTACTTACATGTTTCAATGAAGTGTTTTTTGGGGATGGTGGTGAAACCTGCAAATTAAAAAAAACAACTATGTAGTGCCAGTGCATTTCTACAACGTAATATAAGAAAGCGTTTGCAAAGAAATAGTTCCAATAGTGTCTGTGATCTATATATTTACAAAAACATTGAAAAAAAAATACCAAGCTGTAATGATGACTATTTGCAAACGAAATCTAGTGGCTTATTGCAGCAGTTAGAGTAATACTTTTAGTAACTACTATACTCGCAATGAAAACTTTGCTGCATATTTATCACTAACCTAGTTTTACAATGTTGGAAGTCCAGTCTCTTCAATGCAGATGCAGAAAGAAACATCTAATCATTTAAATGAAAACAATGTTATTTTAAAAAAGCGGAGTTTCAACATTTTATTTTTTCTATGCGATGCTATTAAACAAAAAAATTTACGAAAAAAATTCAAAAAAACAATATACATACTTTTGTTAATTTTCATGCTTTTCAAGTCTGTTTTACAATTTCAACTCTGTAGATCATATTTTGGATGCATTTTAATTCAATGATCAGGAATAAAAAAATATGATAAAAGTGTATTAAATTACTTATATGAGCTATTGAATGCAAAAATAATATTAATTAATGTATACTTCGTGATTAATTTATAGTTAACGGTAATTTTTGACTTTAATAATTTTCGACACTAATGAGGATTTTGAAAAAATCCATTTCAATTTTTGTGGGAGTCTATTTTTCAGCTACTTTATGATTGCAGTTTGCACAATAGAAAAAAAAATTTACTGATAAAGATTGTTAATCTTTATAGTTTATCTAAGAAAATATTTAACTGCCAAAAATATTTTTTTTACATTAGTATTCAACGTATGTTCTAGTGTCACACAGCGAAAAATGTTCCTCAGCTTCACGTAAAGAGATAAAAAAAAACTATTGACAACACTTGAAAATTATTAGTACTTTCTATAACAAGTAAGTAACAGTAAGTCAAAAGGGTTAAATGCTTTTTTCTAGACTTGCACTGGATCAAACGTAAGTAGAAACATTAGTTTTTCTGTTGAAACAATAAAATTTACTCGAAATGAATACTGAAATAAGTGACTAAAGAATGTAGTATGAAATATTTTCTTGCTTTTTCACTAAAAAATTCGACTTTTTTTCCTGTAAAAATGTAAAACACCTCTTATATAAAATTGAAATTCTGACTGACATGGTTTAATGGACATTTCTGGTCTTCAAAAAGCTTGCAAATAGTCTTTTTCATAACAAATAACAATATCTACTAATAGCTAATACACTAGGCCAACAATAAGGGATTTTAACGTGATTGACTTTCTACTGGTAATGCAAGACTCAGCATATTTTATGCTCTTCCTTGCAGTGCAACACAGAAAAAAACCCATTTTTAACGGAACATTGCCGGAAATGACGGAATGTCAACTTTAAAAAGCAATTCGTTAGAAATTATTGTCAAAATTTCTAAACTTTTTGAAAACAGAGCCAAAGTAATATTTTCGTTGGACCTTAAAATGGTGAAAATGATTTTTCGCAGCTACTCAACATTTAGATGCCGCCTTAAAAAATGGCTTTCTCATTACTTTCTTGAATAAGCCAATAAGCGTATTTTAATTAAGCCTTTTTCGGGCATTGCATGTGCCTTAAACTGCATATGGATTGTCGCCTGCACTCTGTGGGCCATCATGTGACCCGCTGTGTAAACGGGCGATGGCTTGTAGTGGCCGACAGTAGCAAAATATGGAAATGGCGATGGCCGATGATGGCTTTCGATTGGAGCGGTTTTTCACACATATCAAAGCGGGCGATCATGTGCACAGTGTTGTGAGGCTTCCGTGGTCGAAATTCCCTCGCAAATGCTCGTTTATCCCACAGAGCAGGTCGCGAATTCCCACGGTTTTTCCCACGGACAATATGTGAGCTATTCAACACAGTTTTATATTTATTTATCAATATCGAGCAAATGCCAAGACTTATGTGAAAAAAAACAGCAGTTTCATATATTTTATACATATGTATATTTGATTTATTACAGCGAAGGAAAAAAACATACATACGTTTCGTGAAAAAAATCAGTTCATTATAACGCAATGTAAAATGTGTTCATTTTTAAACTGATCAAATAGATTTCGTGCATTGTGCAAATTGAAATGTTTGTCAGAAGGCTCGAAATCAATGCAGGGAACAGGTCTAGACTGGAAATTTGAGCGAATGCAACAAACTGCGTTCAGTGAATCTTCGCTTATTCTGTTTCGCTTTAAAGTTTTGACGTCGGTTACAATAGAGAATATTGTTTCCGACTCCGGATTTGAATGTGGCAAACCTAGAGCATACCTTGAAATCTTAATTAAATGAGGAAACATGCATGTGTCCTCAAAATTTTTTGCTTTTTCTATTTCTTTCGAAATCTCCTCTACTGTTAGCTGCAATAATCTCTGCTTTTCATCACTTGAAAAAGTTACTGCTAGATCTCTCCATTCGATATTTACAATAGATTCTTCAAAGCCAATTTTTTTTGCCAAAATTTTGAACTGCTGCGAATTCGTTCGTTTTGAACTGTCAAGAGCTATTGAAGGGCTTAAAAACTCAAATGCTTTAAAGATAACATCATTAAATGGTAATCTCTCTTTAAGCTCTTCACATGTCGTAACGTAAAACTCTTTTCCTATTTTTTTTATGTCTAATTTTACAGCATCTTCAAAAGACGCTATGTATTCTTCACATTTTGATCCCAAATAAGTATCCATATCTGGAGCTAAATGCTCTTCATTCAATTCGATATTTTCTAGTATGAAACCAGGTTTCACAAAATGTAAGCAAATCCTTCTTAAAATTCTACTGCACTCAGCCTACAATTTGTGAATCACTAGTTACTTTGACTGAAACGGTGCATTAAATGTATTGAAATAGCTTAAACTATGTTCTACAAAGCTGAAAAATGCCTTCACACGATTATTCTGCATTATTTCATAACAATATTTTGCTTTTGGCCGTTTTGACTTAAACTTTTTGTTGAAAATCGCTAATCAGATGTCTTGAGAAGCGATTCTTGTTCATATCATCCCAGGTTTTAACTGAAATGTAAGAATACATGAAGAAATGTCATTCAAATTCTTTCTCAAATATGTTTGGTGGAAATTTTCCGAAAGTGTTTCATTTCACTTAAAACATTTCTCCAACGATTTTGTTCTACGAGCAGCACTTTTCCCCTTTTCCTTTCTTCAAGTTTTAGAGGGCAAAAATTCCCATAAAAAGGGTAAATTCCCACAATATCACAACACTGTGTGCATCCAAAAAATCATGACTGGCCCATCTAGTGGCTCAGTGTGTGGAGGCAACTTTGTGATGGTAGCCATCATTGCAGCCATTGCAGTGGCCGATGATGGGCCACAATGTGGAGACAGCACTACATATTCACTTGGACCACAATGAAAACATGGGTGATGCGAAAATAAGTTCATTATGAAAAAAATTCAAATTCATTGATGCTCGCATTGTCACTGTTCAGGAAATATGAATCCGGAGGTGAGGTTCGAGGTCAAATTAGGAGTCATTGCAGTGGATAGAAAAAGGTCAGAAGCCATCGTTAGAATTGAAAGTTACAAGATCATGGCCACTGTTTTTTTGCGGTTTTAAAAGATACTGTTCATCGACTACCTTTCCAAAAAAACAACAACAACGAACGGGAACTATTACCACACTCAGAGAAAAATCGTTGCATAAATAAAAAAGAATAGATATGATTTTGCGTTATAAACGTTTCTTTTTAATGCAAATAAACTGCCTTCATTTCAATAACGCTGTATCAAAGTGGTCTTGTTTAGCACAAAATGTTGTAATGCTAAAAAATATGTTATGAAAATAACATTTGTATAGTAAAGTGGAATCATTTTTATTTAATGTTGGGGCTTCTTTAATTCAAATAAGATTCGTTTTTTATTTAAAAATGTTTAAACTTTAGATTTAAATTTGATTCTACTAAATTTTAAGTGGTGAAATTTTTCTGAGTGTACGCATCGTCAACCAAACGTTAAGTGATTGTCAAGAAACGAAGAGATACACTTGGGAAAGAAATCAGTTCTGAACAATTTACCCGTGTACACAGCGAGAGTTGCAAATCGTGCCAGGATTTGAAGAAATCAACCACCCACCATACAGTTTAGACTTAAAGACTAATTTGAAGAAAAAAACACGTCCGAGGACGAAACTTTTCGAAGAACAAAGAAATAAAGGCGACAGTAGACGAACATTTCGAAGCAAAAGATAGTGAATATTTTTTCACTGCGTTTGAACTCTTTTATGAAAAATGTAAAAATTAGTAGCGCCAGAAAAAAAGTAGTACATGAAAAGTGAAAAAAGGAGTAGTACAAGAAAAAGAAATAGTAGAAGGAAAGTGTTTCAAATTATAAAGTTTATTCAAAAACTGATTATAATAGCTAAATTTGAAACTGTTCCTCCCATTCTAATGCATCGGTGATTAAACTACCTGGTTTATTATTCCTCGCAACTCTGTATTGATTTTGTGACATGATAAGCTACATTTTTCCTTTCTATTTTATCTCTAGTAAAATTTGTATGAAAACTGGCATTTTGCCGAAATATATACTTAGCTTAACCTATCTAGCAATTAAATGCTATTGTTTCAACTATATTTCAATTTAACTGATATCATCCGTATAGCCTCATGCATCGGCGAAAAGCTGCATAACACGCTGAAAAAAGTTGGATCTACATCACGAAACTCTTTAGAAATATTTTTTTTTCTCAAAATATTGGAATTTTATTTGTTTACTTATTCATGCACACTTAGATAAACAAATTTAAAAAGAAATATACACATTCTAGGCACTTGCATGTGATTTGCATAAAAGATGATTTCTTAAGACTTATATAAACTTGACTCTGGACTAATATAAGAACTTCAGGTATGGTGTACACGAAAGACTAAAATACTATCTTCATCCAATCTTTTTCTTTTCTGTCGATGCTAAATTAATTTTAATTGCTACAATAACGGAAGTTTATTTGATTTTCATCGTTGTTTAATTCCTGGCAATTATGATGTTTTTTCTACAAAATTCTGGTACATTATATATTGTAAGAAATCAATTATATTTTTTCTAAAAACTTATCGTTGCCAATAGCTGACCAATTATTTTTTTTTAATTCGGTGAAATCATTATTTTCTTGCACATGTTCGATCAGCCGAAATTTCAAGGAACTTTTGTGAAAAACCACGCGACGAAAGTAAGCCTCTTACGACAAAGAAAAGCAAGGACTCGCAGACTAATTGGTGATTTGAGGCAACATTACACATTATTAGGAAGAAAAAAATTGAAAGCAGACCAAAAATCTCAGCGAAAAGCGATAAGCGAAATTACAAACATTTTCGAATGTTGGAAAAATAGCAAGCCTACACGCGTTATTCTTACATAGGAATCAATCAGCCAGAATTGAACTTTTTTCGCTTGATAAAAGTCCATAATGATCACTGGGATTTAATGAGCTAATTTTCAGGGGCTACGAAATTCATTCAAGGCAATTAAAAATTAATAAAAAACTTGCATTTGTGCTCTTTTGCAGTTGGAGTTCAAGTCAGATATGAAGAAGGCTGAATTAAATAAAAATATGACTTTTACTTTCGAAATTTATGTACATCTGTATGCATCTATTTCGGATTTGTCGAGGCATAAATTTTGAATGGTAATTTCAAAGATTCAGAACAAAAATAAGTTTTTAAATGAGCAACAACGACAAACATCTTCTCAAATTCTGAGATGACCTTCTCATTTTGTTTAAAAGACGATAAGATGACATATTTTTGAGCGTAAGTAGCCCCAACAAATTACTAATCATAAACGTTAGCAACAATGTAATCATCCAATTATTCTAATGCGAATCTTCAATCTTCGAAGACAATCTCAAATTGAATACCGCCAGCCAGCAAAATCATATATAATTGTTATAAAACAATAGCCACATACGGTGATAATTCAAAACGAACGAATATGACCTGTGGAGCTATCGTGATGACCACATTTGTAAATTGCTTCATTACGGAACCATAAAAGGTGGCCGCTACGATTCGTATGGCCGTTGTTGCCGCCATCGACGTAGTCCGCACGACGGAAGCACTCTAAAGTTAAAACGGTAGGTCACCGCAACCAAGCAAAAGCTCACTTACCAAATTAAAACTCACGATAATTTTTTTGTCTAAATTGCAGCCAACGAGTTAGCGAAAGTTTGCACTAATGTAGATGGGTTCCTATTTAGGCAGCCGAGCATAAGCAGCTTGAATTAAGGGGACATAGCACCTTCAAATTTTTCATAAATCGATTTTTGTTTTTTGATTGAATATATTAGAATGAAGCTTTGAAAACATGATTTTAATAATATAAAATTGAAATTATAAGAAAATAAAATTTTATGACCATATATAGCAAAGCGCGCCAAGGTCATTTTTTCTATCATTTTTTCTATGATGTTCGTTCACCTCGCTATACCGCTACATCGACTTAGGCTTAAGTGAAGAGAAAGATAAGTGAGTCAATTCCTTCAAAAGAAGCAAAAAAAAAGTTAGAATCGGCGAAAAATACAAAAAAATTAGATGAAAAAGATGAACAGATGAAAAGATGCTTCTAAAATAAGTGTTGAAACTCCAAAAAACGGTCCGAAAAAAGTTCAAACTAACACTAAAATTAATGAAAAATTTGTCAACATATTAAGGCTTACCTATAGGACGAATTTATAATTCGGTTGAAAACATGCGCAAGGAAATTTGGGCAGCATATTTCCAAAAAATTTCAACTGGTGAGAACCCTCAACACTCTTACTGGCGCAAGGCGGAAGCAGCCGGTGGTAATACTACATCCTCCACCTTTAGATGATGAGGAACAAGAAGTTTTATCGCCTGTTTATGAAGAATAATCATCAAAAGATTTATTAAAGCGCTGCTTGGGCAATTTTACGCAGAATAATGACGAAAGCTATAATTCTTGTATTTGGAATTTGGCCCCTAAATATACTTTTTGTGGAAAAAATATCATAAATAAGGCTGCAAATATTTCTTCATTCAATGAAGGTTTTATGGCTATCTTGAAAATAATGCAAGTCATGGGAATTACAATTGGCCAATGTGCGCTGGAACATGCAGAAAATAAAGATGCTGCAAGAATCAACCAGGCGGAAAAAAACACTCGATTGAGACATCTAAAGAGGCCAGAACTGCTCGGAGAGAGCAAAAATCTTTGTAAGAGGAGAAATGTGAACAAGAGGAAGGTATATTGTATGGTCCAGGCAACGCAGATCAAATTTCGGTAAGATTTATTAGAAAAAATATTGAATTTTAACTTTAAACGCGATTTTCTCGAAACAACCTTTATCAAGTTGGCGTGCATGATTAACCACTTAATGCACTAACCCGTGTCTGACTCGAGCGTTCCTTTCCGGCAAATTTTGAATATGCCCGTGTCACACTCGAGCGAACGTATTTTTATTATATGCTAATGCATTATATGCTCGTTCTCGACGCGGGTACTTATTCACAATATGTTTATCTACTGAATATGTCACAGCGTGTTTCGATTTGCGTATCGTAGCTTTGTTTACAGTAGAAATTCTTTTTCAAGTGTTTATCTTTACGACTTGCGCGTTCAGTGTGATAAATGTTTATGTGTGACACAGTTTTTGTCTAAGAAGATATTTGCAACTTATATTTCATTCATTATAAAAACTTGGTAATATAGAATTTATAATTATATTATATATTTTTTTTTAATTGTTTGTGTATTTACTTTAGTAATACAGCCCTAAAATGAATGAAAGCGATAGCGACGATACTGAATTTGAATGCGGTAATTTATCAGAAAGCGGTTCCGATGAAAGCGATGAGAGTGATATAGAATCTGATAAAAGCAGTGACGATGGTGATGCTGATTTGGCATTGGCAAGAAAATGGTATGCTCTAAGCACAGATCATCCACCTCCAGCACCACCCAGATTTCCGTTTATAGGAACTCCAGGTTGTACATTTTCATTACCTGATGAAGAAAATATTTTGGCTTATTACCAATTATTTATTGATGAAGATTTTATAAATTTGATAGTAACTGAAATTAACAGATATGCCCAACAACAACCAGGTTCATCAACAGGGTCATGGATACCAATAACAATTCCAGAAATGCAAATTTATTTGAGCATCAAAATTCTTCAAGGTATTATATCAAAACCGGAAGAGAGATCATACTGGACAAAATCCGAAGTATTTCAAACACCTATTTTTCCGAAACTTCTAAGTTATCGAAGATATAATCAAATTCAAAAAAACCTACATTTTGCAGATAATGAAAGTTATAATCCTGAGACACATCCACACCCAAAACTAAACAAGATTTGGCCTGTTTTTGATAATCTAAATAACAAATTTAGTTCTTTCTACATTCCCGAAAGGGATATAACTATTGATGAAAGCTTGATGCTGTATAAGGGCCGTCTAGGCTGGATTCAATACATTCCATCGAAAAGAGCTCGATTTGGTATAAAATTATACCTACTGTGTGAGTCAAAATCTGGCTATTTATATTCATGCATAATATATACAGGAAAAGGCACTCTCATTAGCGACACATATAAAGACTGGCCTATATCTTCCCAGATTGTTTTATCTTTGATGGAACCATTATTGGATATGGGATATTGCCTCACGACTGATAATTTTTATACCTCTCCTCGACTAGCAGATTTTCTCATAAAACGGAAAACATATTTATATGGGACTTTGCGAATGAATCGTCAGGATGTTCCTGCAGAAATTCAAAACAAAAAATTAAGAAAAGGAGAAATTACTGCATTTCAAAAAGGCAAAGTAATGCTTTTGAAATGGAAAGATAAAAAAGTTGTTTGTCTCCTGTCTACTGTACATAATCCGATAATGGAAGCTACTAAAAAAAAAGACAGGGATGGCAATGCAATAAAAAAACCAAAGGTAGTGATTGACTACAACGACACAATGGGGGGCGTTGATCGATTGGATCAACACCTTCATGATTACCCTCATGCAAGGAAGAGAGGGAAAAAATATTATAAAAAAGTATTTTTCCACTTCTTAGACATAACATTATGGAATTCATTTGTTTTGTATAAAAAAAATGGAGGCAGGAGGGACAATTTAGAATTTCGACAGACACTGATTGAAAAGCTAATTGAAAAGTTCCATTCAACGTCAAAGAAAGGTAGACCAAGTTCTCAACCTGGGCCCTTACGACTGACCGAACGCCATTTTCCTGAATATGTGCCTCCAACAGAAAAAAAAGCTGCTCCGTGTAGATACTGTGCTGTGTGCTGCAGTAAAAAGGACGAAAAAGGGAAGAAAAAAAGAAAAGAAACCAGATATTATTGTAGAAAGTGTGACGTAGGATTATGTGCTGTGCCTTGTTTTATGATATACCATACAATATCAAATTTTTAATTTTTTGTAAAGATTTTTATTATTTTTTTATATATTATTATGTACTTATATTATATCTTTATTCTATATACCTAAAAAAACAGTTATTTTAAAAAAATGTCACTTTCTTATTTTTGCTCCTACTAGAAAAAATATCCTTGTTACGCCACTGAAAATGCTTTTTTCTTTCTTCCAATTATACATAAATACTAAATCAACGAAAAAAAAAACTGATCATTTTTTGATAGAAAATTCCAAATTAATGTGTGCATTGAGGGATTAAGAAAAATGTTTTCATCCAATCGTCCTGAAATTTTCACACGTTAATCTGCACATGTCAATGCTCAGAATGAACTACGGATGAAAAAATTGGCAGTAAATTTTTTTAGTTATAACCGATTTTTGGGGGAAAAAACATCGATTTTCGAAAAAAAACACCGCCATTTTGTTATTGTTCAACCAATTTTTTTATTTCAAGGCCGCTTTGATGCTGATGATACTGCAATACATCGTCTAGGTTTTGTTTTTTTGTTTTTTTTCTCAGCTTCTTCGGAGGGCAGTTATCGTGCACGAAAGGTTTTTCTGGTGTTTTTTTTTTTGAAAAAAAAATTGTAGCAGACGACAGGAGGCTACACAACATTTTTAACAACTTTTTTTATGTAGTATAAAGCAAGTTAAGTATCATTAAGATATGTCTTTTTATTCAATTCAAAACTAAACTTTGAAAATAACAATTTTTTTCCAACTTGAAGGTGCTATGTCCCCTTAAGCAGCATATTAGCTGATGAAGAACGCAAAGCTTGCAGTAGTTGCAAGCAACAATTATCAGGACAACTGATAATAGATGCACAAGAACGCCAACAGGTATAAATGTTTTATTTAAGCCTAGTATTAGGCAGGTATATCAAGACAGCGAAGCTTTAGCTTTAAAATATTTGTATAGATAATATCGCATAAAATATAGAAGGAAATAAATTACGATTTGTAATAATCGTTGGCTTCGGGTCACATCTTAGTTAACTTCTACAAGATATGTATATGTATCTAAAAAATGATGCTGATGCGCCACTAGAGTAACCTTTTATGGAAAACAGAATATTTACTACAGCCATTTTTTCTTAAAATGAAGTAGTTTTTGTAATTGTATCAGCGACCGTTAGTCGACAACATCAACGTTCTTCTCCCTAAATGACTGTCGTTGGTAGCCAAGAGCTCAATTTCACGTAATCGCATTTAAGTGGGCACTGGGATTTATTGAATGAGAACAACGTTTTGTGGCCATTGTCGTACGTCGCCTACTCTAGCTGCGTAGGTGGCATATGTGCACCACAGTATCGAGCTTATGTATTTACCCCCTATTCGAAAAAGATCTCGCTGTGGAACTTGGAAATGCTCTTTGCTACAGGAGCATTCTTAAAGCCATTAAAGTGCACATGGAGCGAACAGCCCGTGGATAAAATGACTAGACGCGGCGAGAACCAATATCACGAATCATGTCTATTGTCGACTTGCTATCGAATTGCGAATGAAAGTTGATTAGGGCTCGGTTCACTAAAATGAGTATCGAAGTTAAAAAAAAAAACATTTCAGAATCGTTAGTTGATATCTTTATCAACTGATACAAAGATCATCTAAGCACTTAAAAAATCAAAAGCGTTAAAGTACTGCTTTACAAGTAAAATGCTGGTAGTTGACACTCAGCTACAACATCAAACGTCCCCAAGAAATTTCATATTTCCTAACACGAAGTCAAAAGATAGATAGCGCAGGCTTAATTCGGTATAAGCACAGTTTGTTACGAAGTGACGTTAGATTAAATCGAGTGATTGTCATTCGGAGAGTCTTGCCGGAAGACACACATGAGCAGAGTAAGTAAAAGATAGCTCAGTCAGACTTAAGAAGAAGGGCGCCCCAATTGAGGACATTCTTCTCTTCGCCAGAGATAGAGGACAGATTCCTCTTCATCCTCTGAACCGCAACCCCGATAGAAATCGTCGAACTCAACATCCAACTGTTGCTCGTGCCGACCTATGAGAAAGTGGCCCGTGAGAATGACCATGACAATGTAAAAAGCACTACAGGTTAAACCTAAAAGCTGCCTGCTGTAATGCGCTTCCAAGAAAACCCAAAACTGTCTTACAACCGAGCAGGATGACTCTTCAACCCAGGACGTCTTAGCAACCTCACGATATTTTTGCATTAAGGCTAGTTTGACCTAAGCCATCGATGCTCCTACGGAGAAGCGACATGATACCGCCGCCAACAAGACAAGTGCAAACTGCTCATCGCTTCTTAGGTGCTACTTTTAAACTTCTCAAAATTTCACGAATTGAAAAAAATTATATTCACAGCGAATAAAAACCCTTCAAGCTAAGGTCAAATTTCGTTGGAGCCGTTTACAAAAAAATGCATTAAAATTCCTGTAACTTTCTCGAATGTAAACTTTTAATGGAAAAAGTAAAGTATTACAATCCCACGATAACCCCTGATGGGTCTAGGTTTTGGTAGTGGCTTTTAATGGTGGTATTAATGGAATTTCGAACTAAAAGAAGAACAAATAGCTTGAAATTTGAAGCTATCGATACTTTGGCTAATTTCACAATCCTACAGTTACATTTATTGAGTTTACCGTTTCTATGCAACGTTCATGCTACGACAAATAAGATATTACCTTGAGTGAGAGTTAAACACCGCTACGGGTAGCACCGAACAGGATAATCGTAAATCTGCACTTACCGACTCTTTCGCAATGGACTCCCCGAGCTATAGAAAAGAAATGCAGTATTTGTTGATGTTCGGTCTGTGATACAGACTAAAATCATACAAGTACGAGTATGTGAATGTACAATATGGATGTGCAGGCGTCGTCGTCTGTTTTGTCCGTGGAACGGAATTATTGCGAAAATTTGCCACTTGTTTTCATTATTCAGCAGTGATAAATTACGCTGATAATTGATTCATGACTCTTCACACGAGGCGTTTTCCGATGGTGGTAGACAAATAATAGAGAATGGTTCGAATTGTCCTTGAACAGTGTAGTAGAAGCGGCGCAACAAAGGATATGAGCGGATTAGATGAATACGAGTTTGTTTTGGATGCACCAATTTGTACAATCTCAATTCGTTTTAGGAAGCTTGAGTTGCCTAGTGGGTAGAGCACTGGCTTCTTGCGTGTGGGGTCCGTAATTCGAATCCAGGCTCGGACGAGGGTCCGTGCAGGAAGTTTTGAGTTCAAATCAAGGGTAAAGTGAGTCGTGGAACTAATCAAAACTTGTATTCTCATTGATTGAAAAAAAATTTCAATGAAGCTCTATATCAGCTTGAACCCCTAGACCTGTACGAGGGTCGTCGTGGAATTACTTTAATACTTCTGCATGCCAAGCAGGGATATTTATGGTCAGAGTGGAGGGGAAGATATTCAAAGAAATATCCATTACTTCGATTTGAAATTCAAGCACTTATTGAAAATCGGAATAAAATATATTTTTTTGCATTTGAAAATCCAGAAGTCTTCTTTTAAACATGATTTGAAAACAATTATATTGGGCGAAAAACATATTTCACCATCAGGTTTCGCTAAAATCAAAATTAGACTGCCACGAAATTGATCGTGCTCGATTGTTTAGTAGGTTAGGTTGACGTGGCTGCCGATCTACAGAGGCCTGACGACCAGCACACATAGGCACAAGAGAGGCCCGTTGTGATGCCACAATATTTAGTGACTCTCTTCTACTCACTAAAGTCAGGAAACCATTTGCTTCCTTTGACAAACCGGATTATTCCCTTTAGATTTACCAGGGACAGTTCCGTCAGGTTTGAGAGAAAGGGTGCACCAAGTGCCGCCAATCTTCTCCTTGCCAAAGCCGGACACTGGCACATGAGGTGAAGGACGGATTCCTCCTCATCCTCAGAGCCACAACTCCGACAGAAGTCATTAAACTCTACGCCCAAACGTTGTGCATGCCACCCTATAAGGCAGTGGTCCGTTAGAACGCCCACAGTACAACGAAAGGCGCTTCGAGTTAAGCCTAAAAGCTGCCTGGTGCGATGCGCATCCATGGATACCCAGGACTGCCTTGTTATCATACAGGACTTCTTAGCGTCCTCAACATATTTTTGCCTTATGGCCAGTATGACTGATGTCATCGGTATACCTATTGAAAAGGAGCAAGAGACCTCAGGTAGCAAAGTTCCAAGCCTTGCTAGCTCATCGGCCTCACAGTTGCCCTGAAAACTCCTATGCCCAGGTACCCAAATCAATTGAACAACCGAATGTCTCCACATCTCCGTAAGAGATGCACGGCATTCAGCAGCAATCATGGACACTGTACAAGGACCAACAAGGGACTTAATACACAGAAGCTAGTCGACTGCCTGATAAATAGCCGCTACCTCCGGAGGGACAGCTTGAGATTTAATCTCATCGCAGCAAGATTAGCTTGCTGCGAGATCAGTAGTTTGGTTGGCATCTAATGAGGCAGCATAAAAAGTGCCTTAATAGGGGTGGAGCGGAGCGCTCCAGTTACCAGTAGTGCAGCCATTCTCTTCTTTAGTAACTTATCCGCCATTTCATAGTCTGGATTTTAATACCAGCTGTCAAGAACAAACTTAATTTTCATATTTTCCAGTTTAGTGGACAAGAGTGTGTTTATCTAGAAGTAACCTCTCTTATATCATAATTATGTCATATATAATAACATTTTAATCAACTGTACCATTAAGTTTCTAACAATTTATAACAGCTGAGAATTGAAATGTGTTACAGCTTAAACGCCCAAACCAATGCATCACTAACTTTTACGGCAGAATCAAGATTATAATCTCTTTTGACAAGTACTGAAAGCTGAAAATAGACTCACTCCAAAAAAAAACACTATCAACTTCTACGCATTTACGCGTCTATTTCATACGCTCAAGATAACATCTTACAAGTTCTTTTTTGAAACGTTCCAATAGCCTTTTTGTCTAATCATCTTGTTTTACAAGCCTCGCAAACGACCCGACTTGAAGATGATGTTCAGCATGAAACAGCCTCATCCGCAACGAATGTTATTTTCAAAAATATATGTCTCGCAGAGGACAAGGCACAGAGCCATGAACTCGTTTTCTAGAGCAAAACACTCTTGTCGGTGTTGTACGTACACTTTTCGCGTCGCATGTTGTCCTTGTTCAGCGTCCATTCACTCTCAGTAGTGCTACAGTAAAAACCACTCAACGTAGAGCACTGTTGGAGTCCTACAACGACATAAGGCCTCCTCAATCCTCATTGTGCGGAACGGTTAAAGCGAAAAACAAAAAACACTTTTTTTTTAGTTGGAATGTGGTCAAAGTATTTTCTATGCTATTTAAATGTAAGTTCTTTTTTGCAAAAGGACGTACATAAAAGTGCTTGGAGAAAAATGCTGAAATCTCGTAAGTTACGATACTGCAGATAGTTGCGGTTAATTGAAAGTTTCCAGGGAAGTATTTTGCAATATAGAACAGAAATTCTGGTAAGTTTATTTCATCGGAAACTTTTAATTGAATCCTCCTACGCCCAATGGATTTGGAATTTCCACATTGCTTTCTAAGTTAGGAATATTTACATGTAAATTTTCTGACAACATTTTCAACTGACAAGAGAAAGACAGACTTCGTAGAAACGATATTATTTCAAGCACAATCTTCTGAGTCCATTCAACTCCCCTTTACCTACCTCGCAAGAAGATGCGAGAATTTTTCTAATGTATGAACATTTGCTCTATTCGAAAGGCTCATTTCACCTCAGTCGCGGCGCTTTTGTCCCGCAAACGTCCCTGGTAAGCTTTAGTTATTTCTCAGCAACTTTTCACTTTTGCGCTTAATGGAAATATATTCAAAATAAAACAGAAGCCACAAGGATGGAGTGGTCGTGCGTTTACCGCAGATCGTTTAATATTACCGTTGTTTCGAGCACCCTCTGTCGCTATTTCTCTCTGCGAAATGATAATTTATCTATACTATCGTTGGCTTTCATAGTCATCATCGTCATCACCATTATCATGATAATCGTGCTTTTGCGTCCACTTTCGTTACGCGTGAGCGTGGGAGCGAGATGATTCCTGCGAAAAATTCAATGGAGCTCTGCTTATTAAATGTCTATATTTGCATAAATAAATGATTCCTTGGCAGAGGACTCATGTCATGTCTTGTACAACGGAAGACCTGCGAACAATTACTTTCGCTTCTTCACGGTACTGGTGCTATTGGGTTACCGGCTGTGATCATTTTGTGGTTTGAAGCGTTTCAGTTAGGATGACAGAATCGCAAGTGCGGAGAAGATCTCTTCTTACAGCCGGCAGAGCTAAATGAATTATTTAGTCGGCAAGGTGTGCTAATTTAAGCGCAGAAGTGATAGTGAGATTATACGGAAGTACAGAACCAGCACTATTTTATAACGCGGCAACACAGACCAAGTTCTTCTCATATTCGCTTCATTCTACAGGATATTTGAGCGGCTGTAAAACAATTTCCCCGACTTAAAATCTTTCTCATGAATAATCAAAAAGGAGCCCGTAATTAAATAGGGTGTCTGATAATGAGCTTCGTACAGCCTGGTTTCAATTTTTCCACGAAACATGAGGTTTACTGTTCTCAGCTTCACCGAGGCAACGTGCACGACAAATACACACACGTACGTATGATAATCAATCGTCGATGAATGCAGGCAGGTTACACTACGCTCAGAAGCCCCCCTGACTCCAGTTCACACTCAGATTTCAGTCCGTCCGATACTACCCTATCTAATGACGACATAAATTTATAATTCGGGATAAGTGGTGATATTTAGTCGGAAGACATTTATTAGAAATATTTATCTTCGGTCCAAAGAAGTAAGCGGGATAATTAGAGCAGATGAACGGACGAAAAGACTGCGTTAAAGGGAAATTTGTTCAGGTGAAATACTGCTTTATTATTTGCTGCCGGTTACCGCACCTGTAACTAAATTCAGTGGATTTAGTAATTTATCAAAGGGGAAAAGTAATGCCTACAACTGCCATCTGTTGCTTGTTTTATATTGGATTTGAAATATTTTATAGGGTAATATAAATAGCCTGGAGCGTTTTGAGTTGAGCTTTCGGAAATGAGATTATTTGATGGTTCGGGAAAACAGATTCAATGGGATTATGCACAAATTTGCTAATACAATAACCAATAGTTTACGTTTCGGTGTGCGTAATATGTCCAGTTAAAGCGAAGCTAGCAAATCATACGAATTGATGTAATTTCTTGTATTTTAGTGTATTTAATTGCATTTCGGAAAAACATGAATCGACAGTTCTGCAGAAAATATTTTATTTTAGTTTTTTTTACATTAAATCAAATGTGTTTGATCCATGAGAAGTATTTCAGAGTCCATATTATACTGTCAACATTTAAAGAAAAAAATGTTGCCAAATTGTTGATTTGGTGCTTCACGTTTGTTGAAATTGGGGACTCACAGTTCTCACAATATTCACAATACCCTCCCACCTAATCTAATTAGCTGTGCCAAACTTCCAAATTTGAAGTTTGACAACTATCCTGCAAATAATTAACAGACGTTTAAAAATAATAATTTTGAATATAAAAAGCTATGTGAAGATGAATTTTCTATGTCGAGAGCAAGCTTGGCCCAAAGGCAGTCAAATCGCTACATGCCGGAATCTTAATGTTTAGTATACTTCTATTAATTTCTCCAATAGCCTTATAATAACATATTTTCTTTCACGTCATACAGAACTGAAAAAAATCACACAGCAAGTTTGAGTGTAGTTTGAAGTTTCTATTTTTAGTTTTTTGCATATTTACAGACAAAATAATTGAACACAAGGCCAATGCAAGGCCAAAAGAAGCAATATCCCTCTTTTCTTGGAGCCAATCCACCTCCTAATGTTAAAAGAAACGTAGACCCAGACACGTAGAGCTAGCGACGTGGCCCATCAGCACATGCCAGGTATGATTTCAACGATGTATTGCTAATGCGGACGAGGATTTTCACGGTCGTTTCTTAGAGCACCGTGCTCCAGGGACAAATCATTCTTTTTTTGGCAAGGGAAATCGGAATAAACGCTACAGGCCATTACATTCCACCTTTCTATATTTGCCCCGGAAAAAAACATACCATCCGACTTCATGAGTCATGCTACACCGAATGCTGTTGGAAGCGGTTGGATGACCCATGATGATTTCATATTAATTTTTGACAACCACACTTCTTACTTATCCATCGAAGCTATCGAGTTGGCAGTTGACAATGGAAATGCCCTGCTTTCTCTTCCGCCACATTGTAACCATAGAATACAGCCGTTGGACGTTACCGTTTTGGACCTTTTGAAAGCCTTTTATAAGGCTCAATGTGATGCTTGGACGATGAATCATTCTGGCAAACTTCTAGAAATTCAACATATTCCGGAAATTGTCGAAAAATGTTTGGATTTGGAAATATCAAATCCAATTTTCGAGCGACTGGAATTTTCTCAATAAATCCTCATATTTTCACCGAGGATGATTTTCAATTGACTTCGGTTTCGGGTGCAAATGTTTCGGATATTTGGATGCTTGGACTTGGACTGATCCCCCTGCTGCAATTGAAGAAGTCACCAATTCAATTTCAGAGGAAGCTTCTACTTCGAATATTTCATTAGAACGTTCTCTTGAGCAGATTGTATCGATTCAACGTGGCACGCCTCAAAAAATTTCTAATCGGGGGCGTAAGCCTATGAAAAGTGCCGTCTTAACCTCGGCAGAAATGAGAGAACAGCTCAGCGAATTGGCCGGAAAGAAACGGCGACGGTTTTTCACACCAGCCAAAAAACCAATCAAAACATCAACACCGTTCAAAAAACGTCAGCGAAAGGAACCGTCTTCAACAACATCTGAATCAGAAGAGGACTTCTGAATCATATGTTTGCAAGCAATACCAAAAAAATGCACAAAGTTTAATACAGTCGCATGCATGCAACGCAAACGTGAAGTGCATCGGCCACTGCAATGGTCGCAATGATCGCCACAATTATGGTCACCATCACAAATTTGCCTCCACACTGGGCCGCTAGATGGCCCAGTCATGGTTTTCCGGTTGCGCATGATGGCCCGCTTTGATGTGTGTGAAAAACCGCTCCGAAAGCCATCTTCGGCCATCGCCATTTCCATGCTTTGCCACTGTCGGCCGCTGCAAGCCATCGCCCGCCTACACAATGGGCCACATGATGGCCTACAGTGAGGAGGCAGCATTAAATGTGCCAATATGACACGCAGTTTTTGGATGTGTGCAATGTGTTAGCCCGATTCGGAATAATTGAACCATTTTCTATCGTTTCGAATCATTTAATTAACATTTTGGATCATTTACGTTGAAGGTTCGCTTGATTTTGATATATTCTGCCCTTGCGTCAAATTACAATACTTTATCTCCACATTTTTTCATTTGCTTCAAATTTAAACATTAAACATTTGTTTTTTGTATGGAAACTTGAAATCGAATGATGCCAAAAGTTGCGCCTGGTGGTGGTACAAGCTTTATGAATGTACGAAGGAGAAATTCAAGAGAGCTCATTTTGATACATCTATTGGCGAAAAACAAAAATGTGTCTCAAATTACCCCGCATTGCACTACTATTTGAAATTGAATCCTGATGCCAAGTAACGGACTCTGTGTCAATGGCATTACATATAGTATTTTTTAAATCACTTTCTTTTTTTAACCTTGGTATTTTAACAGGCATTTTCCTGTCACTTTGAAAATCTGGGAACCTATTCCCCGCGTACAAAGTGTATGATATTTCTTGGTTTGTCTCATATTCCATTTGGCTGACTTTAGAAAACTCCTTGAAAAAGTAATTTGCAGTAGAGTTCATCCTATAGTCAAGCATGTATTCATAACTTTGAAAAATTTCGGTACAAGCTAGTTGAGTATGGTCTATCTGACGACTTTCTTATTTATTTAAATATATTTTAACAGGCTTCTGCCCAACTACAAAAATAGAAGTATTAGATAAAGCCAAAAAAAAAATTTTAAAAAGAAAAAATCAACAAATAAATAAAAATCTTAGAAAAATACATATTTGAAACTTCAACAAATTAAAGCTAATATACAATTCAACATTGAACTGCAAAAATGGTAAAAAAAAAAAATTAAAACGAAAGTCAAACATTATGAGAAGCATTAAGAATCATATCTTTAATTTGCGACTTAAATTGAGAGAACTTTAGCGGAAAAGGATCAAGCTGAACATTGTTGTGCTTCCTGGGGATATGCACTAGTGGTGAGTTAAAATAAACTTCAGATCGCGCGAAGGGAAGAGAGAACATTAATTGAGATATAGCTGATCGATTGACGTTACATATACACAGCATATAACCAGGATCGGAGAGCATAGGGCAATGGAGTAGCTTGAAAAGTAAGCACTCGTCAAGGAACACTCGTCGGGAATCCAATGAAGGAATTTGGAATAAGGAAAGACGATCACTATAACCACAGTAAGGGATGTTGAATTTAAACAACAGTGAGCGAGTAAACCTACGCTGAACGTATTCCACTGCCTCACAGAGATATTTATGACGAGGAGACCACACTTGACAACAATACTCTAGGATGCTACGAACAAGTGAAAAAAACAGATGGAAAGAGGTAGCGATGCTAGAAAACGAAGGAGAGCATCTAAGAATGAAACCGGACAGACGAGAGGCCTTGGCGGTTATATAGGCAATGCGCAGGTGAAATTTGAGCTTCGGATCAAAGTACACACCAAGATCCTTAAAATTATCAACAGCCGTAATGGAAGAGCCGTACAGAAAATAGGAACATATTAAGGGTGACATTTTATACATATAGGACATCTGATGACATTTGGATATGTTCAAAGTAAGTGAGTTTTTAGAGCACCAGTCGCACAGAGTACAGACATCGTTTTGGAGTTGGAGGAAGTCGTTGGTAGGTTTAATTACTTTGAAAATCTTGAAGTCATCAGCAAACAAGAGGCAGGGAGAACGAATAAAGGAAGGAAGATCATTTATAAAGACTAGGAATAATAATAGACCGAGAATGGAGCCCTGAGGAACACCGGAAAGCGGGCAGAAAGAGGAAGAGGTGGACGATTGCACAGATACAGCACAAGAACGACCAGAAACATAGGATGAAAACCAAGACAAAAGATAACCCGACACCACATAGCTTCGAAGTCTTGCAAGAAGAACTCTGTGATCAACAGAATCAAAAGCTTTTGAGAAGTCGGTATATACCACATCCACTTGTTTCTGTTGGTCTAAGGCAGAAGCAACAAAGTTAGTAAAAGCTATAAGATTAGAGGTGGGGGATCTACCTTGGCTATCCTCCTAAGCAGGTCGTCTCTTTTGTGTTGTTACTATACTCTGGCTCTTACGCATTCTTTTTCATTACCTGAAGAGTTGCACAAGAATCCATTATCGATATATTATTTTTTTTGCATTATATGATGGACTGCAAATTTCTTTACACTTGCAAAGTATCATCAAATGATCTTTACTCGCAAAACAACCTCTCTTCTTCTCTTATTCTGTTGTTGGCTTCTTCTGACTGCTTTTTATAGCTTGAAGGACCTTGCTGTGATCTATGACTCTAAGCAGAAATTCGATCAGAATCTATTACATAATACTGCCCGAGCCTTACGTTTTTCCGGCTTACGAAACATTTAGCTTACCTTTTCACTTACTGAAATATTTTTTCTACTTTGTTTCCTAGCACATTCTTACCATATTGCTGTTCTTGTTATAGATGCTTAATTGAAGTGGTTGAATTTTTGCAACGTCAACTTACTTGCTCAATATTTCATAAGTTTAACATTTTCTATTGTGATTAAAATATGTACCTCATCTTGCAGAATTCTTTCTCTTGCGTGAAGAAGAGTGTTCCTCGCCAAATTCCTTATGCTTAAATTTAGTTAACCTTTGGTTTCACTTTTTTATTGGTTTTCGGGATGCCTAAATATAATTTTGTTCTACTTGAAATGCTTATAGACATAATTATGTTCGCCACTTTTGCGTTTGCCTTGTCAGTAAAACCAAATTCTTCCTCCGATCCTTATGTTTATCTAAATGCATGGATAAATATTTTCCTTTTATTTTATTATATTTTCCTTTTTGCATTTTGAATAAGTTTTGTTTTTTAAGCCTTATGTTTTTTCGTCTAATCTATAACTGGATTCGTTTCTGTTAAATAACATTCTAAATAAATGACATTATATTATAAATCCTCTAGCAGTCTTAACTTGAAAGCCTTGCAAAAACTTGTTTATCTTTGAATACTCGTTTTATTAGCACTCGTAATCTCTATTTTTAATATTATCTTCCACAACAAGAACGTGCAAATGTATCCACTAATTAACCTTTTTCTTTCGAAATTCAAAGTATCCTGTGATATCCTGGTACCGGGACATTAATAATCTCTACAACCACAACACTGTGTAATAAATATTTTTAGTTCCGTAATTTGCTTGCATCTAAATATAAACTCAAAGCAACATACGAAAGTTCTATAAGAAAACTGTCGGTTGTAGCGTGACACACAAAAGCCAGTACATGCTCCAACTTCCTGCAATAGCTAAGTAAAAGACTATTTTCAGCTAGGAAAGTGCATTTCGGTTTCATCGTCGTCGTCACTTTACGCCACACTACTTGCTCGCCTGCTGGTTTGATTTGTGGCAATCCATTTTAAAATCTACTGGTTTGCATGTTGCTCGAATAGAATGGATGGATTGCGTGTCACGAGAATATGGAAAGCAAGAAAAGTACAACCGGGGCAAAAGGATTGCATACTTACGTGTATGCACACAGAGGACTAGCTGACTGATATTCTAGTCTTAATCATGCTTTAAACGATGTGAAAAACGGAAAAGCAGGAAAATGTTGAAAAATGGTACTTACGTGTATATTGCAACCGGGGCTCGGTGGGTGGAGTCATGAATGATTTAATGCACTTTGACTGGGAGGATAATTACTTTTCTAATTTAGACCGGAAACATAGTTTTAATTTTGTTATTTTTAACAGGCAATCAAACCCATTTTCGAATTCTCTCAAAGGTGTGTTTCCGCAAATGGTATTTCCAGGAATATTTCAGTTCTAATTTTATTCGAAACTTCAGAATCGTGACGAACTGTTACAATTATTCATTATGATTTTTTCATAATTTCCGTTGCTACCAATCAATATTAACACCAACAATTTTCCAGGAAGTTTTTATTTTGTTAGCATTCGTTCTTCAGCTCCATTAGCATGACATACACTTGCGAACAATTATACGCCCAGCATTGTCGACGTACAAGCGTACGTCTATACAAACATTAGTTTGTGCTCCGTAACTTCAAGCTTTTTCGAACTGGAATTTTATTATTTACCAGAAACAATTTGCATTTGAATATGCTTTAATGTCCAATTAAAAAGTCCCCCAATAGAAAACACTTAAAATTTTATGGTACCGTAAAAAACAATAAACGCGCTACAATCAGACCTCAATCTTAACAAATAGCCATAACAAAGCACTGTTTAATTGGTTATTAATGCGACAACACGCTTCGATTCAAGTGTCATGAGTGGGTTAAGATAATACAATAAATCAAATTTTTATTGCGGGTAAATATTAGTTTTAGTTTATGTACATATGTGTGTACATGGCTCTTTGCATACAATCTTGGAGTTTCATATTCGATGTGAAGTCTACAATGTAGAATCGCAAAATGATTCCCATGGAATGCTAAATTATATTTTTATTTTTCTAAATAAATTTAATGCACAATTGACTTTAATGATTTTGACCCTCTGCGTCAATATAGTTTTAAACTTAATCAGGGACAAGTTTTTCAGTATTTACTATTCTTATTCAGTACTGATAGTTAGGATAGTCTATGCGAAAACTGAACTCTTCCATTAAACTGGCAAACTTGTAATAGCATCCAAGTCATTTCATTAGCAGCTCATTTTTCTTTTCTCTACTAATTAATCTCGTTGTTGATAAGTTTAATAATTTATTCCAATGCAGTCATTTCACTGTTTCTTACGTTTCCTATCGTTGCGCCGTTGACTGATGCCGACTCGAAGGAACTATGACGGCAGCTGTTGCTATGGCAACTCTGATAAGAGGTACAGATCTCTGGTTCGGAACTAATTTCTCAGAACAAATCTGCCAAAGCCCAAGTTATCCATCAAGAATGAAATTCGCTGGCAATGGTTGATGACTGACTCTCTGCGATAAAGTTCTACTTGTTCGGATAGCCCTTGAAGCTGTCGAGTTCGTCAGCAAGATGACGGTGGCGCCGATTGGAAGAAAGCGAAAACTTTTCAGAGGTTGTATATTGTAAACGATACTTTTCGAGAGTATTTTGTCGTCCTGATTAGTTTGCCCAGTTAAATGCTTTCGAGATCCATCAACTACGCGAGTAGGATGAATTAATCAGGTGCCCCAACTTCAAGCTAAGGTCTCGAAATAGAAGCCACTACTTAAGCAATCAGAGTCTATAATTGTTTGACGCCTTTTAATTTCTGTCAATCTCTTGCAAACCAGTCATAAATTTGTTGTGGGTTTCAAAAAACAGTTTCAAGCCAAGCATTTTACGAAATATTCAAATGAGAATGAGTTTGATGAATTCGGATTGCAAGTGCTTTCTCCAAAATCATAGCGGTTTCTTACTAGATACACTTCCTCAAACCGAGCAAAATCAGCCGAACAACAACTTTACTCGACCTTAATTGCACTATAAACAAAACTTGGCACAGTTATTCTTGAATTTAAGTGTCAGTTTCAGAGTGCCTTCAGTAATTTCTTCTGAACTACACTTTCAAGAGTACATAAAAACTACCAACCAAAAGTATTTTCTTTTCTTGGAATTTCATCCTTCCTATCTTTGGCGGAAAAGACTAAGTTCGAGCAGAGCCCGGCAAAATTCGAACCGAGTGAAAAAGTAGGTACAAAATTGCAATATTTATCAAATAGTTTGGGCGTAGGTGCCGTGGATTTATGCACTTACGATAAAATTGAACGTTAGCCAGCTTCAAGCCTTTATAAAATATTAAATACATTGAGTGCATCTATGCAGTATTTTTAAAAGTTTTTAAAAGCTTCAGTTACTACATAAGCAACTTTGAATTGAGATAGTTTTCTTTAAAAAAAACAACTTTTATGTACTATTTCAACTGTAAAAAGTGAATTGCCTTTTTTGTTAAAACAAAAATACCATCGAATAATAGTAAAACTATAGACTCTGTTAGAAAGCCTGATTTTCGAGGAAAAGTAGACGAAATGTATAGATTTCGCTTCGTATTGAATATGGTTGAAATGATTGCTAATAAATTTCATGTACGTAGAACGGGATTATTTTGTGATAATAGCAGACAAAAATTTAATGATAGCATTTTTCGGCGCAAAATTGACAATTTTTTTGGTGGACCGACCCACTAAAATTTCAATTCTTAAGAAATTCAAACAATGGCTGCTTGTTACAATTGAATAATATGAAAATTAAATGACAGCATTGGCATTGGAAAATGGCAAAGCAAAGACCTTTCATATATCAACTTTGATTCGCTATAACAAATCTATTTTTCGCTGAGACCATATTACTCTGTAAATTTTGTTTTTATACGGTGATTGTATCGGAAGCTACAAGCATTAGAAGACTTTGAGGGTTGCGGTCCGAAAAATTTCATAAAAAATTTCTCTAGGCATAAAAATCATTTAAACATCCCTTTTTAGTAGCCCTTTGTAAGCACCGCAACCAAAACTCCACTTAACTTGACGTAAGTTTATCACAAAACGCCTTGCGACCTCCTTTCGCTATATTTTCCTTTCATAGAAGCTTGGAGTCCAGGATGAGTCCCAGATATTTTACTTTGTTTGTGAAGCGTACAGAAGGTCGTATGCTTGCTCGTGAAGAGCTATAGTTCTTCAATTCATTCAGTGAATTTTGCTTCAATTCAATGTCCGCATTGGAACTTATAGGGTTGGTAAATTTGTACGGTTGCGATCAGCGAAAAATTCAAAATTTACATGATTGAAACATATTTTGCTTATGTTTATTGCAGCTTGATTATAATTAGAAAATTTATTGGTAGCAACTGTTAGTAAAAAATGACAAAAGTCATCACAGCTGGCAGCCCTATACCAATTTCGCAACCAAAAATCTGTCAATTTAGGCTTATTTTGGCTTTATTTAGGCCATCCTGCTTTATAAACCTCGTTTAAATCTGATGTCTGCACCGGAAGACATAAGGGAAGAAAGCGGTTTTTTGTCTATGATGCTACACAAGGGGTGCATTCAATGTGCATGCTATAGCTGCTCCAAAAGCATAGCATAGCATCACTTTAGCAAGTGCCAAAATTCGCAGTAGCTAGGTGAAGCAGCTATGGATATTGGACAACCAAGAGCTGCTACGTAGGTTGATTTGTACACAGCACAACTCAATAACAAATCTCTTCAGTTTTTTTAACTTTAATCTTTGTGTTTACTTGGATCAGCTAAACACTTGCCTTGCTTTTTGGAAATTGTACGAAATTTGCGCGTTTTCAGCATACAGCTGCAGGAAAAACATTAAAATTTTCCAAACATATTCAAAACGTTTCACTTATTCCTGGCTTTTAACACCATATCTGTGAAAAATAGCGAAAAAAAAACGTTGAAAATATCATGGCACAGATATTTTCACAGATATTAAGATGAATTGCGCTGTGTAAAAGCCTACTTAAAACTCGAGTTGAGTTGAAGTGTTCGAAAGCCCGTATTTAGTTTATGATAGGACTTTTCAAGTTTATTGTTCATCTTCTTTGCCACCAAAGCGCGAAAACCGCTTTTCATTTCCATTTCTAATCCAAAGTGACGTTTGAACAGTATGTCAGCTGTGTACGCACGGCCATTTTGCCTTAGCTACTTTCTTGCTATCCTCCAGACTGCGAGCAGGAAATAGCTGCTACCATAGCAGCTATTCCGTAATTTTGGACAGCCTGACTGTCAAATAGCAAGCATAAGCAAGTATCTATTTCGTGACATTGGACAGCCAGAGCTGCCAAAATAGCAGGTAATACGAGGGTCGTTTGAAAAGTCCGTACAAAGATGGCACCACCGGCGCGTATCGAGGTAATATTTAGTTACCAGCATTTCTTGAATGAACGCACACCAAGTGCCAGACATATTGGACTATTTCTTTGTGTTTGGCATTCGTGTGAATCAAGGAAGTCGAGTGATTTTCAAGAAATGGACGAAAAAGAATTTCGTGTGGTGATTAAACATTAGTTTATGAAAGGCAAAACGCCTCAGGAGACTAAAGAGAAGTTAGATAAACATTATGGTGACTCTGCACCTTCAATTAGAACAGTTTATAAGTGGTTTCAAAATTTTCGGACTGGCCATATGGGCACAAGTGACGCTGAACGTTCTGGAAGGCTTGTGGAGGTTACGATTCCAGAAATCATTGATCAAATCCATGATATGGTGATGGATGACAGAAGAGCTAAGGTGCGTGAGATTGCTAGTGCTGTCGGCATCTCGACTGAACGGGTACATGATATTTTGCATAAACATTTGGACAGGAGAAAGCTATTCGCAAGATGGGTGCCGCGATTGCTCACGCTTGACCAAAAACGGAATCGTGTGAAGTGTTGCAAGGATGGTTTGCAGCTGTTCCAGAAGAATCCGGAGTACTTTAAGCGTCGTTTCGTCACTGTTGATGAAACATGGATATATTTCTATACTTCTAAGACCAAACAATAATCTAAACAATGGATTACCAAGGGAGAATCTGCACCAAAAAAGGCGAAGACCGTTCCTTCGGCCGGAAAGGTTATGGCGAATGTCTTTTGGGATTCGCAAGGGATAATCCTCATCGACTATCTGGAAAAGGGTAAAACTATTACAGCTATATATTATTCATCGTTACTGGACCGTTTGAAAACCGAGCTGCAACAAAAACGCCCGCGATTGGCCCACAAGAAAGTCTTTTTCCATCACGATAGCGCACCAGCACACACCTCAGCAGTTATGGTCGCAAAATGAATGGAAATAGGATTCCAACTCGTTTCACATCCCCCCTATTCTCCAGACTTGGCTCCCTCGGACTACTATTTGTTCCCAAATTCGAAGAAATGGCTGGCGGGACAAAGATTTTATTCAAACGAGGAGGTGATTGCAGAATTGATATTTTGCAGACTTGGACAAATCCTATTATTCGGAAGGGATCAACAAACTAGAACATCGTTGGACGAAGTGTATAAGCCTAAAAGGAGACTATGCCGAAAAATAAAAAAGGTTTACCCCAACACGTAAGCAGTTTTCATTTTTGCACGGACTTTTCAAACGCCCCTCGTAGCTGCTATAACAAGAATATTGAACACACTCAGGGTTACCCGTATTTTCGAATAACTTCTATAAGAACTGCTCCCACTCAAACTCAATGCCTACTATGAATTTCGTATTGATCTAAAGATGCAGTTGTTAGTTCTCGAGAACAGAAATTTCGAATGCTCAAAAAGAGTAGTTTGGTAAAGTGTTACCATTCTAGTGGGACTTTAAATATTGAAAATATCAAATAGACAGGGTAGACAAAGCACAAAATTTATTAATCGGTTGCATTTTTTCTCAAAATCGGAAGTATTCATGCAGGCAGTTCGAGATGAGGAAATTCAGCAGCCTAGGTGCTACCAGCGTATTATATACAATATTGAAGAAACCACTAAAACACGTCATCATCATCATCATCGATGGCGCGAAAGGCCAAGTCGGGCCTTGGCCTCCAGTAACGTCCGCCTCCAATCGTCTCGATCCTGCGTCTTGGTTCTCCAATTATTGAGCCCCAATATTGACCTGCTGTCTGCGTCTATCGTGTCTTCCTTGGCTTACCAACTGGACGCTTCCCTTGCGCTCTACCTTTCAACGTTCTTTTAGGTAGTCTATTGGCCTCTATCCTCTCGACGTAGCCAGCCCATTGTAACTTTCGTAATTTAATGCATGTGGATACAGGTGGGTCGTCATATATATGGTACAACTCATTGTTGCATCGCATTCTCCACTCTGTCCTTTCTTGTATGGGGCTAAAAATTCGTCGTAGCACTTTACGCTCAAATACATCCAGAGGCTTTTCGGAGTCCGTAGTCAAAGTCCAGGCTTCGCTTCCATAGAGAAGCACAGGTTTAATGAGTGTTTTGTATATGCGAAGCTTATTATTCCTGTGCACGTTCGTAGACTTGATTATGGGGAGTATGGAATAGTACGCCTTGTTTGCTGCATTTATTCGTCTTAAAATTTCGTCCTTTTCATTGCCTGCATTGTCAAGGTGGACTCCTAAGTAAATGAAGTTATCTACATTTTCGATGTTGTAGTCTACTGAGGTCAAGTTTTGTCTGATTGGCGCCATTTTTCTTGTTTGGTCATGCGGACGATTTTTCTTTGGAATTCCCAAGTCGAGCATGATTCGGTAAAGTGTATTTCTATCTACACTATCATATGCTTGCTTGAAATCTACGAAGACCTGGTGCACGTCGATATTATACTCCCTATGATGTTATCATAGAAGGGCTTCATTTCGCATTCAATAATTTTGGACAACACTTTATAGGACGAGCATAATAAAGCAATGCCTCTGTGGTTTTCGCAACATTATTTGTCTTTAACACGTCATAACAAAAACACGTCAAAACATCAACGAACTACGGATTGTGGAAACAGAAACCAATTATATACAGAAACCACCTAAACCTGAACACTAACCAAGTTAGTACCCGATACAATTTAAGAGCGAATTCGACTAGGTTTCAGGAAAAAAAATTAGTGTGGCTTTGTATTCTTCGTTAGCGGAAAGGCCTTAGTCCAAAATTGCAGTGAAAATGGGTAGAGCCGCATCGTATGATCAAGCAAATCAACGACTTCATTTACCAAATACAAAACACTTTATGTACCGATCAAAAAGGCAAATTTTCCACTTAGATTGGCAATATGAATATGTGTAACAAGGGGTAGTGTTGTTTGCATATACGCACCGAAGGAAAAAACGACTCAATTTAATGTGTGGACATATTTCGACTGAGTGATTCGGATGAGTTAATCAGTGGGAGTCAATGAATTGTGTGAATCAGTTTTTGATTGAAGCATTATGTAGGTACGAAACAGAATGACATTTCAAGTCTTAATTTAAAGCAATTGATGAATAAATGGATCAAATGAATATATACAGCGATTGGCCATCGAAAAACAATGCTTATAATTCGAATTTTAATGTACAAAACAAAAGGCTAAAAAAAAAACAGAAGTTTTTCACAAATTATCTATGTTCTACTTATAAATTTGAGTTTAGAAATACTATTTTAACTAATCACTATAATAATAATAACTAATCACTTGCGCAGATAACCACTTTTCGAAAATATCCTATCCCTCCCATAGAGATAAACATTTCCAAAACAAATTTTTTCTTTGATGTTTTTCTTGAAATTCTCCAAAATTCCCGCCCCCGCTTAAGGGTTAAAAATATCCAAGTCAACATATTGAAAAATCTAAAACTAGTGCACATATATAGCTTCCGAAAAGTTCAGCGTGATCGAGTAAAGCATAGTACTGAGTTCGATTTCACGCGAAATTTTCATACAAAATTTCGCGCGAAATCTGTTTCGGCGAAAATTTCGCTTGAAAATAAGCAAGTTTGGTACTGTGTTCTTCGCATGAAAAGTTGCTTTGAAGTTGCTTTCGCTTTGAAAACATAGATGGCACTGAAACATGTTGTCAATCATTTCACGCCAATTTAGTTTGTGCAGTTCATTCTTTCGAGCGAAAAAGTGACATTTGATGTTTCAGTTTGAAAATGGAGCAGTGCAAATGGCTTTCCAATAAGAAAATCGATCGAAAAGCGAAATTCTTGACATTTTATCCGTCAGAAATGAGCATTGTCTCTGCTTTTCTCAATTGTCAAAATTTTCGCTCGAAAGAATGACCAGATCATGGAAACATGTCAAAATTTCACGTGAACTCGAACTCAGTACCAGCCTTAACGCATTACTGACATAATCAAAAATCGACATACTCGCAACGCACCGAACCGTTTAAAGCTTTATTTTACACTCTACGCGATTCACACCCAAATCCTACTCAACTCTGCACTAGAGCTTAGTGAGGGACAAATGATTAAGAATGTGCGATGATTGACTCGTTTCTGTGCGTACACAAAAGTGTCGGCCAAATTCAAAAAGCTTCTAATCACATCAATTGATTGCCTCCTTTTTATTGCCTCGCCCATGTATAACTCATCACAACTATGTGTCAAAACATGTCGGCTATAGGGAACAACCCTTGACTACAATAAATGAAAAAGTGCTGGTGGTTCAACTCGCTCAAAATAGAATATGTCGACACACGTGTTGGGTGCTAATGATTGACTCATTTTGATTGCTCCACGAATGTATTACCCATCTCTCTAGCTCCTAAGCTACATTTGTGTTATAAATAAAATCCGTCCCAAAAATGAGCTTTTTAATTTCATAAAAATTAAGAATAGTACGAGTCACGAATAATGTATCGTTTCAAGAGAAATACATGAATATTTTTGATCTTGAAATCTAAACTTCAATAGGTGCGTTTTTTTTTGCTCCTCTGTCGAGAACAGAACAGCTGAATTGGAAACAACAACACTCCTGTCCCATTGAATTCACAGGGACAAAATTCTGTTCTGCGTAGGTAGTTCATGTGCTGAACTATAGAATGTGCTGATAGAAAAAAGAAAAGCTCACGAGTAGTTGCATTTTTTGGCGTGAGGTAGCTTTGGATTTTTCGAGGTTATGTTGAATGTTTTGGTAGTGAGGATATTAGAAAAAACCCTCATAATGTGTAGAAAGTTAGCAGAGGTAATTTTCTGTTAGTTTTTTTAAATATTTTCTATCGATTGTGGTAGTTTAATCTCAGTATTTTCAACTGTTTTGCGCTACCACAGCGAATATAGCAGCATTTAGCGATCTTAGCGAAAGCACCAGCTGTTCTTTACTGGATCGTTTTTTTTGCGCTCTTGTTCTATTCTGTTCTGCACCGGTGCAAAAAAACGCACCTAATATTGATATTTTGAACTGTTTAAATTACTTTTATGAATCGAATAGTGTTTGTGTTGTTCCTTATGTTATGAAAGAATACAGGAAAACATAAAATTTCACGATATAGCAGTTGATAAAAATCAAACTCAACTTTAGTTATTTTATTTTGGAGATCCATAATTATATCAAGATACTGCAAAAATATATTTTTTCCAAAGCTTGAAGTCGACTTGACAACTCGCTAATAGTTAAAAAAAAACTAATTGGTATTTTTAGTTTTCTGTGCTTATGGAAACGTTTTTCTTCAACTATTTTGGTTGATAGAATTATATTATGTAAATCAAATCAAAATTCAACAATTATATAATATACAAAGAACTTTACACCCATAACGCAAGAAATATCGATAAATTCCGTTTCAGACTGATTAAAGAGTAATCCGACACTTACCTGAAAAATAAGAAGAAGAAAAACATTGTAAATATTTTAATATTGCAGCATAGATATAAGAATGTTTCAAACTAACAAAGCTTCGATTTCTTGGATTATTTCAGATATTCAACAGCATAATGGTATAAAACTGCCTAGTCTAGATACATTTGTGATTTTGAAGCTTTAAAAAAATACAAAGATGATCAAAAGTTTTATTACGATATGTCGAAATAATTCAACGTGCTTAGTTTTAATTTTCCGCGGGGCAAATCAATAATAACGAAAATGTCAAAGTTCATTTTCATTTGATGTTTTATAGCAATATTTTAATGAGATTGCTTCAATACAACATGTCAACGACCGTCTGTACCTAGTAACAACAAAAACATAAAAAAATTGCACTACGAATTTCATTTTCTCTTGAAAATCTGATACAAATCTTGAAAACGCACATAAACAATCTGCCACCGAATCCTTCTGCAGCAGCTCATTTTATGTTCATAGGACTGTAATTAATGCCCTGTCAAAACTTTGGTAACAATCCTTTCTTGATAAATTACTGAAAATTTTACAAATGATGAAATTAGCTCTCAAGCTCCGAGTGACGGTTCGGGTGCGGGCGATGAGAAAACTTCACTCCAGTGCACACAGCATAAAAAAGTCACACGGCAGATAATCCTTTTGGGCGTCGAAAAAGTTTACACAGCGACCATTGTCTGCAACATTTCCGACACTATCTTGTCTCTTATTCTGCTCCGTGGATTAATTTCTTTTCGCCACTTGCCATTATGACAGTGTTATACTGATGCTGACGATGATGATGGCGATGGTGAGATATGAATTATGATAATCCGTGAATTTATCTCTTCATGGTGCTACCACTATACGATGTGAAATGTTGAAATGGTGGCCTGGCGGTGCGATTCATTGCATTAAATTTTCAAAAGTCACATAGACTGGTTGCTAGAGGAGAGAGAAAGTACTCAAGAAGATGCTTGCTCAGTAGTATGAATGGAAGTGAGAGCTTGGAATAAATGCGACAAAGATAAATATCACTTGCTAGGATGATATTTCAAACGCTTCACTTTATTAAAATCAGCTGGTGAAATATTGAGTTTATATTTTATGGAAACAGTTGTTTTCGATTGTTGATCACACAAAACTTTGTACAAAGTCATAGATTTAAAGTCTATGTAGTGGAAGAAGAGATGATATAATTTTGAGTTTTTTTCGAATATATTTCGCAGCAAGTTTTTTATGAATCTTCAAGAAAGAAATAGCCAAATATGATGTAAAGTGATAAATAAGATTTGGTAAGAGCACACAATATTATTTATAGGTCTATATAAGGCCTTGCGTTAACAGTTTTTTTCCGTCAAGGCTCATGATTATAAACCAAGAATATATTCATTTCAACCGGCAGAAGAGGGCAGATTAGCATCGCAATATCAAAGTCTGGCAAGAAATTGAAATATATCTGGCTCCAAAGGCTGGCTCCAAAACATACGATTTTAATAGAAAATGATGTCTCTATTAATTGAATAGGAAAATGAAGTAAAAAGAGAGGAAGGCATTGAAATTTTTCTAAATGCTAATTTGCTCCCAACAATGTATGCATCTGCAAACTGTACTTTTATTACTAAATATTTATGCAAAAAAAATCACAACTCGTTATCACTCAGAGATTGTATGAATGACTTATTCTCTTTTTAAATTATTCAACAGACTGCTGCTCAATTTCATTAACTGAAATAACAATATCCCAACAAAGTCTGATAAGTTAAATTCCATAAATGCTATACAGCACTACAGTCGTTTGAACAAAGTATTCCTAAAACATCTGCTGCTTCTAAAAATCCATAAAATAAATTGGCGTAAGTACAAGTTTTGCAATCTGCACACAACTAAAGCATTGAAACGAACCCAAATTACACGACATAATATCAAATAATTTCAAACCTCTTGACTGGCAGTAAGACTCTACCGGTATACTGAACGTATTCCGACTACCAATTTAAGAAATTCAAATAACGACCACGTATTTTTCCGTCGGGAATTCCACTTATATGAAAACTTGAAATCCTGTCTGATTACATCAAGGTACATACACCCGAACATGCAAAGAATCATGCTTCAACTTGAGAAAGTTTCGTGTGAGTTATCACATGGATGGCTTGTGTTAGCGTCAGAATGATTTCAATCAACTAAAGTGCTCATACATCTGTGTGTCTTACACATTTACTAAAGTATCTTACGATGAGAATTTTGATCAGCAAAGATTAACTTGCATTGTTGAAACTACGGCTTCCATAACGATTCACCAGCCAATTCAAATGATTTGATTAACTTTTTTTAACCAACAACAAAACCAACAAAACAGGACTTCAAATCGTTCGGTCGCTACAACGTTCCCAACATCAAAACAATCCCAGGCCTATTCTCAGCCTATCTTCTCCAATAAACACAATTACCTTCAAACATTCAAGGACTCCATCTAACAGCTTATTGCATTCGTAATATTCCTTGCCAGAAAATATGAAAACGTTTCTACTGCTTAGCACATGACTATTTGTGCATGTAAACAGTTCTCACAAAGTGTCGGTCCTATCATTATGGAAAAAGGCAAGAAAAAGTATATTTCCCTTCGTTTATAGCTTGAGGTGTGCAAACCCATAACCAGGGTTTGGTTATATTTGTGAATATTTTACTCATTTCGGGGTACCATTCAACCAACATGAATATTTTGCTTGAATTTCCCTTTCTTGTGTGCTGGTTCGGAGAAGATGAAAAGATGGAAACCATAGCAGCAGCAAGAGCAGTAAAATAAGCAATAGCAAAACAAAGTCACGTTAAAGAATGAGGAGAAAATCAAATTTAACGCGATCTTGTATGGAAATTTAGTGAAGTATGCATTTTTCGTGATGGTTTTTACCGGAGCTTGATAGATATGTATGTACGTCTTGTTTAAATTTCACATGAATATTCGAATGAATATGTAACGGTGCAGTGAATTGACAGACATCTAAATTTTTCATGTGAAATGCGGAAGAATGTCTTTTGAACTTTTTCCAGGGAGAAATTTATAATAATTTGCTAAAATTATTGTAAAACATTAGCAAATGTGGAAAATATAGCATGCTATTGGAAAGTTTCGATCATTTCACTGAGATACCTCCGATTATAAGGAACTCATTCACAAAAACTAAACGCACACAATTAAGGCCCTATGAATCAATAGTTTCTCAAGTCAATCCTCTAGTAATTTAACGCGCCCAGTGTGGGTAACCAATAAAAAGCTTTTAGAATAATGGTATAAATTATTGAGAAAATCTCAAATTTTGAATCCAAATATATAAAACCATTGCTTATAAAATTCAAAAATAGAAATCTTGTGCACTATCGCCGTTGCAGAAAATTGGGTTTAGCACTAAATAGGAAATGTTAACATTTTCAAGAAGCTTCTTACTGAACGCTCAGTAAATTACGATATCCGAAAATCAGAAGAAAAAAAAACTGTTTCTACGTCAGTTGGAAATAATAGTGGTTGTGCTGATATAAAAGTCAAAAGTTTTATTTGCTTCCTGTTCTTAGTTGTCGGTGGGTGATAGAAATAAGTATGCTTTGCATAGTGTTTCGATTTTCTATTCGACCGAATTAACTAACTAACCAACTGCTTCGACTGTTAATAGACCGACTTAACTGATGTTTCGAAATTGAAATCAAAATCACTGGTTAATTCTCGTTTAATTCTATTTATTCCACAAATTATTCGATAACACAAATTCCAATTCATCCGCTCCGTTTCAAATACAATTATCTAATGCCGAAAACAAAGAAATTTTCACACGATGAAAATTTCGGTAAATTTACCGCCTTCATTGGTATAACGTATAATTCCAATACAATTATTTCTCTTTACAACAACGATTTGATTTAGCATACAGCATTAATATTCCAATGATCAGCTGGTTGGAATACAAATTGAAGTGATTGCAGCTGATATTGTTTGTCATTTGTCAGTGACAGGTTAAGGTAAGTTTTGTTGTATATTATTTTTCAAATTTTAATATTTCTTTAATTTTAGGCTAAATCCGAACATTCTCCCCCCGCTGAATCGATAGAGTCAGAATAAGGCATGACATCAGCTCAGTAGTTTCGGCCAAGGAGTCCTGACATCTGGCTTCCTTCTTTAAGTCCCAATTTCGCTTCACTGGAGTTGATACCATTAAATCTGCACCTTTCGTAAGACTTTTTGAAGTCTGCAAATAGGATATGATTATTTATTCTTTAGTATATAAGATACTCAGTTCAATTCATCTGCAGAGTGCGTTATCTCATCTACTGGTCGCTTTCTCGTTCTCCTTTGATGCAATTCGAATCGACAGTGCAAATAAGGCGGAGGCCAGCCAACTATGTTGGCGATCCCCTTAGTTGCGTCAATAACTGTGTTGTGCAGGGTGGTAGTGTGTCAGCTGGGAGGGATGGGACTAAGGACTTCAAACGAACACAAAAGTCTCACGTATTATATATTTTGTGGAGCATGGCTTGAGTTTTTAATCCATTATCATTAATTTGTTTATTTGTCTATTATCAATAATTTTATATTATTCACTATCTGTTATCTTATTACGTTAACTTATATTTTAATATAATAGTTGCTATTAATATTACTGTTAAGATTACTATTATAGTTCAATATTAAATTATCTGGTTGGTAATTCATTAATATTAAGTTGTACATGTTTACGTTTAATCATCACTTTTGATATGATTATGTTTACTATATTAATTTTGTCATTTGACTTGAAAATAAATTTGTTTATGCCGATTATAAGATTTGAGAATATGAAGTTCGATTTGAGATTTTCACTTTTTTAGTTTGTGTCCGAGTTATAGTTGGGTATAGGTAATAAAGCGATTTTTGAAATTGGACGTTTGTAAGTTCTACCATTCGAAAACACTGACACGACCCGCACTAAATTGTCTTTACCGGCATGCAGTTCAACTATTCTTGCCAAAGGCCATTTATACGCTGCCACTTTTTCGTCCTTTAAAATGCAAATATCTCCGACGCGAGCACATTTTTCTTTGCTGAGCCATTTAGGGCGGGATTGTAATCGGTTTAAATACTCGACCTTCCATTTATTCCAAAAATTTTGTGTTATTCGTTGCACTAGTTGCCATCTGTTCAGATAGTTAATATTGACGTACAGAAGATTGTGTTCCGGTGGCGAAAGTATTGCTCCTCCGATGAGAAAGTGTGCAGTGGTTAGCACTTCTGTATCCGTTGGATCATCTGACATGGGGCATAGTGGTCGCGAATTAAGGCATGCTTCGATTCTCACTAATACGGTCGACATTTCTTCGAATGTAAGTGCTGCTCCTCTGACCACACGACGTAAATGTTGTTTTGTTGATTTCACTCCTGCTTCCCAGAGACCACCAAAATGTGGTGAAGCAGGAGGGTTGAAGTGCCAAACAATGTTCTCATTGGCCAAAAGTTCCGCAGCAACTTCATTATTTGGTTTTATCAATCGGCGTAGTTCCATGCTAGCTCCAACAAAGTTTGTTCCACAGTCACTGTAAATGTGACTGCAGAGCCCTCGACGACCCATGAAACGACGTAATGCTGCCAAAAAAGCTGCTGTTGACATATCACTCACAAATTCAAGATGAATAGCCTTGATTGCCAAGCATATAAAAATTGCTACATAGCCCTTGTGCACTCTGCTACCTCGCCCACGTCGATCACGGTATTCAAATGGTCCGCAGTAATCTATCCCTGTATGAGTGAAAGGTCTTGAAGTGGTGACTCTTGGCCTAGGTAAACTCCCCATTAGTTGCTGCAATATTTGTGGCTTCGCCCTGACACATTTGATACACTTGCGGACTTCTTGTTTGATTGTATTTCGAATATCGATTATCCAATAACGTTTCCGTATAATGTTGGTCATTAGCTGAGTCTGCCCGTGTAACGTGTTGTGATGTATTTGATGTATCAGCAGTTTCGTCAATTTGCCTTGTTTTGGTAAGATGATTTGATATCTGGCATCATAAGGCAGTTCGGCGTTTGTCAGCCGTCCACCTACTCTTAATACTCCGTTGCCATCTACGAAGGGATTTAAATTTTTAAGGCTACTGCCACTGATGTCTCTTCCATTTTGTAGGTCTAATATTTCCTTTGCGAATTTCGTTTGTTGCGTGTATCTAATCCAAAAATCTAAAGCCCTTTGTAGTTCTATTGTCTTCAAATATCCTTTAGAAACGGATTGTTTTGAGAGAAGCGCAAAAAATCGAAAACAGTATGCTGTTACCCGGATCAAGCGCGACAAAGTTGAGTATTTATGTAACATATATTCTAGCTCCTCATTGTTTTCTTGTATGATATTGAGGAGAACTAACTTTCTACTTTCCAACGTAGTCGTAATAGAATTTTTCGTGTTAGGCCATTTGCAGGGCTCATTTAATAACCAGCTAGGTCCACACCACCACAGCGAATTTTCGAAAATTTCTTCTACATCTATTCCTCGAGAAGCTAAATCGGCGGGGTTTTGATTCGATGGGACATGTCGCCATGGAGTGTTACCGATATGATTTAAGATTTCCGTAGTTCGATTGGCGATAAATGCTGTCCAACGGGTCGGATGACTTTTCAACCAGGCCAACACGATCTCGGAATCGGTCCATAGAAAAGTATTAATATCTGCGATATTTAATGACTCTTTGATTTTTGCTACTAATTTTGCCAATAATACTGCTCCGCATAACTCCAAACGTGGTATTGACACAGTCCGTATTGGTGCGACTTTTGTTTTTGCTAGAATAAGATGTGAGTGGGTTTCGTCTTCACGTCGATCAACTAAGTAAATTGCCGCTGCATAAGCTTTTAATGACGCATCACTGAATCCATGAAGTTCTAATTTCGAATTTTTAGTATAATGTATCCACCTAGGTATTCGTAAGCTTTCGATTTTCAATAATTTAGTTCTGAATTCAATCCATTTTTTGTGTATATCAGCTGACAACGGTTCATCCCAACAAAGCCCTTGTAACCACAAAGATTGTAAAAGTATTTTTGCATTAATCATAATTGGAGAAATCCAGCCCAAAGGATCATAAAGACGCGCGATGTCTGACAACATTTGACGTTTCGAGTATAGCTTGCTCTCTTCATTTAATTTGATACGATAACTAAATTGGTCTGTTACTGGATGCCAAATAATTCCTAAGGATTTGTATCCCTGGTCTAAGTTCAAGTCTAATGGTTCTTGCATTTCAATATCTTCCACAGGTACGTCTTTTAAAATTCTAAAGTCGTTGCTAATCCACTTCCGAAGAGGAAATCCTCCAGCTCGGAGCACTTCAAATATTTCCTTTCGCCTATTCGTTGCTTCTAAGAGATCGTCTCCTCCAGACAGCACATCATCCACGTAGAATTCAGTTAATATAGAGTTGAATGCATTAGGAAACTTCTCTTTTTCATCTTCCGCCAATTTGTGTAACGTCCCAATTGCCAAGAATGGTGCACAGCTTGTTCCAAATGTTACTGTATTAAGTACATAATCCTTGATTTCTTCTGACGTATGAAATCTCCACAAAATTCTTTGATATTGGGCATCTTCTGGATGGACTTTTATCTGGCGGTACATTTTTGTGATGTCGCCTACGAAAGCAAACCGATATTTCCTCCAACTCATTAATATTGTCGTCAAATCATTCTGGATTGCGGGGCCGGTAAATAAAATGTCGTTCAGCGATACGCCAGAGCTAGTCTTCCTAGAAGCGTCGAAAACTACTCTGCAACTGGTTGTGCTGCTTTCTTTTCGAACTGCGTGATGAGGTAGATAATGTGCTACACAGTACCGTTGGTCTCCCCTTAATACGTGCTCCTCTTGGTTCTTGGCTATTTCCATATGTCCTAAGTTCAAATATTCTTGAATACAGTTTACATATTCTTTCCTTAAATTGTCATCCTTTTGGAAGCGTCTTTCTAAAGACATGAAACTTGCAAGTGCTATGTTTCTTGAACATCCTAATGTATTTTTATCTTCGACACTTTTAAAAGGTAATTTCACCGAATATCGGCCTGTATTGTCACGACTTGTCGTTTCCAAAAAGAAGGATTCGCAGAATTTATCATCTGGTGATGGTATTTTCTGTGGCTGGATATCCTCTAACTCCCAAAATCTTTTCAATTGATCATTAATTTCAACATCATTATTCACCTCAATTTTCAAACATTTCAGATTTTCCACGCACTGGGTGTCTACTTGACCCGAAATTATCCAACCCAGCTTTGTATCTTGAGCAATTGGTCCCGCTTCCAAATATTTAATATCACCCAACAACAGTTTCCCGACTACATCAGCTCCCAATAATATGTCAATTCGAGCAGGACGATCGAAGAATGGATCTGCGAGTTGAAGGTCCTCCAGTTGTTTCCATTCAGAAGTTGTGATGGTTCGAGCGGGTATCAAAGTGGGTAATTTATCCATAATTAACGCTTCAAAATTTAGTGTAGCTCCCTTTCGAAGGCACATGCTAAGGACGACCATTCCGTTGACGTCAGTTTTGTTCGATTTTCCAATTCCAACAACACTTATTCTTGTTGATGTTCTTTTTAATCCAATTTGTTCAACTGCCGACTCTGTGATCAGGGATGTTTGCGAACCTTGATCCAACAGCGCTCGTAAGGTAACTAGTCCAGATGGTGTATTCAAGATAATGCGAGCTGTTGCTAACAGCACTTCCCGTCTTGTTGTGGTTTTAACGGAATTCACGCTCGCGGGTTCAATTTCTGAAGTCGATGAAAGTGGGTTCGAAATGTTCGAAGCATTTTTATGCAATAATGTGTGGTGAGCCTTCTGACATTTCATGCATCTAAATTTGCTGGGGCAATTAGCTATCAAATGACCCTTTTCCAAACAGTTTAAACATAAGCCATTTCTTTTTACGATTTCAAATTTATTCGCGTGTAGCAGCTGTTTAAATTGAGGGCAATGCACCAAGCGATGAGATTCACGACAATGAATACAAATGGAAGAAGATTGGGTCTGAACTGCATGAGTGTAGCGATTACTAGGCGTGCGACTATGAGCATGTTGACGAGCTTGCTTGGAACGATCGGTTCCTGTAGCCTCTAAGGCTCGAAATCGTTGATGCAAAAATAATCTAAGCTCTTCGAATGACGAAAATTTTGTGTTCCCTGTCTGAGTTTGTTCCCACAACTGTCTAGTTTCGTGAGGAAGCCGTTGCGTAGTCATGTATACTAAAATAGATTGCCACAAATCACCCACTTGCAAATTCTCGATTGATTGGACACACTCAACTGTTCTATCTAATAGATTTTTCAAGGAGGAAGCTGACTCAGACGCATTATTCATGTCAAATAACCTTTTAAATAGGGCATTCAGTAATACACGCAAATTGTTGTATCGCTCGTTCAAAAGTTTCCACGCTGAGTCGTAATTCGCACTAGTTAATGCAAAGTGACGAATTAAGTTTTCAGCCTCCCCTGTCAAACTGCATTTCAAATAATGTAATTTCTCTACATTCGATAAGGCGGATCGTTCATGAATGAGTGACACGAATAGATCTCTAAATGACACCCATTCTTCATAGTTTCCCGAGAATTTAGGTAAATTTATACGCGGGAGTTTCAATTCTGACTCATTCGATTTTTTATCACTTTGAGAAGATGCAATTTGTTTATCTTCTACGCCCTCTAACCCTTGCAATAAATCTTCCAACTCTGATTTAAAATTCAAATGCAGTATTTCAAACTTCTCATGATCATCAGAAAAATACTGAGAATCTATAACTGTTTCATTAACGCATTCCAGAATTTTCTCATGCGTTGCAAGAAATCGATCATAATGAGAAGATACTTTATCGATTAAGGTTCGATAATAAGTCGCAGTTTTCCTGGACTTAGAATCTTTGCGATAATTCGCTTGCATTTTTACGAGCTGGTCGCACGCTATTTTTTGCCGCAACATTAAGTTTTGTACATCAGCCATATTGACGATCAAACAATCAAGGCACCAAGTTTTTCAAAGTAATTTTATAACGAGTTCAATCGGCACAGTTATAACGGAATGTCACGGTACAGTATTAAACTGCGAATTTCTCGAAACAACCGAATTTGATCAATTTACGCACCTTTCACGACCTAATTTTCGATATTCACTATATACATCACGTTTCAATTTACGCCACCACTATTCAAAGTTTTAATTATTTTTCTCGAATGCTCGTTAGTTTTTATTTATTCGAGTATATATATAACTTGTAGGTGATAAGATAAATTATATATAAATGAAATAGATAGTTTATAGTCAGATAAATTATAGATCAATAAGATGCATTATAGATGTGTAGGATAGATTTTAAATTAACGAAATTATATGTAAATGAAGTAGATAGTTTATAGTCAGATAAATTATAGAACAATAAGATGCATTATAGATGTGTAAGATAGATTTTTAAATTCACGAACGTTAGATCTCAAGAATTATTTTAAATTTTGAATAAATCAAAAGATATTGCAATAAACGATATGAGGAAAGGAAGAAAGGATGTTCAAACAAAGGAATAAGTGTTTGGGACTTACCCAGCTGACAATTCCTATGTAGCGATTGTCTTCGAGGAATTCCAACTTCACTGCACTAACGCACACCCGATTTAAGTCCAAAAGTCTAATTTCTATTTTCTATTTTCAAATTCGAATATTAAAAAAAACCGGAGCCGAGAATTCAATGATCCGGTTCGAAGGACCAAATGTTTCGATTTTCTATTCGACCGAATTAACTAACTAACCAACTGCTTCGACTGTTAATAGACCGACTTAACTGATGTTTCGAAATTGAAATCAAAATCACTGGTTAATTCTCGTTTAATTCTATTTATTCCACAAATTATTCGATAACACAAATTCCAATTCATCCGCTCCGTTTCAAATACAATTATCTAATGCCGAAAACAAAGAAATTTTCACACGATGAAAATTTCGGTAAATTTACCGCCTTCATTGGTATAACGTATAATTCCAATACAATTATTTCTCTTTACAACAACGATTTGATTTAGCATACAGCATTAATATTCCAATGATCAGCTGGTTGGAATACAAATTGAAGTGATTGCAGCTGATATTGTTTGTCATTTGTCAGTGACAGGTTAAGGTAAGTTTTGTTGTATATTATTTTTCAAATTTTAATATTTCTTTAATTTTAGGCTAAATCCGAACACATAGAAAATGGCTATGGATCAAATAATTTAATAAATAAATTTCATAAATTTTGCCATAAACTAATAGTCCGGGAAGCAACGTGTATATATAAGTGGATGGATCATGTAAAGCTGCCCTCTTGATTTCCTTGCCTTTTAAATCCGAAACCGGATCCATGAAATCAAAAGAGACGCAACATTGCCGTAGCTTCCGACTGATTAGTCTAGGCTGGAACAGTCAGAATTCAACGACGGCATTTGTTGCAATTCTACTTCTTGTGAGTTTCGATATCGTAAGGAACCTTGTGACTTTCTGCTTTTTTTCTTCAATGAACGTTTTGCAAACGGATCGATACGATCGACAAATGTTCCTGAAGACATTTTGTATTTTTAATGTTCGTTTGAGTTAGAAAATTTCCCGCATTTCTAGATAAACTTCTCAATGACTACATAGTCCTGTTATCAAAGCAGAGAATATTTGATACGAGAAACTCGATCGTTTTGCGGAATAAGCCTCCGGAAGCAGAATCAAATCGAATTGTTTTTTTGTGGGATGATTAAAATTGAAAAATTTTATTTAAACTAAGTGGTTTCGAAAGTATGCACCGATTTTTTCATTGTAAATGTTTGCGATAAGACTACTTAATGTAATCATTCATTGATACGAAAATAGTAAAAAACACGTCGCGCTGGCAGCCCTTTGATTCTTCTTATTTCTCTTCTTCTTTAGTTTCGTCACTAATATCCTCAATTTCTCGGTCCTCTTCGATGTTTTTGGAAACAAAGTACGGAAAAATCACGCTTTGATCATTTTATTTATCCATTTCGGGTCTTTCTATATTTTGATGGCTTATTTCTAAACGGTTAGAAAATTTATTGATAATTGTGGAATCACAGATATTATGGTGAATTTAGAATTACTCGCAAGTGGCTTAGTGAACAGTTATATAATTGGAAAGCATTTTAACCGTTGCAAAAGACAGTATCTCTTGCTATCACTTACTCTTCAGATTTTACACTTTGAAAGATTTTTCGATGACCAAAAATTCATAATAACATCGGTCAAACCGAAAATTTCAGACAATGAATTAAAAACGTTAGTGGACGCATATAAAATATATGAACAGGCAAAACTGGATGGCAGGCATGGGAAAACATCTCAGTTCTATATGATTTGCATCAAATTGATTAATTATTATTTTTTTATTAAATCGGAGTATAAGAAAACCAGATGCAGAATTGTTCAAATGTGTAGTGCCAAAAATCACAAATATTTTCTTTGCTTTCAATCAACAAAATTATTCACGTTATATGGTAATATGTCATGAAAATTTAATGAATGTAAGTACTAAACATCCAGGATTAGATTGGCAACTTTAGAAAGGGTCTTATGGGATCAAAAGAACTGTGAAATCATTTTCAAGACAGCTTGTTCACATAACTTTAGAGCAAACAATAAAATGCTGTAATGTAAAATTTTCGTTAACGAGTACAATATTCTGGTACAGCATTTAAGCTTAAGTTCCTTGTGAAAGCAAAGATTCTTGGCGGTTCATCGCCAATAAGAAGAAGAAGTCGAAATCTTTGAACTTATTAAAATCGTACGACATCAACGATACAATCAGTCTCATAGCAACCACCATGGCTAAAGTATAGTACTCGTGGAATGCAAAAAGGTTATACTTGAAAAATAGTTGAGTGAGCTTATCACATGAAAAAACCGGTTAATGATCCCGATAAGCACGCACGCCTAGGAAGAAATCTGGAGTTAGATCATCTGGCATAAAAACAAACAAAACTCGGATATCGATACATCATCGAATCTCTTTGCCACAATTGAACGGATATTCGAGGAGAGCAACATTAAGGAAAAAATCTCGGTTGGAATAGAAAGAGACAGAGAGAGAGATTTGTCAATTAATATTAATTGATTGCTTGAGGAAAGAATTTTAAAAATATTAAATAAATATTAAATAAACTTTTTAAATTAAAAAAGGTAATGCGTTTAGTTCTAAAAGCATCACTAAACTGTCATAAAATAATATGCCTGCAAAGAGATCAATCTAGATAGAGCTCATCTGCTAAATTGTTGCCAAACAAGTGATCTGAAGGTGAACTAAAACAAGGTTTCTTCCAACATTCTCTGAAACAACTCTTTAGGAGACAAAAAAAAAACAAAATTCAAAAAACTAAAACACCGAAAAATTAAAAAAACAACATTTCTTTGATGATTTTTCGAAAAATTCATTAATGAGCTAAATGATAAGACATTGAAACTGATATTAATATTTTTTTCAAATCTTAAATACAACTAAAAGTTTCGTTGTCACAAATAAATCAATTTTTTGCAATGAAAAGCCAAATCTTCGTATTCAGAGACGTACATGGTGAAATAGATGTAGCAGAAATAATTGTTAAGTTAATGACACAATATTCTGGTTTGAGAGATAAACCAATATAATATTTTCTCATTTGCAAGAAATGTTTAAGTTTGATGAATTTATTTCGCAGTTTGACTCTTTTCGGGAGCAAATAGGCAGCGTAGGATACATAGTCTATTCTCCGCAAAAAACTGAAGAGGTAAAATTTTCAAAACTTTGCACGTTTCTATCGTTCATTGCTAAGTAAATTTCCATAACTACAAGTTATTCCGTTTTCCAACTTTGAGTAATTTTTTTATATTTTTATTTTATTTTAAAAATTCGTTTCATTCAGACTACATAAAAACAGTTAATAATCTTTCTTATGCAGAATTTGATTAAGGGGGCAGGTACACTTAGAACTTAGAGAAAATTGATTTTATTTTCTTTGCATTTTCTAACAGTGGCAGATTTCAAAAGCATTCTCTGCAAATTTTAGACGAATCGGACAATTCTTTTTGGAGATAAATAACTTTGAATGAAGTCGTCTCTAATGCATAAAGCATGTTTTGCATGCTTTAAAAGCATTTTTCTCGAAACTATGTTTTCGAAGTCGGTGATCACTGTAACTTGAAAACGGCTTTATCGATCACCATGAAATTTTCCTAACTTATTTTGTATGTAATTATCCTCCGGATGAACGAAGCCGAAATAGCCGAAAATGTGAGTGAAATTTTAGTCAATAATACAATTTCGAGTTTCAACAACCGCCATTTTTCGAAAAATCAAAATCTGCCCAAGTCCTTCATTAATCCGGAACACTATGTCATTAACTAATAATCTCCGATTTTTTTTTAATTCGGATGATCCAGTGACAAGCTACAGTGATCACGGCAAAACAATTTTTTTTTGGCCCCTCGAAAATTTACTGTATTTCGACTAATTTTCAACCTTTTGCCTTAAAAAAATTACAATAGCTTCTTCAAATATATTTCTTTCAAGTAAAAAAACATTTGATATTAATTATTTTAATGTGTGTCTAAAAACAAATCCTAAAAAAAGAGCTTTTTTTGGACGTCCCAAGTGTACCTGACCCCTTAAGTGATACTGTAGACAAATGAAATTCTAACATAAAGTAAGCTCCTTTAAATCATATACTTGTTGCAGTGAGTGGTTCATTCCAACCTTCATTGGTCCGATGCTGAGGAAGCGACAAAAAGTTCACCTGCCTGACTCGTTTGTCAAAGGTGTTTAAAAAGTTGGCTTAGTAAGTAATTTGAGCCAATGATGCCAGGATTAATTTTCGCAAAATTTTGGAATTTTGACGTCGAGAGTTTAAGGTATAATAGGTAAAAGAGATAAGCGGTCTGGATAAGGAGGCTGCACAAATTTGTATCTTACTTGCAAAATGTGACCCACATTAGACACATTTTGGAAATTTCGGAGTGAATTTTAAAAAATATTAGGCTGTATTAGACAGTCAACGTGAAGTCTTTTTTTCCAATCGAATCTGATAGTTTCGAAACAAAAAAAATGTTGATGCACGTCAATTCCATTTGCAATATATTTGCAAAGTGAATTTAGAACTGTGCGCCGAATGTGGTGTAGCCAAGATATAATATTACTTTTTTGAATCCAGCAGTGATAATAAAATTTAACAGTCATCTGAAAATCAATAATGCTAGGAACAACTAACAATAACCAATATGATAATACTATGCAAAAACTTGGTAAACATTCATCCAATTACTCGTGCACCACAACTACGACCTGCAGAAACGATCCCAATCCCAGTTTGTCATATTAACAATTAATGATGCACTTCGCTACGCGATAACAGCCAATTTGCAATTAATACATAGCAAATGAACGTTTCGTGTAAACAGTAATGCAAATCCACGCATCTACAGGAATACGAACACATCCCACCTTCCATTAAACAGCATCAGAATAATGAATGTATGTATGTAGGAGTACTTGCAGAGCGCTTAATTTGAAATTTCGAATCTGATTCCTCATTGCCTTTGCACATGAATGCAACTTTGTATATTTCAAATGCGCAGGATCTCGTTTATATTTCAGTAGAGATTTCAATACCATTTTGTGCATCCGTTACAAATTGTTGTGAGCATTAAATGAGGAAAATTACATAAGCTTCGCCGCGTGCGCGATTTGTATGTTTCAATTCGCCTGTTTGAGTTGAACTTACTGAAACTTATTGGTGATATTGCATGTAATTTGAATTGGAAACATTTTCTGAATAATTAGCCAAGCTCGATGTAATTGCATTAATGAGCACGTTTGCACATTTATGTCATTTTTAAAAAGTTATCTGAAGAAGATATATTGGTTCCATATAATGTAGTCCCGCGCTTTTTAAGATTATAGAATGAATGGCTGAATTTTCATTTTATTGTTAATCTTTGCATGTAAGAAATGTTTATTTATGAAATATTGCGTTTAAAAGATTTTAGCCCATACGTAACATAAACGCCCGACCTGCATTTTAGTGCTTGTGAGATTTGAGAGATTTGTGTTTTTCTATACACTGTATCAAAAAATTGCACGTACAGTACCCTTACTCCAATAAAAACTCTTCTATTTTTTAAACAAAAAAAACTTTTTTCATTCTTTAGGTATTTATAAATTCTATACTATTAAAGCCTTTTAGAGCAAAACAATATTTTGTTATATTAGCTTTTACTGTCACAGTACAGCAAAAATATACTTAAAACAATTGCACGTACATCAAAAAATTGCACATACACACAAGATTAACTTATGATCTCATGTAAAAGAAAAGTAATGGTACTTAGTTTCCAGTGGAGATTTACTCACGATCCTCATTTATTGAAGGTAGTAGTTGTAAATGCTCAATAGAGCACTGCAGTAATTCTCTTTTTTTTTCAATTATAAAATAGGCGAATCACACCACAATGTTCCTGTTGAATTGAAGAAAGGAATCGTAAATTTTAAGGAGGAAAGTAAAAGTTATGCTGAAATATCAAGGATCATTGGTACACCACGTTCGACCATGCAAACTGATATAAAAATGTTAAAAAGCAACAAAAGCTTTGCAATTGCCCAAGGAAGAGGTCGGAAGAAAATTTAAGCTAAGCATTTGGATAAAAAATTTAGAGAATTATTAAGAAGGATCCAAAAACAAGTGCTCCCAAAACAGCTGCAGACCTTAAAACAAACGACGGAATATCGTTTTCTCCATAAAAAGTGTTACAAACGATGCATTGCAAGAACACAAACGTTCATTTCGAGGAAAAATGTTGCCCGACGCTCTGAGTGTGCCAGAGAGTATGTAAAAAAATCAGACCAAATTTGGAAAACTGTTATTTTTGTAGATGAATGTAAGTATAATCTTTTTGGTTCTGATGGGCGGCGATTTGGTCGGCAGAGAGTCAATTCAGCGTTGGAGTCAAAAAATTTGGGACCCACTGAGAAACGCGAAGGTGGAAATGTTATGGTTTGGGAAGCGATGGAAGCAAATGGCGTTGGAAATTTGGTATTTGTAGAAAGCACTATGGACAAGCATCAGTACTTAGAAATAATAAAGCCTAATTTAAGAGCCAGTGCTTCAAAAATTGGAATTAGCGACGAAATTTCACTAGCACATGACAATGATCCAAAATATTTCTCGCATCTAGTAAAAGAGTGGTTACTGTATAACGTGAAATCTGTGCTTTCTCAGCGACTCCAATCACCAGACCTTAATTCCATTGAATATATTAGGGATATTTTCGAAAAAAAAGTGCGGGAACATCATATTATAAGCCGAGCTGACCTCAAGGAGGTTATTTGAGAAAAGTGGGAAAAACAACACCTGAAATTACTAGAAAACTAGCTCATTCAATGAATATTTGCTTAATGGATGTAATTTTAGCGAAAGGACACCACAACACGCTATTAGAAGTAGAAAAAGTAATTAATTTTCTGAATGTATGTGGAAATTTTTGATGTACGTGCAATTTATTGACATGAATTATAGCTTAATTTTAAAAAGTTACATTAATATTACAGAATGCTGTTTTGTTTTAGATATTCTCAGTTGTGTAGAACTCATGAAATTAATAAAAATGACGAAAATGTTGTTTATTTAAAAAATAAATGAGTTTTAATTTATGATAAGGTGGTGTACGTGCAATTTTTTGATGCAGTGTATGCTGCAGATAGATAGAACATTTTCCACAATTGATTTTAATATGCTTGCACAAAAGATAGGTTTTTCATATTTTGTATTTTTTTTCCATTTTTTTGTTGTATATTTATGAAATTTTCAAATCCAGTGCAAACTCAAAAATTAAAGATAAAACCAAACAAAGGGAGGAGAAAGTGGCGCAGTGTGAACATCTCCGGGAAGAAGGTGACCTCTACGGGCCCGGTATAGACGAATAATTGTAAGTCTCATCAAACATGTCCCATTTTATGGTAAACTTTTTCATTCACGTCTTATTTCATAACATTTTCCTAAAAGTCGTGATTTTCCCACCGAGTGGTAAGAATTTAAGAAATCTATTGAAAGTATCAGCTGAATTTTTTTTATACATTCAAAAAACCAGTCGCTATATGCGACCTCGAGTCTTTCTCAACATTCTGTTTTCTTTCATTTTTACAGTTGCTACGAAAATTTAACAAAATGCACAAAAACGATTGTTTTTCCAAAAGTCGACCATTTTCAAAAATTTCACAATGTTGGAAAAAGTTCGAGTCTGGATAACACTTAAACACATGTAGCACTTTTTTTACAACTGGCGGAGATGGCTAAACTCTTGAAAGTGTGTTGATGCCAACTTTTCAAGAATAGGACGCACGGGCTTATATTTAGAAAAAAAAAAATGTTTTGACGATTTGGGAAACATTTTTTTGATTGGAAAATCGCGAAAAACTGGATAGCCAATGTTCAAAAGGATACCAAATTTTTTTTGATCGTTTTAGGGCTCTAAATTTAGGCCCATCCAGCCCTTCATATTCAAAACTAATGAAATATTTTTGGCAGTTTGTTCGCTGATGCTTATTTTGTCCAGGAATTTACGAGGCGCAGTTAGCTTTTATTTTTGGCGGTGCTGCTTTGCTTTATAATAATTTTTTCCAATGAAAATGTTAACTCTAAACTTCAATAAAGACGTAGTTAGAATTTCAAATCGATATCTTGAATAGTTTTTTTTTGGGAGCTGTTTAAAAAAAAAGTTCATTTGGAGCAGTTTAACACTTGCCTAACCCCTTAATTCAATTTTTCGACAGCATATACAGGGTAACTAATTATGAGGTTCGGTTTTTAATCTCAAATAAAAGGCTTTATGCTTTATTCTATAGTAAAAATTTTATTGTGAGTCGAAATAACAATCTATGATATTTACTTTTTAAAGATTATCTCATTTAAATGTTGACCGCGACTACACCATAAATGGTCCATCTTGAGGGTCCAATCTTAGACGACGCGTTCCAGCATAGCGACTGGTATCTCGCGAATGACACGAGCAATGTTGGCTTCCAAAGCATCGATTGAAGCTGGCTTATCTCTCAAGACCAAAAACTTCGTGTAACCCCAAAGAAAATAATCTAAAGGTGTGATATCACACGATCTAGGCGACCAATTTGCTGGTCCAAAACGTGAAATCAGGTTCTCACCAAAATGATTTCTCAATAAGTCCATTGTTTATCTCGCTGTATGCGAAGGAGCGCCGTCTTGTTGAAACCAAAGTTCACCGATACCACGGGCTTCAATTTCAGGTAGCAAAAAATCCGTTATCATGGTGCGATAGCTGTCGCCATTGACGGTTACGTTCTGACCGAACTCATTTTGAAAGAAATATGGACCGATGATTCCACCGCCCCATAAACCACTACAAACTGTGCATTTCTGTGGCTGTAGTGATAGCTGTTGAAGCTCATCAGGTTGTTCATCAGTCCAAATACGGCAATCCATTGGGATTGCCGTATTAAAAAATATAAAAATGCGCCTATTAAAAAATGCGCCGTATTAAAAAATATAAAAATGCGCCTCAACACTGAACGAAATTTCGCAATAAAACAGCGGATTTTCATTAAGCTGATTTTCGTATTACAGCTGAACAATTTGTATACGTTGTTGCAGTGTAAGTATTTCCATGATGGTTTGTCAAACAATACTGAATAAAACTTGCATTACAGTTTGACAGGAGTCACGCGTAATCTGTCAAAAAAAGCATATTGAAAATCAAACCTCATAATGAAGCACCCTGTATAGGTACAAGAAAAAATTAAAAAGCTTCAAATATAGCGCCCAGTGTGGGCAAAACTTAATATGTTTCTAGCTTGCAGTTACAAACTCCTTAGTTTTTGATTAAATATGAATTTATTAAAATGATATAACGGAATGTTGTAATTGAAAACTAAGAAGACTTAACTATTGCTGTTAGCATGAAGACCACATGCACATTTACAATTGATGTGAATATGAGTTTTATCTTTGACCGAAACTTTTGTGTACGCACAGGAATGAGAATATAATTTGCGCACAGAGCTTTCAATTGTGTGTTGGAGTCCTTCACTAGGCTCTAGTACAAATTTGAGTCGAATATTGTCGGTGCAAGCATGCTAATCGAAAAAAGTTGTATTCAATTTGGATTAGACAGTTTCGCAAATTTTAATTAGCAAACCAAATCAACGACGGTTGATGACACTTTAAGGCGTTTTCTTTACATTATGAGAGTTTGTAAATTGAAGAAGGATTAAAGCATTGCCGACTTTTAAGTAATATAGTCTGTTTAAAGATGAAAAAGTAAATTTTTAATAATATTCAAATTAATATTCAATCACTGCAGAGACCATGCAACGTTGATGATAGTCTAGCAATAATAAAGCTGGAGGATTTAACTAAACAGCTTGTGCTGTGCGTAAAATGTTCAAATAAATTAAAAATAGTTTTAGTTCGCCAACCGGAACCTTTTTTGGTAGGTCTATCATCTATTACAACATGAAAAACGGGAAATATGGAAATCTCAAAATAGGTGGAAAAATGTTTCTATTTGCACTCCTTGTTGCAGTTAACGTAACCTTAGAATAACCAGTTTCATTTTTTTCTCAGCAATGATCATCCATAGCTTTATAATGTTGCTACACCGGTTACTTCTGTATTTCAAATTGTGAAAGATTGGACATTGTAGCGATTTATCGCCATTAGGGCATCTAATCCCGAGATTTTTGGATCTCGGGATCCCGACACATTTTGGGCATTTTCGGGATTCCAAATTTTTTATCGGGACTCCATAGATTTCAGGATTAATTTCAGGAAGGGCTCATTATTAGAACTGGCGTATGATTACATGCTTAATATCCCACCAAAAAGTCTAGAACCCAAAATATATTTTTATGCAGCTGAATTATGTGTACCAGCTGGATATATGTACAGCAAAATCAGGTCTAGTTTAAATTCGCTTAATATAGTTCTTTTGTAAAATCCCGAAATCTCGGGACTATCTAGCTCATTTCAATCTCGGGATTAATGCCCTAATCGCCATAGATATGGTTTTGATGAAACTTTTTGCTCAACTTCAACTTAATAGTTAAAGTGTTCCGGATCAAGTTGAGTTCGCGCGACTTCGTTACATATTTCAGTGCAGCGTTTTAACAAAATTAAACTAAAATATTTTCCTGATTAGGTTTAAGATATTAAAGTCATGCGATTTGACTTTTGTAGTAGCTCTTCGCCAAAATTAGGCAACAATAAATCTGCTATCTTTGGAAGAACTTTGATGAAAGGCTAAAAGTTGTAAGCGCTCAACAGGACATCGTTGCTGCAGGAACAACTGAATGTAAAACATATTTACAAAAGCCAAATCAAAAAAAGAATAGTAAAACCGTTTATCCGGTGGCCTGAAAGATGGAGTCGAAAATATTAGAAAGTGTTACCACTTTTGTTTCATGTGAAAGGATATTTTTGAAAAGCTGAACGAAATTATCACAGAAATCATCATAGCAATAGAAATCTTCACAGAAATCATCAACAAGATATTTTTATTTGGAATATTCTTCCGTATGTGATATTATTCAAGTCAGGAATCATACTTAATTGAAGACAGCATCTTATTTACTTGACTACACAATCTATTTTGATCCCTTAAGTCTGCTACACCAAACGCCAGAAAAGAAAACGACTTAGTTCTAAAGAATTAATAACGATGAGACATATAGACACATTTTAAATTCCAACAAACCTGAAATAATATTGAGTCGAGATCCTACGAAATGAATCTTGAATTGGAGACAGCGTGAAAATACTAATTCTACTTACTCTTTTATGCTTCGCCTTCCTTTTGCTTTTACTACGCCGATTTTTACTTCACATAGGAATTTTAGTAAGCATTTTTCTAGGCTTTCAATCATTTCATTTAACTTAGTCTTACCATTGCTCAGTATTTTGCTCTCTTTAGGCTAAGTAAATTAAACTCACCAGGACCGGTGTTTTACGCTCTTGGCAACTCAAGTTTGAAGCGCTCTTTCATTAGTAACATTCGAAAAGGTTCAAAAAGAAAATATTTTATCTTCAATGTCACTAGAAATATGTTCAGGCGCTTTCTTCCATTCCTTTTTTAAATTTGTCTAGTTGAAAAAATCATGAAAAAGTTACATTTTTCTTTAGTAGTGCATAAAGTAAGCACGAAAATCATTTTTTTTCCCGGTTGATTTTAATGACAATACTGCTGATTTTGACGATTTAGTACAAAAACTTTTGAATTTTATAAGAGTTCCATTTGTTTCGTATTATTTTCGTATAAATAACGTGCACTTGATTTTATCATCAAGAATGGTCGAAACTAAATATTAGTTTATTCTAAAAAATCAGACCAGGCAACAGAAAAATATTAAGAATCGAAACTTGGAATCATCACTCATAGCTGCAATTGCAAAGAATGTATTGTTTTGTTTCAAAAAATGTTTAAATTTAAATGACGAGCTAAATAACTTACATCTTTTATAATTGGCATTCTCGCTCTTCGCAGACATTATTTTGAGATGTCACTCCACCTTTGATTGATTGGTTGATTGATTGATAGCCTGAAGTGGGTCCAGAAGAACCCTAGCATTACGACCTCCTGTAGTATGTCCAGGCTTCTAATGAACCTGGATATGTTCTTTGACCGGACATTTGGGATGTCCCTTATGGAGGGAAGAGCAGAACCAAGGAGCTCGAATCTTCTTCTCGCTAGTGCTGGACAAAGTGTGAGCAGATGTTCTACACACTCTGTCGTTTCCGCACAGTATCTGCAGCGGTCGTCCTGATCCTCACTTATCCTGTGGATATAATTTTTGCAGGGTAGTGGCCCGTCAATGATCCGCATAGGGATCTTATGCCACTTTAACAGAGAGCCACTGCTTCTTTTGCTCTTTTCTTATCAAAGATAAAGTATTTTTGTTAGTGTTTTAAACCCTTAATATTAAGCCAGTAGTCTCCAATTTTTTTCTTGCTCCATGCTTTAATTTCCTTTTCCGTATCTGCCTTTGTAAAGCCCCAGTACGGAGAAGGACCTATGAAGGGCATTTTTGCTCCTTCTTTGGCTTTGGTATTAGCTTCCTCGTTTCCTTGGTCCCTCTCATGGCCGGGGATCCATATCAACTCGATGCTGTTCTGTGCCCCGATTTCATTTAGGACCTCTCTCACATCTAAGAGTACAGGTGAATGATCACGATTGATAGCTATGAGAGCCGCTTGATTATTCGATAGGGTCTTAATTCTGACCCTTTTAGTATCCCTTATCTTTATTATTTGTGAGGCTCTTAGTATGGCTGATAGTTCTGCTTGAAAGATTTTTGCCTCCTCTGAGAGAGGGAAATGAATTTTAAACTTGGGACCTTCGCTCTTTGCTCCAACTCCATTTGCGCTCCTTTGTATACCACATTCGCTCCCATTTGTCTCGTGATGGAATTGTGACCTAGAACATATTCCCAAATTCTGCTTCGGTTTTTGTTTGGCCGCTGAGGCTCAACATTTCCATTATGGACCTGATGTCCCCCAGGATTTTGAGATGGCCTTTAAGGTCCCCTGATTTGTACCTGTAGGCCTGTTGTAGGCTACTGGCCTGTTTCGCTGCTTCCTCCTGAATAGTAGCTCTAGGTGTAGCGGCTTTAGTTTAAGCAGAGTCTCCATTCTTGATGTTGGGGTGGAGCTCATTGCTCCTGTAATCAGCAGGCAGGCATTCATTTAAAGCTTGTTTAGCCTATTCACAGCAGCTTTTTGTTTGGTTTTTCACTCTACCTTTATAGCACATGCACTTTTTCTCAATCCACTCAAGTCGGATACAATTTAAAACTCTAAAATCCTACATGAAAGGCATTGGAACTTCACATTTTGCTACAGCATGAGTGACATTTCCAAGCAAAATACAAATAGAATTGTCCATTTTCCGTTAAACAATAGCCTATGCTAAGTGCTCGAAACGTTTTCATTTCATAGCTGACTTGTCGTCAGTTATCGTCAATTGAAATCTTAACATGATGCACTCAACAGTATTAAACAATGCAAGCAAGAGCAAAATGTAAGCTTGCCAGTTAAGAATACTAGGATGGATAGATGACGACTTTCTATGCAACGGCATTTTCAAAACGGATTACTTGGTACATTGATAACTCCATTTATTTTTATGAAGGCTACAACATACATATGTAGGCATATCGGTCTACAGCCGAGTTTATGGAAATGTGGCTTATGAAATGGTCCCGTTGAGCGGAAATGACGAAATAGTAAGATCAAGATGGGAAAGTAGGTCATCGTAATAGAAAAATCGTTCAGCTCAGCATCCCTTCGGTGAATGAATGGTCATATTAAAAATAATTGAATAGTTTGAAGTGGTCTCGTTATTTTGTAGGTATGTAGTGAAAGTGGATTATGTCAGGAAAACGTGAGTGAAAGGAGGAAGAGGAATAATGTGGTGACATAAATATGGAAGATTTATGATCGATTTGCTTCTGTAATAGTACTTCTGAAATTCCATGCTTTCAAAAAAATTAACTTTCTGACAATAAATGTTTCTTTTTTCTACTTTTGTCTAAAACTATTTAAATCATTAGACAAGTTTATCCCAAAGTCGAGAATTTCGAAAAAATGAGAAAATAAAATCCCACCAATGTTTTAGATACTACAATGCACTGCAATACGCATTTACTACATATACAATTTTTTTCGATAGTCAGTAAGAAAAAGTCTCGAAAAAATTACTTTAAAAGCTAAAAAATTAACCCATATTTTTATGGAAATGAAAATGGTTGTATATTTTTCACGCAAAGCAGCAGTAAAAATCCTACAATCTCATAAAAGATATTCGTTACCCGCGAGTAACTTTCATCAACCCTGAATCCTTTTAACCGTTTCTTTCACACTGCTTAAATCCAAGCACTACCAGATTAAATCAACAAATTTGTATAAATTTAACATCGAGTTTCCACATCAGCACACAAAGACAATGAGTGTAAACCAAAAATTAGTCTGTGGTATCATTGAAGGCGCAAAGTTCTCTAAAGCGTGCATTTTACTGTGGAACGCATACTGCAACTGCTTGATGATCTAGACTAGACTACAAGGATCTTTTAATATAAAATTTTATTTTATAGTATATCGTTCTTTCGGTGTACCCATTACTAAAAGGATTATGCAAATCATTCAACCTTTTCATTTTCGACTCGGTCTTCCACTAAGCAGAGATAAAACAAATGAATCTGTCGTTATAAAGTAAGCAGAATATTTGTTAGAGGACACGATAGCAGAATATTTGTGAGAGAACCTTATTATTTAATTAATTACATTCGGAAGACGGTTGAAGTGGAAGAAATGATTCTTTTAACTCTTTTAATTTAAATAACAAGCTACGGCGATCATGGCTTTCATTCTATTTTTACCTCAGATGTGACTTTATAAGATTTTTATGATTGTCGAATGCAAATGAAGTGGCTGAAAAATTCTTTAAAAGGATTGCAATGAGAAGATTAGAATGAGTAGGGTGAAGCTTTCGATAAAATTGCCAAACGTAAAGGTCAGACTAATTACGACTCATTCCTAAAACGTTTCTTTCTACGTTTATTAGTGCGGTGTCATAGCCTTAATTCGAAACATTAATTAACATTAACCCTTCTTACGAAACCTATTGCTTTTGTTTGTGCGGGTAAAGCAAGCAAGGGCTCAATTTCACAATAACTTGCTACGAGTTTGAAATGATTAATTTCACGAATCATTTAGTCCATGATTTGACTCAGGAGTTTTAGTTTTAAGCCGAGTATACATAGAGCCAACGAACGGCCAATGACAATTCGGTCTAACGTTGGTCATCAACGATTGGCGTTGGCCCTGCCGTCTACACAGGAACAGATTGCGGTCAATGGCTTGGAGCCATGGCATTGGATGCGGTTCGGGTTGAGTGTCATTGTGCACTTAGTGATTGACAGCGATTAAATTGGTGTTGTAAAGTAGAACGCATTTCTGGTAGTAGAACGCATTTCGACACCATACAATATATTTGACAGCATACAAAAAAAAACTCCAGCGCATCAGAACCGCTTGAAAACTGAATTTCGGAGAAATTGTCTTTGAGTGACAAAAAAATGTGGAAAGACGTTATACACTTTTTTGTAGAATTATATCAACCATTCCTTATCCACCATTCTTTATCCACCATATAACATAGATGATGAAAATGTTCAGTGCTGACAACACTTTTCCAACGAAGCAGCAATAAGTTTATCATAACAAGCTCATACTTAATAGTCCGGGGAAATCTAACATGGTGCTTCGGAAAAATTAGGGGAAAGCTGAATTTTGGTGTGAACCTTGGTACTGGCGTGTTGAACAAAATGTCAAAAGTCCCCATCGATCCGAGCGCTGCGTCACTTTTTATATGGGGTCAAAGGTCACCAAAAGTGACCTTTCCAAAATATCTCAGTAACGGTTACGTCTTCAGAAAAACAATGTATAACGAATTTGTAGCTTAAAAAATTTCCAACAAAAAAGATTAGATAACTTTTTCCTGTAACCATAACGGTTTTCGAGATATATTGATCTAAACATTTGTAACTAACAGCATCCTCTTTCTCAGGGCATGTAAATATTATCCGATTTTGATTACGACTTGGCATGTTTGTGAGTTTGTTTTTCTATGTTTAAGAGGCGCATGAAAAAAAATGTAAATAAACTTAACTACCATGCTCCAGGGTAGATGGAAAAGCGTGCTCCGAAAAGTTTCCCCATCCCCCTTTGCCATGAAATGGTATCCTTGAGCATCCATCCCAAATCTTCAGAAATGGGCTCGTTGCCTACTCTTTGCGCAGTGTTAAACAAGATAGGATCACTTTTTATCCTGTAAATTGTCTATTATTGACATCGTGAGACTAGCCCTACACCCAAACCCTACCACCACCCTACCCACCCCCTCAAACGAACCATCCCGAAATAGCCGGTTTTTTATTTTTTTTTTTCCATACCGTCTTATCCCATGAACGATCAGGGCAAGGTCAAGTAATTTCAGGTGCAAATTGGTTTCGAGACGTGTCATGTCCCTTTGGCGCTACGTAGTCATCACAGGATTGGTAAAAAACTGATTATTAGGGGATAGTCTGCAGCGGATTGAGCCCCTATAATGTCAAGAATGAGCGTTTACAGAATTATGCCATGTTTTTATCTTGCTTTTTCATACTCCTAGCGCCATGATATGTTACAAAACCTATTTTCACTTGCAATGTTGTTGTCTTATTCTGCTTCTTCGTGGAAAATCCCATACCAATGATGCAGCAATACAGTTTATTTCCGAAAAGAGAGTAGCGAGCAGACGTCCCTCCAAGTTATATGGCAAAGGGGGGTGGGGGGTGGTGGTAACTTTTCGGAGCACCCCTTTCCACCTACCCTGGAGTATGGTAGATAAGTTTGTTAACTTGTTTTTTTTTATGCGCCTCTTAAACATAAAAAAACAAACTCACAAACTTTCCAAGTCGTAATCAAAATCGGATAATATTTACATGCCCTGAGAAAGAGGATGCTGTTAGTATCAAATCTCTAGATCAAAATATCTCAAAAACGGTTATGATTACAGGAAAAAGTTATATAATCTTTTTTGTTGGAAATTTTTTAAGCTACAAATTCGTAATACATTGATTTTCTGAAGACGTGACCGTTACTGAGATATTTAGAAAATGTCACTTTTGGTGACCTTTGACCCCGTATAAAAAGTGACGCAGCACTCGGATCGATGGGGACTTTTGACATTTTGTTCAACACACCAGTACCAAGGTTCACACCAAAATTCAGCTTTCCCCTAATTTTTCCGAAGTTTCGCCTTTTTTATGTAGGATTTCACTGGGCTATAAATCAACTTATCCTTTGAATTTCGTTCTCATCGCAGGATTTCATCGAAAGTTTCAGCGGTTAAACGTTGTTTGTGGCTGCCATCCGCAAAATTTTCAAAACTAGGAAAATTTAGAAATTGGTTCCTTATTTTTAATGGAAATGCTTTACATTTCAGTATGAAATTTGAAGCATCTGTTGGTGTAATATTTACGAACATGTCTGATGCTGGTTACGCTGTGTTAGCAGCAAAGCAAAATATATACCGAATCTGCATCACGTTAAGTTAAACCCACCCTATGAATTTCGTTTCGATTGAATCACTGCGCTGGAAGTTATACGGGCGAAAAGAATTTTAGGGTTACCACGCTCAACACTTTTCAAATTTTCAAAACGTTCTTATTTGTTGTTAATTTTCATTGCAGGATCATTCCCATTTGCAATGCCAAAAAATACAAAAACGGTCATAGCTGGTAGCCCTTTCATGATTTTTTTACGAAATTCCTACGACATTTGGTTTACATTAAGGTCCATTTACTGCATTAACTTCGTTTAGATTTCATGACTGGACCAGAAGTTAAAGGGAAAAAAGCTTTATTTTGCTGAACAAATTTGCAAAATTTAGGAGACAAAAATCACCATAGCTGGCAACTCTATTCCAATTTTTCAATCCAATTTTCACCAAATGTTGCCTAGAGTAAGGTCCAAATATGTGAATTTTATTAAAATGTAATAGCTGAATCACAAGTTATAGGACAAAAAAGCAGTTTTTTCTCAGTGATTTTTCAAGATGGTACCACTGCCACAGTGTTGCCTGTATTTCAAAATCACTTCTATCAGACCTGCCACTAGTTAATACCAATATGTCTTAAATTTTCTTCGAAAATTCAGTAAAAACCACAGCCTAGCTCAACACACTACTCGGTATTAATGACCGCCAATTCGACCAACTGTCCACACAAACCAAAAAAGCATCTCCATACTTTTACAAAGCGTTCTGCAAAAACAAAATCCAATGTAAAAACAGAAATAAGTATAATCTGACACGTGGCTTGGAGAAATTTCAAGGTTTTTGAATTCTTTCCAGGTTTTCTGCTTTATCATGTTCGTACGAAAAATATATTTGTTTCATAAAATAGATTTCTTTTGAATGGAAAGTTATGGTTTCTTCATTATCCCATTAATTCCTCTTTCCAATTCATTTATTCACCGTGTATTCAGATTCAGGCAAACAAAAATATTAATTCCATTGAACTCTCATCATCTGCTTACACACAAAAAGAATGTAATTTCCATCAGAGTTCGTGAGCACGAGCAAACTTTCAAATATTCAACGATATTGCTTAGTGCATATCAGATCCAGATTTTTAACAAATGACATATTTTTTCATGGAAATTTTATTGAAGCACATTCATTTCATTCGGTTTGTAAATATCGTTGAACATAAGTGGAGGTCTGTGTACTTGCTTTGCTTACGTTCATTCGCACAGTTTCCAACTTTTCTAATAATACTAGACGAATTGATCAAAGAACAAATTTAATTTCAATACACGCTAGGTACATACATACATATTTGTACATTTCAGCTTATTTGTTTCTGTATTTGATATCAAATCTCCTTAAACTTTCCTTTGATACTATCCATTTTGTGATATTAGCAAACACAATTATGAAACGACATTGATCATTCATTCATTTCAATATCGTAAGCTCCTTGCGTTGGACAGTTTCTTTTCAGCTTACATCGACAAGAACATTTAATTTATTGATTAACAAAATTTTCGAAAAAATTCAAAAACAGTATTCTTAGTAATTGAAGATTTCATTTTTGTGAACTTAGAAGTTTAATGATATGATTTCCAGCGAACTTATTATTTTTTCAATGAAACGTGATTAAGTGATTGTTGAATAACTGATTATATCATACAAGCCGATTGCAAATTATATGAATGATTATAATGTTACAAGCAAAATTACCCACACTGGGCGCACAGTAGAATTTAGCAGAAAAAATCATTGGAAAACTATAATTGGCAGATATTAATTGATGATCTGATCTTTAACGGTAAAATTTCGAAAACTCAGTACTCTCAACATTAAGCTACAAACTAAATCAGTTCGGCAACAACCCATTTCGTACCTTTTGGTAGTAAGTTAAATAGATCTTTCATTTGGAAATCAATTGTTACGAAGTGGAGAGATTAAAGTGCTGTTCTTAAGGACATCCGGCACTTGGCTCGTTAAATATGAATCAAACCCCAATATCGTCAAAACATTAATTAAAAAAGTGTTCACATCCAAGCACGCTTCAATAAGAAAATTAACGCAAAATCCAAATACTTTGTCAAATTAATAAACAAATAAATTTTGGATAAGCCTGACCCATATAATTTCCACCAAGTGGCTATAGCTAACACAATTATTGATGATTCAATGAACTCTGAAGTTAAAGGTATTCATTCATTTATTTCAATATGAAGTTGAAAAGCATTCCTATCATTCTTTTTCGGCTTAATTTTACCATCGATGTACTACGACGCCATTGCTAATTCATTTCAGTTTCATGCGAAAGGTTCAAAAAAGTGGATAAGCTCACGAAATGCTTTGAGGTTTTCTTCTTGTGCGCGCAAATAAAACGACACAAGTTCGCTTATGCTTCTGCAGCCAAATCGATTGAAAAATCAAAGAATTTTGTTGACATCGTAGGAACAAACTTTATGAGCGGATTAAAAACAATATCGTCGTTAGTTCTGCTATTCAGGATGAATATAATGAAGCTGCTTAGCAATTTTTGTGCAAAGTGTCACGAGGCTAATGACAATTACATTAAGATAACAGGTGAAAATATAATCCGCGACCCTAAAAATTTTTATGATTTTATAAATGTGAATCGAAAAGCTACTGGTTATGCATCGTCAATGTTCTTTAATGATATCACTTCTTCCTCTTCTACTGAGATTTGTGATTTATTCGCAGATAGTTTCCAAAATATTTTTAATGCACCAGACTCGTCAAACTCACACCTCCTTTTTTCTCTTATTCTGCTCCTACAGTTTTCGTCAGCTGCTTAGAAGTTTCACGTGATGAAATACGTAAAGCTATTTTGGAACTTGACTGCAACAAAGGTCCTGGGCCCAATCTTCTTCCTCCATCTTTCTTGCGCATGTGTGTAGAGCAGCTTATAACTCCCTTTCATATTTTTTTCAACAGATCACTTTCGTCTGGAGTTTTCCTATCCTGTTGGAAATTTTCATATGTCACACCCATCTTCAAAAATGATGATAGACGCTGTATCGCAAATTATAGAGGCATTGCCATTTTATCTTCAATTCTAAAACTTTTTGAAAAGATTGTCTACGATAAACTTTCTCCACTTGTTGACTCCCGTCTGAACGAGCAACAGCATGGTTTTAGAAAAGGTCGCTCAACAAATACAAATTTGACAGTCCTAATCTCAGACGTTCTGTGTAAAATGGAGAGAGGATACCAAATTGACGCAGTCTATACAGACTTTAGTAAAGCTTTTGACAGAGTTGACCACCCTAACTTAATTCTAAAGCTACAGAAATTCGGACTTGGTGGATCTTTGCTTAGCTGGCTGACAACTACCTTCGAAATCGAACTCAGTTCGTAAAATTTCAAGGGCTTTTATCGAAAAACATTTTTGCTTCCTCTGGTGAACCACAAGCAAGTCATCTTGGCCCACTTCTTTTTAATATATTTATTTCTGACCTATCGGACGTCCTAGCAAATATACCTACATTACGCCGCCGATCTCAAAGGATATGACATCATTAAATCTAAATCCGATGCAAGCTTTCTCCAATCTAAACTTGATGCACTTGATCATTGGTGCAATGAAAACAAGCTCTCTCTCAACATTGTTAAGTGCCAAGTTCTCGAAAATTCACCGTCTCACATAATACGTACTTCTTTGGCAATAATTTGCTAGCCCGAGTTGAAAACGTTGTTGATCTTGGTGTTATCTTGGATGCGAGACTCCGCTTCACCTTGCACTATAATAAAATACTTTCCCGTGCAAACAAACAACTAGGCTTCATCAAAAGACGTGCAAGAAATTTCGTAACCTGTGGGTCACAAGATCCTTATACATTTCACTTGTACGCCAAATCCTCGAATATGCTTCCATTTGCTGGAATCCTGCTTTTGAAACCCACAGTAGCAGATTCGAGTCCATACAAAAGCAATTCTTACTTTTCGCATTGAGAGAATTATACAACTCTCACGATTTTAATACCTTTCCTCCTTATGAGTTTCGACTAGGTCACCTAAACTTTTTGACACATGCATCCACAGGGAAGATGATTTCGACCTGCTTCACATTCGACGTCATTAGAGGCGTTATCAAAGTTGAATTCCTGAATAGAAAAGTGGTGTTAAATAACCCTGTAAGGAACACCAGGTCCTCTCGTTTACTTAAAGAATATCCACACTCCACTACTAACGCAGCTAATGAGCCGATAAATAGATGCTGCAGGATATTCAATAGCATAAGTATTCTGTATTCTCCAACGGTCTCAAAATTATTCTTCAAATCCTCCCTTTTCCAAGCCATCCGCAACCGTTTATCCTAAGATAAGTGTCAATGTTTTATTTATCTGGTATTTATTAATTGTTATTAATTTATTTTTAAATTATTTATTTTACTTTATTTTTCGTTTTATTTTTATATACTCTTTTTAATTTCCAATTTTGCTTTTTTTTACTGTTTATGTAACTTGTACCTTGCTTGGATAATAAACAAATAATATTGGTGAAGCTGTGCAAATAGTTAAAAACGTTTATTTTTATATTTTATGATTATTTTTGCAAAAAAGTCTTTCCGGACGCAGGTAAATGGGCGCAAAACATAGCAAAATAGATAATGTATTTGCTTAGTTGTTAAGGAGCTATCCGAATCTGCCCCTGCTCGAAGCCAGGCTCACACTTCGCAAGAAGGGAGTTCATTGCTAGCCTAAAAACGTTCAGGAGACGTTTGCGAGCCCCTGCTCAGCACAACACACATGAAGGAACGCTTGATCTGGGCGAGCGAAAACAATGATTGCGATTGGTCAAGGGTAATTTTCTCACATAAAGTGACTTTTTGGCATGGGTTCGGATGAAACCTGCCTGGTGAAAAAGTTGTACCGATTTCTTTAAGCTAACCATCAAACACACTGTATGACAGAATTTATTAGAATATTATTCTGTTTGCGGATTTGGGTGATTGGAGCTCCTCACGCAAAATTTGGATTCAGTTAAAATTATCAAAATTTGTAAAAGCAGCCCTTGAAGTCAACCAAGAAAATGTTTGGACCCAATCACGAAAATTGAATAATACGAGAGGACAATGACCCGAAGGCGCACCTCTGCTGTGCGTCGAAGGGGACAAATGGCATTGTGAACATTAGTTGGCATTAAAACTTGAAATAAATATTTTGACAACTTTGGAAAAAAAAAGTCACCTGTCTAGTGGAATAAATATCTAAGATTTATTTAGAAGATATTTCCCGCTAGAAGCTGGGAAAATATTTTCAGATGTTTTGGACAAATAATTTTATAAAAACAAATTATGGTCTCTGGGGCTATACTTTTTCTATACTTTATAATACAAATTATTTTTGATTGAGGTCATTAAGAACGTAAAACTGTGCGATGCTATTCAGCCTTGTAGAGTTAATGGGAAAGATGTCAGCAAAAAAAGAAAGTTACTGGAAAGCTGTCGAATGAAAGAGTGAAAGTAACGTTAATAGTTAGTTAAAGCCTCTTAAAATTTCGCTGTATTAAACCAGAGCAGAGATTGAACTACGGTAAAAAAAAGAAGCATATTTGCGATTATTTTAGGAACTAAGGAGCGAAAATAAGACAACTAAGATAAGATGACCCCTGTAGGCTATTATTTAAACTTCTGGAACTGTACACATAGTTGATTGAAGGATTTTATAGCATCTGGCACCATAAAGCCTAAAAGGAGTATGAGCTATATTCATCGCAATAAGTAAAAGTAAAGAAATCCCACGACAACCTTTGGTGGGTCTAGGGGATGAAGCTGGTATTCACAAATTAACAGACAATGGTAATACGAGTGTTGAGTGATTAGTTCTACAACTCACTTAACTCCTGATCAACTCAGGTACCTATTCAAAAGCTTGGTTCGTTGTCCTTCGTTCGAGCCTGTATTCGAAATAGGACCCCACGAAAATCCAAGCTCTACCCACTAGGCTGCTCAAGAAGTAAGTGGTAGATGTTATTGCTCGCAGAGCCATGCACTATTGTCATGAGCACTACATATTATGGGCATCTATGAAAACCAAAATGTTAATGTCAGTAACTGACGGCCTACGAGCCATTGCTATACTCAGTAAGCTACGAAACTTATTCCAAATCTGAGTTAATACAGTCCATTAACGAGAGAACGGCGACAATATGCACAGCAGTTTCGACTATGTGCATTGGAGTCCAGACTATGCGCATAGAAAAAAATTGAAATTTTCGCTATGAAAGTATAGTTTACAGCTCAGACCATAAATGTTACAAAATATTTTATAGCTTAGTGTATTATGCAGTTATGGCCATAATCGCTATAATATATTACAAAGAAATACGTAAAATGTAGTACATTGCTTTTATTATTGATCCACTACTCTGAAAAGAGGATCAAATTTTGGGCTTTTAATTACAAACATAAAAATTTGGTAACTAAGACGAAGAACCTCATTAAATTCCAATAAATTTCTGGGAGTCTTATATCTTTTCGAGTTATAGCTTGCGCAATATATAGCAATGGAATAAGTCTCATTCACTCTATCCTTGGTTTGATCTTGGCCTGTTCACTTTTTGGTCTGGCCCGGAAAACATACGCAGAGTGTATCAAAGTTAAGATTTTAGCTCATATTGTGACCTCGTTCTATGCGGATAATTATTTAGTATTCATATTACTAATCTGAAAGCACCTTTGCAAGTTATTTTTTACTGTTGCTAAACTGAATTTTAGGTCATGAGATAGAGCTTTGTGTTGTTAAGTTAAATTGTTTCGCTTTTTGAGCACCCTAAATATTTTCACAAATCTCTGCAGATTGAAATTGTTCTTCATAGTTTGCTCCAAACGAGTTCTCAATAGCTCGTGAGACTTATCAAATAGATTCCGGAAAGTAATACAGTGCAACCAATATGGTTTCAAACGGAGAAAAGCGATATAAAATTATTAATTTCATTATTTGATCTGCCACGCAAATAGAAATAAACTAAGTTATGAACGAAAATAATTGAATCGCTAATTTGATGCCAGCAAGTGTGATTTAACTTTGACCCCTCTGAAGCTAATATTTTAATAAAGCCTGTAAAAAGTTACATATAATAATGATCGCATCTTCTTGATATTCAATTATTTCTTTGCAATGAACAACATTATCGAGCCATGGACATATTTTTATGCATTCCGAAACATTGAACAGTAGAAGCAAAATATCACATCCCCTCATGAGCGATGCTACCGGATGCTATGTAATACAGGATAATGCTTACCGAGGGAGATAAGAGCGTACTATCTTATTTTCGCTACATTGCAGGATATAATCGTCTCTGACGTCAGACTGAAAGTGGAGCATTTGCCCTATAAGCTTTTCTTACAATGTAATAGAAGCATTGCCATTGGGATAGAGACAACGATGCTGGACATGCAATGGAGGTGTTAAAATGCAATGCAGTTTAAAGTTACTTTAAGAAAATTGTGCAATTGAGAAGACTTAAATAGTTGCTGTTAAGGATTCCAAGTTTTCGAATTTGAAATGCATATTCACGTACAAAAGCGTAAGATAAGTTAAATTTAAGAGAAACTATGCCCATAGGTACCTTTCAAACTTGCTTTTGCCGCACTATTCAAAATTGATTTTGAAATCTATTATAACACTTGAAATCTATTATAACAATATCTCTATGTGGTTTCGAAAGTATATTTAGATGAAAAGGTTACTATCTTGCTTTGATTCTGCTTTTAATAGCTTGAAACTGTATGTGCGACAAGTACTCTATACGAAATTCAGCAATGAACAAGTGTATTAAATTTTGGTTTCAATGTATTCGTGTTATTAATGAGACACTTTTCATCAATATTTGATAAGCCTTCAGGATATTTTACTCAAAATTTGAAAGCAAGAATTTGTAAAACTAAAGCCAAAAAATGCCGGAATATTAAATGGCAAAAACCGAAACTTCATAACTTTGCGATTTTCTCTCAAACATTTCTCAATTCAAGCTTAATGTAAAAAAAGAAAACGTTTTCGATTGAAAGTGCATGAAATTCATCCAAAAAGAAATAACAAACAGGGCAAAACCATAAAGTGGAAGTAATATTTACACAAATACCATAGGAACGTTTTTTGATGGTACTCATGTTCTACTTTTTCTTTTATCCAATTTCTGCCTGCAAACATTCCCATTATGCTCGTAGTTCAAATTTTTTTAAGGATCTTTCTATTATTATCGTTTCTAATATTTTCCGCATCTCAAATTCAACGTTTCAGCAGGTATATGAATACTGAAGGAGAAATATCGCAGAAGTAAAAAAGGACTCGATATTCACCGGATACACCAAACAGCAAGCTACTCAACGTTCAGAGTCTTGATTGATAGAAATGTATCAAGGAAACACGTGCCACTTGGAGGAATCTATTGCTATTTTTAGAATGTAAAAAAACAAGGAGCCTAAACGAAATCAAAGGTAACAAGCAAATAAGAATGTCGTAGGTATTTGTATGGAAATGAAATTAAATTTCATAAACATTTATTGTGGATGAAAGATGATTTGAATTTTTTTGCCTGAAGTGAAGATAACTAAACGCTATTTTCATGAAAAATGCAAATGAGGAACAAATGATGTGTGGCATGATATTTTTGCCTTTGATATACTTCATGTGTTTGTTATGATAACGCGATTGTTTGTTGAACAATAAAAGCTTTATTTTACAAACGCGCTTAATATTTTGTCGATATGTAACTTGGAAGCATTATAGCACCAGCCAAACTATTTTCAGTCGATTAAGAATCGTGTTTGGAATATGTACTTCTATTTATGAAAAGCAAGCTCTAAAATAAAATAGAATATAGGTTCTAAGAAATCAAATTGTTATACTGTGTGCAATTAAAAATCACAATCAACTACGGCCGAAAAATCCACACAAAGATCCTGTCAGCGAATTTCCTGCTGTTCGCTCAATATTCTCTAATAAGCTCTTGCTCTAGAAAAAAAAAATGGTATTTATCAGTTCTCTGGCAACTGTCGGCATCTAGGGTAACACTCTGAGCACCCAAATACGTAAAACATTTCTTGAACTTCGTAATAAACGGTGAAATGACTTACTATGCGCACAGGCACCTGGGTCAAATTGTCTCTGGAAATTGCTCAAGCTACTGAAGAACAAAAAATTTATACTTCCTACCTTGCTCCTTCCTAATGGCAATGTCGCTCATACTGAAAGAGAAAAAGCTGATGCACTTGCTGACTCCTTTCAAAGCTCACACAAGCTTACGCTTCTCTGCAGTGACCCCGACACCAGTCTCCAAGTAGACCTTGAAATCGCCAAACTATCAGAAGCCTGAACCCATTTCCAACCTAGTGATTTTTGCTCTCCCGCAGAAACAAAATCCCATCTCAAAAGCTTGAAATTCAAATCCGCGCCTGGTGATGACGGCTTGCCGAACGTCATTTTTAAAAACCTTCCTAGGAAGGCCATAGTTTTAGCTACATTTATTTTTAACTGCTGCTTAATAGGATACTTTCCTTCTGCTTGGAAAAACGCAATCGTCTTTTCAATTTTAAATCCAGGTAAAAATTCTAGACTCTCCAGTAGCTACCATCCTATCAGCTTACTAACTTCCTTTAGTAAACTTTTCGAAAAAGTTATCCTTTCCCGTATTCGAAAAGAACTCGAAGCTACCTCCACTATTCCGGACTTTCAATTCGGTTTTCAGCCTGGTATGTCCACCACTCATCAGCTACTCAGAGTTGTTCACCACATTAATGATAATTTCAAAACAAAACGCTCAACTGGTCTCATAGCGCTTGATATTGAAAAAGCCTTTGACACAGTATGGCATGACGGCCTAGTTTTCAAACTTATTAAATGCTCACTGCCCACCTACCTATGCAGAATTGTCCATTCTTTTTTAGACTCGCGCACTTTTAATGTAAAGACACTTACATTATCAAAAAAATTTGGTTTACCTGCCGGAGTTCCACAAGGATCAGTCCTTAGTCCCACACTGTATAATATTTTCATGTCTGACCTCGAAAAATCACCACGTAGCAACTTTGCTATATATGCTGACGACACTGCAATCTTCGCCAGTGAAGCTGACTCAGCGCTGATAATTAACAATCTCCAGGAGCAATTATCTCTCATAGATCAGTTTTGTAAAATAAACTCAAATAAAACTCATGCAGTTTTCTTCACAAAAAAACGTGCACAAAAAAACATACCGAATTCGCAAATAAATGTTCTTGGATCAATTGTTAATTGGTCAAAAGACATTAATTATCTTGGAATCTATCTAGACTCAAAATTAACGTTCCACTCGCACACTGAAGGCATCAAATCTAAAATATTGAAAAGCATACGCTCCTTATACCCACTTATCAACAGGAAGTCTAAGCTGTCACTACACAATAAACTGCTAATATACAAATCCGCGATGCAGCCTATTATCCTATACGGTTGTCCAATATGGATTAGCTGTGACAGTTAACCAGCTTCAAATACTCCAAAAGAAAATGCCTCAAAATCATATTGAACAAGCCCTACTACTTCTCCACCACTCGCCTGCACAAGCTGGCAAAAGTCAATAAAATCAAGTCTAGAGCTCTTATTCTGCAACAAAAGTTCTTTGGTAAATGTGCACGTTCGTCTAACGCACTAATTGCATCCTTGAATCGTGCGTAAGGTAGTGTATTCTCCAATACATTTCCTTAATCTAGTCTATAATCCCTAGTTATAAAAACTATCCTCAGTTTAGTTTAAGTTTTCTAGTAGGTTTTAAGCTAATTTTGCCTAATCTGAGATAACTTGTAATTCTATATACAAATAATCATTTCTAAATTTATATCTATTAGTAACTTAGCTGTAAAGGCATTGTCTAAACTCTAGATTTAACTCAAACACTGTAAATATTTCTAAATCCGTTCGATCATTAAAATAAAGCTATTATTAATTAATTAACTAAGGGTACTTAAAGATTTTGTAAGCTCTGGTTCACCTCCAAAGAACAAATTTCCCAAGAACGAAAATGACGTTTAGAATTAAAATCAATGACGAAATACAATCCAAGTTTTGAAACTAGCCCTATCGCGCCCAGTGTGGGTACACAAGTACTGCACAAGTAGTTGAGACGACGAAAAGTGGTAGCTGATGTTACATGAAGTCTATCACATTATTATTATACTATATATCACGATTTCATTTTTCCTGTAAACTATCATTAGTGAATAAGCTTTATCAGCGTCTACGGTTCAGCCTAACGAATCCATAGAAGCCAACCGAATTGATTAATGAAGCAAACACCCTTTCGGAAGTAAATATTTTTATCAACTGAACGAAGGATAGGATAATTTTTCCACTGGCCAGACCACACATGTGCCAAACAAAAACATTTTAACAATAATTCATGTTTACATTGCTTCTGGCTAGCGTGATAATTTAATCGGTGCTAATCATTATAGAAAACAAGAATTGGTAACAGATATTTAGAAAAATCAAGCTGTCATGTAGGGTGGTGCTTCTGAAGCTTGGCTTTCACATGATGAAATAGGAAAATTTCTTCGTTTTATAAAGACAAAATTTCGAAAAAAGAATCTAAAATGTGTAAGAAATAAATGTATAATAAAAATTAACTAAAATCATTTTTGGAATTTGAAAAATAAAACAAAACAAAAATTCACTAAATAACATAGACGACACCAGAAAACATTAATTAGTTTTATCGAACACCTGCTCTATATTGCATTTTGAAAGCCACATTATTTCCAACTATCTCAAAATATTAAGAAAAACTAATTATCACCGTTAGCACGATTACATGTGAATGAAATTAGCCATATCACTTGATTTTCGTTACAGTACGCTGCTTTGGCTTGAAACTAGCTCTGGATTATGTTAAGTGTGGGGGAGCAGGTCTATCAGGCCATTGGCATGATGAACGAACGATTAGCTATGTAACGTCTGATGGCGGCTAGTGACGAAGTCATGCAACCGTTTGCTTACAATGTTTCGAGTTTAATTGATGAATCCGATTAGATGGTATTTCTCTAGACAGATATATAGACTAAAGACAGTACAGATGCATGGATAGACAGCGTCTCGTCAGAACGACACAAGTCAATACTGACCGGAAGATCGTTTAAACAACTGGGTGGCTACCACCAGGCACATCGTATACTTGTAATGCTCTAATTAATGATAGAATTCCGTCAATGTAGCGATCGGATACTTTAACTTGGCTTCAAGTAAATAAATTTACGTATACTTGTGCGAGTATATTTGAAACGCTGACTGGAACATCATCTGGGTTAGAAAATTGTGTGCGTTGAATATTTATGGCAATTCTATTCTATTTCTGGAATATAATTTTAGAATTAAGGCTCATAAGTTTATGTTTGTGTAGCTGTCTGCTTCAACATTTTGAGTGCCAAGCTAGTTTTGATAAAATACTCAAAGTTTTCTGTTGTCAAACAACTATTGGTAAGTATCTATATGTATCCAAATTAAACATTCAATTTATTTTTTGCATGACAAGTAACTTTCATTCAAATCTGAATAACATATGACGCAAGGTATGTATATAGATAGTATCCTGAGTTATAATATATAGCTAAAAGGCTAAGTTCTAATCCAGTGGTCTCATTGCGATGAGCGATTGGTCCCCTGTGATGTCAGAAACAGTGTACAAATTTCACTATAATATCTTTGGATGCTTTACTCACTGTATACCAGTTTATTTCTCAATTTATGACAAAAAAGTTTGACGAAAATCAAAGGAAATATGCTACTTGAAAATTTTTTAAATCATAAGCATGCATCAGATATTGCTCGTTTTGTTCTGAATCAGACTTTTTGGTTTTTGTAAAAAATCATGTATATTTTCCAGTCTGAGGTCGAAATTCACTTTAGATATTTCAGTTTAGATTTAGGAATTTTACTAATTCTATGAGGTATATCGACTTTTAATTAAGACGGCGTCCATAAAAAAGGAGATAGATACCTATGTTGTAAATAACTATCGTCCCAACGCTAAATTTTCATGTGCTGGTAGACTACTCAAAGTGATAATCAGTAATGTTATGGTGTTTTGTAGCAAATCAATCTCATCTTTTTTCCAATATGATTGCATGATAGGTAAATCTGGAATTCAAGACTTGGGGCGACTGTGTTGACACGAACTTCAAGAAGGCTTTTGACAAGCTGGATCAGTTAATATTGTTCTGTAAACTCTGTTCATTTAACTTTGCACAACTATTTCTTAGCTGGATAGATGTGATATCTGGTGTTCCTCAAAGAAGCTACTTAGGACCTTTACTATTTCTTTAATATAGAAATGATCTCCCATCTTCTATGAAACATTCTTCCATATTACTTTATGCGAATGACGCTAAATTTTTTAAATAGGTGTCAAATATTCGTGACTACTTTGAACCTTAATTATTAGTAGTGCTTCAGCAACTCCCTAAAACCCGAGCAGGAAAAAATTTTTTTAAATAAATGTTAGCTCAATAGAGATTTAAAAAAATTGTTTTTGAAAATAAAAAAAAAAATCTGAGCAAAACGGATAAATGAATAGCCATCCGTAAATGACTGAAATAAATATTTTTGTATTTAAAATATGGCACTTTTTTCAAAATTTAAGGATACTGAAATTCATAAAGGAGACGACACGAGTATAAGAGACGGACATATGAGAAGCTCTAAATCTCTCTCCAGCTCCAGTCAATTATAGCAAATCTCAAGTGGAGAAAAAGTTGCCATTTAACGTAAAAATATAAATTGTGGCCAAATGTGATTTTTCATATTACAATTTAGAAAAAAAGAATTAAATTATCGAGAATCTCACAGTAAAAAAAGGGGTCCAAAATGTAATTATGCAGAATTTATTGACAATTACATACTATGGCTATTTATAGAGAAACTTTCCCACCCAATTTGGAGAACTGGAACCCAATAATAAGTACTTGATTTAGGAGTACTTTGAAATAATAATTTTATTTTCGACAGTCACATTAACGCAATCTTAATAAAAGCTTCGTCTATTTTGCCTATTTGTGTGAAGGCGATCCAAAGAGTTGTATGGCATACATCCAATCTTAATCCTTATCCTAATTAGACTGATACACGAGTGTGCCTGTTTAGTTTGGGCGCATAATCATCAGGTGTAGCTTGACCATATCGTGTCTGCTCAAAAAAAGTTTCTATTGTCTTGTTTCCGAGAGCTTACTTGGTCAGATCCTCTAAGTATGCCACCTTACAATAATCTTTTTAGTTTACTGGCCGTGGACACACTTGAAAACAGACGAGAACATTTTTAAATCATTTTGCTGCTAAGCTCTTCACAAGGAGTATTTTTTCTGAACACATTTTAAGTCAATTTCAGTATTTTATTGATCCCCTCTTATCAGAGCAGCTACGTCTTCAATGAACTTGTTTCGTCCATAAAATGAAATTTAAATCGTGCTTACGACAAATTTGATTTTAAACTCTTTTTTTTCAGATGAATTGGCGAAAAATAATTCACTTTGATAGCTTAGTTTATATGTTTGCAACTTTTTTAGTAATAAGTCTTATTAGTATGTATTATACGAGATTTCTCGAAAAAAAGAAATAAATAAATTATGGGCTTTTCTTCTATGTACATAGTCTTAATTCCTATGTAACATAGGCCGAACTACTGTGATTATAATCAAGGCACATATAATTAGAGTAGGCGAATTAAAAACAGCTTTTCAATAATTTGGTGTAGCCTAGTGGGTAAAGTGTTGGCTGTTAAAGAATAGGGCTACGGACTGAATTTTTTTGACATAATTAAAAATTAAGAAATAAAATTTCAGTAAAGTAACTTGAATATTTCACAATTTACCATAGTTAAAATATTGAATTTCTCAAAAACGAGGAAAATTTAGCTTGTACATTGCGTTTTATTAGGGCAGGAAAGTACGACTTTGGGGGCTATAATACAGAGCGTCTACAATATGATTTTTTCGCTATATTTTGTCATAGTCCTGAAATCAGCTATGTTTAGCGCCATAAATATACATACAAATTATGATCTCTGGCGCCATAATTTTCGAATTATTTTGAGTTGAGAAAAAAATCTTAAAGCATTTCCAAGCAAATTAACGTGTTGTTTGATTTTATCTATTCAAATTATACTCAAACCATTTTCATATGTAGTATTTTATGGCAAGATATGATCCCATTAGTAAACAACATCTTGGGTTTACCGGTGAAAAACTTGGATAATTGATTTTAGCAAGCCTCTATTTGTTCTATTTTTCAATGTCTGTACTTTATGGTGGATGCATTAAAATTTCCCAACCGAACTCTTCCAATTTTTGAAAAGTCGTCCAAACTATGTGCTACCTCGCATTGTCCGATTTGGGGCGCGTTTTTAGCAATAGCTTTTCGGAAATCGAGTTAGATAACTGATAGAAGACATCAGAATTTATAGCTCATAATACACGATACCATTCCAGTTGATATGAAAGTTTCGTTGAAAGCAGGTTTAAAAAGAAAGACGTTCTACTGATCGGGCTGCTGTTATAACTTACTTTAAGAGTGATTTTTGCAAAAAAATTTTGATTTGCCACAGAAGCAGTTTTCGAATGCCCAGATCATCAGTTGCAATAAGTTCACATTATATAAAATTAAGCTAGTTATGAAACAAAACATTAAAGCAGCTGCGATTTGGAGAAATAGTTGCATTGAATTCTTTTTGCCATAACAACGAAAGATTCCTGTAACGGAAACAGGAATCGATTATTAATTCAACTCCGAGTAGCATCACGTATTCCCGAGGCAAATGACGACGACATTTTGGACGCTAGAGGATATGCACTGGCATACGTAAATTTCAAATCACCATTTGCTTGAAATTTTCCTAGCATACAGAATCAGACACCTTGCATTTCCAGTATTATTTGCATTCCCATTATTTAGGTATAGAGCAGGAGAAAGAAAAATACTTGGGAATGTATCCATTCAAGATTACCATACGCTGTCATGGAACATCAACAACTAAAGGAACGTGAAAAGGCAATCAAATTCACATTAGTTTCAATACAAATTGTAAAAAAACAACGCAATATGGACGTACTGGAAATGGACAAATGACAGATTTACTAAAGTTCTATTGACGAACAATCAGCACCAGAAGTAGACACTCTGTCAGTTATTTATTATTATTAACATTTCTGCATAACTCATTTTGTTTAATTACTTGCAGCTAAAACAATGATTATTATAACAAGAATTAAGATCATATTTTCAATACCTCATAATTTAAAAAAAAAAAAACAATTTAACAGTAAATTTTGAATAATCACCAGGAATAAAAATTAAGGATTAGAGTAATATCATTAAACAACATAAAAATAAAAAAATCACCCAATTGAGAATATTTAAATTAAGATCAGTCAATATACAAAAAAAGTTGTAGCTCAATGATTCTCTTTTTTAGGCAATTCTTTGAAAATTTTCGGCTAACTGTGTATAAATCAAAATCATGTGATTTGAAACGTTTTGAAAGATGCGCTTTACAAGAAAAAATAACATAAGACTAGACTACTTAAGCAACAACGTAAGAGAAGAAAAAAAAAGTTTAACGCATCCGAACCGCTTGAAAACTGTCTTTGAGTGACTAAAAAGAGTGGAAAGACCTTATACACTTTTTTTGTAGTATCATATAACCCATTCCTTATCCAAAGTAACAAAACCCAACTATAACACAAATGATGAAAATGTTCAGTGCTGGCAACACTTTCCCAACGAAGTAGCAATAAATTTACCATAGGAAGCTCATACTTAAATCAACTTATCCTTTGAATTTCGTTCTCATCGCAGGATTTTATCGAAAGTTTCAGCGGTTAAACGTTGTTTGAGGCTGCCATCCGAAAAATGTTCAAAACTCGGAAAAATTCAAAATTCTTATTTTTATTGCAAATGCTTGCATATGAGTGCATAATTTGAAGCATCTGTTGGTGCAATATATACGAAAATGTGTGATGCTCGAAACCCTGTGTTAGCAGCATAGCCAAAAATATCCGTAATCTGCTTCACGTTAAGTTAAAGCCACCCTGTGAATTTCGTTTAAATTGAATGACTGCGCTGGAAGTTATAGGGGTGAAAAGAATATTGGGATTGTTGCTAATTGTCATTGCAGGATCATTCCCATTTGCAAATCTAATAACATAATCGCTTAATAAAGAAATTCCAAAAAAATACTAAAATGATCATAACTGGCAGTCCTTTCATGATTTTTTTACGAAATTCCTACGGGATTCGGTTTATATTAAGGCCCATTTACTGCATGAACTTCGTTTTGATTTCATGACTGGACCGGAAGTTATAGGGAAAAAGCTTTATTTTGGTGAGCAAATTTGTAAGATTTAGGAGACAAAAATCACCATAGCTGGCAACTTTATTTTAATTTTTCAACCTAATTTTCACTAAAATTTGTCTAAAAAAGGTCCAAATATTGTGTGAATTTTGTGAAAATGTGATAGCTGAATCAGAAGTTATAGGCCAAAAAGCAGTTTTTTTCTCAGTGATTTTTCAAGATGGTATCACTGCCACAGGGTTGTCCAGATTTTGAAATTACTTGTATCAGATTTGTTCCTAGTTAATACCAACATGTCCTGTAAATTTCATTATGATCGGATTATCCATTCGTCAGTTCTCGTGAACAGAAGTTTTGAGTGCTGAAAATAGAGGTAATTTGGTGATAGTTTGCCGTTCTTGTGCAAATCGCAATTCTGAAAATTTCAATTTGACATGATGGACAAAAGTTAAAATTTATCAATAATTTGAAGTTTTTGTCAAAAAGCAAAATAAATTCAGGAAGGTCGATGATTCGAAGGATTTTTTTTTCAGGAGCCTGCCGTAGCCTCCGGATTACCCGCACTGTCTTGAAAATCCATGTGTATTAAATCTTAGTCAACATCAACACGCTCTGCAATTTTCACGATGATCCAATGTTTCTGTGAGAAGTTATGACATCTCAAAATTTGAAAAAAAAATCTTTACCTACTTTTTGGCCCTCAGCATCCACACATGCCTCAAAATTTCCAATTTTATATCATAGACAAGCTTAAAACATAATAAGTTCTCATTCCCAGTATTTTTTAACAAAAAATACTGGGAATGAGAAGTACCTGAAGTTCATAACCGGTTGAAGTACCTGAAAATTCACTAAAATGCCCGCTGCCGATTAAAGATAAACGATTAAAGATATCTGAATTCTAGCAAATTATGGACCCACCCATTATATACATCTATGTCCTGCGACCATTTTAGTCCAATCGCCAACTTTATAGTAAATCGAAAGTGGAGACCACGCTACCATTTATTGTGAGAATAAAATTATGGGAAACACGAATTTTTATTCAATTTCAGTCAAGAGAATTAAATTAATATGTAACACATTCTATAATGAATGAAAATTAAATTCAACAATTTCTGGAATAATAAGATAAAAAGTTTATATGATAACAGATTCGAATTTCGTGATTACCATAAGTATGGAGAATTTCCCAATCAATTTGGAGAACTAAAAAAACACAGTAAAAAGCAGAGCCAACTCTACAACAAGCCTATTGCGATTAGGATCATACAAGCAACGAATTCTCGAGGTATTTTGCTTGGCGCATGCTAATTGTGTTTTATCTTCCTATCTTTCTTCTAACTTTTTTCTTTCGGAACTTCGGATAGGTGTAAATACATGCCGATCAGGCTATTTTTACACAAACATTCAAGTTCCAGCTCTACTCACTTGCAACAAACTTAGTAGAAATTAAGACGTGTATTAAACTAAGCCTAGAAAAAACTATGTGTCTTAAAAATTGTGTATTTAATATTGCTAGTGCAAGGTACACCAAGAAATATTTGTAAAAGGCATACATTAAATTACGTTAGTTGAGTGGATTCAGTGAAGGTGTAAAATTAATTAAGTAGTTATTATATTTTGGTTATTTTACTTTGAATTTATTTGCAATAAAGTTTTTTGTGGATAAGGAACTAGCGATATTTTTCATCCGCTACACACTTCAATTATTTTTCAGAATAATAATTTTGTACATTGTACATAAACTGTGGAACAGGTAGTATGCTACCCAAAAAATGCCATCATGCCCAAAAAGCTAAGCCATTATCGGTTGATAAATTATGTCTTTCTGTTATTATCTCAGAATATCTATTATGAAAGCAGTAATAACTGCACGTTTCACTATTTGACCCAAAATATACATTTCTTTCTAGGAGAACAACTTGCTATTCAGTCATTACAGCATCGAAGAAACATTAAAACCAAAAAGAAACGATTGAACGATTGAAACCTTCGAGAAATCAATTTGATGTCAATATCAAAGTGCACATTGTACTAAAATGTTGAGAACATATGTTATTTTCAATATCTTCTTTACACCCGTCCATTACAAGGCCTTTCCATCCGGGACCTTCGTTATACACCACGTTAAACAATAGATTCCGGATACTTCGATCAAATCATTCTACAATTTATTATATTTAGAATCATCAGCGCTACAAGGCTATCGTTTCGGGAGCCTTTGCACGCGTGAGAGCTATTCAATAGGCAGACGAGCAAGTCCTGATGCGGCATCATACGCGCTGGATACGAGAACATGACTTTCCTTTCAAAGAGCTCGTTTCGATGTTGATGGACGGGTATTGACCCAAATCAACTACAATCACGAGAACTTGCTTTTATATTATCATCCTTCGCCACGTATCGGGTTCGAACTCCCTTCCACTCGACCTCGAACTTAACACCCTCTCGCTTCAATACACGCGATCCAAGGGTAGTTTTTTCTTCTCTCAAATCGTCGATTTGTCATAGGTCAGTCTTCTAATGTTTCGAAGGAGATGACTTGATGCTCATAGTTTGATTGCTGTTCCCGTTTAATAGTAGAAAGCTTTCGACGCTAGAATTGGAATCTGCACTTTAGATCGATTGATGGGAATGGGCTAATCGCAAAGTAAATGAACAGTCTCACTTTCAACAAAAGTTCAAAGGTCGCTTGCGTCTACAAGCTTTTAATGACGAACTTCGGTGTGTTAATGGAATACATTTGTAACTTTAATTGTTCGGACAAGACTCGCCTAGGAGATGGGCAAAATGCCTCATGACACACCACTGATCGCTCTTTTTTAGAGTATTTTACAGTATTACGCCGTACTCTCAGTACACTGTTCGCTTCGTATTTCATTAAGTTTATTCAAACGAAAGCTTTCGCTCATAGACTATGCTGTGCTTTTTTCAGGCGCTGCACTGTAAGAAAGAGCTATGCCTCACGTGTCATGAGGCATTTTGCCCATCTCTAGCCTAGTCCTAAGGAGACATTTATTCCAGACGAAATTACTCTGTAAAATAGAAACTCGTAAATACACATAGATTGGCAAAAATAAATTCGGTTTATTTGCTGGTTGTGGCTTCGTGTGAAATAATCATTGCATCTCCAGTCTTTACAGCCTCGACCACATGCATTTCACGCAGGCAAATGGCAATCCCACACGGCACCGTATCGATCGACCCAGACACCAGAATTGCCTACCCTGCAAGCCATGTGAGCCGGGGAGTAGATTTTCAAAGAGGATGAACCTTTCTCATGGATAAGTAGTCAGCCAACGATGGAATTGACATGTTCAGCATAAAATTCGAGTAGTGCTCATTGACTGTATTTTTGGAAGCACTCGGTTTGGCTGGTGAACCCAAGCAATTGTTTAGCGCATTCATGAATAGAACTGAATTTATTGTTATTAAGATGAATGGCGAAAGATCTCGAAACCGAGGCATTCAACTGAGCACTGAGCAGTTGAGTAGTGTGTATGGAATAAATGAATTTGTGCATACTTTAAAATTATTCTTTCATAGGAATAATGAATACATTTGGAGTTTTTTTCAAATTAAAGTAGTCAGTTTTGAATTGATCCTGACAAAAACATGCAGCATGAAAAGAATTTTGCAGCATGAAAAGAATAGTGATGATTGGAGAAACTACATTAAATAATCTCATTCCTTTAAATATTCTGGACTCCAGCGATTTCAATCTAGTTAGTACATTTTATGGCAATGATTTGCAGCAAATAGCTCCGACACCTAACCAAAATGGAAATTGGTTAGATCTAATAGCTACGACGATGTAGTGGCTAACTCAACTGTTGATGCAGAAAATTTTTTTGCCAACACTCTTCACCACTCTGCGTTCACAGTTGAGTTGTTATCTACATCTGATATGTTCACTTCCCTATCTTACACTAACTCTATTGTATATGACTTTCGCAATGCTGATTATAAGAGCATTACAGATTGTCTTTTCAGAGTTAATTGGGCTAGTAATTTTTCAACGCTAGAATTAGATGACGCTGTATCATTATTTTATGAGCTGGTTTTTGACGCCGGTTTTGACACCCCAAAGATCAAGAGAAAAGAGAAAATATCTGAACCATGGCTTGATAGCAATCCAAGGTATTTGCGGAATCAAAGAAATAAACTTTACAAAGTAATTACAACCAGCACTGATGTCAGAGATGATATCAAGGATAAACATAATGAATTAGCTCAAGAATTCCTGACGAAATCCCGTGAAGCGTATGAGCGCTATGTTAATATCATGGGCGAAAATATAATTCATGATCTTAAAAAGTTTTTAACTAGAGAGGAGATTGCAAACGCCATCAAAGATCTTAATGTCAACAAGGGTCCTAGTCCTGACTTAATACCTCGTAATTTCATACTCGAATGCATGGAGTTGCTTATCTTACCCGTGTATTTAATTTTCAACAAATCACTTTCTTGTGGGGTTTTACCTTCTTTCTGGAAATCATCTCATCTGACCCCGATTTTTAAATGTGGTGATAGGCGGTCAATTGATAATTACAGAGGTATTGCAATACTATCAGTATTGCCGAAACTATTTGTAAAAATTGTCTGTGATAAGCTCACAACTCTAATAGAACCTCTTCTAAATGAACAACAATATGGTTTTAAAAAAGGCAGGTCAACTTCTACCAACCTCGTGATTCTCGTCTCAGATGTTTTCTGTGGCATGGAAATAGGGCATCAAATTGATACCATCTACACAGACTTCAGCAAGGCCTTTGATTGTGTTGATCATGATATTCTTCGAATCAAACTACAGAAATTTGGTATCTCGGGTCTCTTATTAAACTGGTTAGACTCTTATCTTCGAAATAGGACGCAGTACGTTAAATTTCAGGGTATCCTATCCAAAAAAATTGTTGTTTTATCAGGTGTACCAAAAGGTAGTCACTTGGGACATATTTTATTCAATATTTTCATATCGGATCTTTCTTAAGTTTTAGCAGACATCCCTCACCTTTTTTATGCAGATGATCTGATAATATACCACACACTCAGTTTTCGTTCAATTGAAACTGCTTTCTCTTGAGTAGAGGTGCATGCAAAATAATCTCGACATTAATGTCAGTAAATGTCAAGTCATTAGATTTTCTCGCAAAACCAGTAATATAAATTTTGATAACCGCCTCAATAATGTTGTAATCAATAATATTGACAATGTCATCGACCTCGGGGTTACTTTGAATAAAAAGCTGCGTTTTAATTTACGCTATGACAAAGTCTTAAGCATGGCTAATAAGCAGCTTGCGAAGGAATTATAAAACCTATGGGTCACGAAGTCTGTATACATAGCTCTAGTTCGGTCATTGCTCGAATATGCATGTATTGTCTGGCACCCTACCTTTGATGTCCATAGCGATAGGATCGAATCGGTGCAGAAGCAGTTCTTGCTATTTGCGTTGAGAGATCTGTATAATCCTTGCGAATTTAATAATCTACCTTCATACAGATACAGGCTAAGTCTCTTAAATCTATCAAGTCTACCTTCGCGGAGGATAGCCATATGCTCCTGCTTTACTTTTGATGTCATTAGGGGCTTGATCAATGTTGTGTCCCTGTCCAATAAGATCACCTTCAACGAACCAGTAAAGCAGACGAGGCACACACGTTTACTGAATGAATACCGACACCACACAGTTTACGCCAACAATAAGCCAATCAATAGATGTTGCAAAATATTCAATAGCTTCTCAAAACACTATTCCCCAACCATTTCCTGACCTAGGTTTAAAATTGCTTTGACTAAGGTGCTCACGTTATGAATGCCCTATCCAATTCCCTACCAAAGATGGTTATATTTTTAAAATTCTTTCATTATTGTGTATTGTACAAATTTATATAAATTGTTAAATATTAATTGTAAATGTTTTTTGTACGCCTTGTTTGGTTGAAATAAATAAATCGAAAAACTTTTCAATTGATATTTTTCGGTCATTACATTAAAATAATAAAATAAACGCATAGACATAATAGACATGCACCCTTAGAAAACCATCTTTAACAATATCATATTCTTGTCATGGCAACTGCCCACATTGCATCATCATCGTATGCGATAATTCCGCACCCCAAAAAAATACTAACATTAATTCGATAGATGATCGAGTAACGATTAAAACTACTTACTGCCAGTTTCACATGATAATAAACGATTACCGATACTGCAATCACTTCAGCAATAGCTAAAAAGTTGAAATAAATACAACACCAGCTAATATCAAGGCGACAAAAAATTGCGTCAACAATTTAATTTGATTCATTATGCCGGTGGATTGCTCGACATTGTGACGTTATTTTCAATCGCAGAAAAGCCATTTGTCTCAAATAAAACCGTTACCGAATCTAAAGAGAATAATTTCCACGGTTGATTCGATCCGTTCGACTTTTAAACGATAAACTATTATAATTGATTTGTTGTTGCGATAAAAACGAATCAATTTCGATTTGATTATTCTTTTTCAGTGCCATCAGACTATATTTTAGCTTGCGATTAAATCGTTGTGATTTTTTCAAAAATAAATCGTGTTTGTGACGATGATGCATTTTCAACGCAATAACGTATGAGTGCTTTTATCGTCGTCATCATCGTCAAAAATGTAAAAATCGCTAAGCAAATGCGTCAGTGACTTAAGAGCTTTTGATTAAAGGTCGTTTTGCAAGTAAGATATGATCTTATCTGGCATGTTTGGATTTCTAGGTGGCTTTTTTTCTGGAGTTTGTTGTTTTTAAACTATAGCAGACAACACGCACTCATTCATTTTTGCACAATCTCAACGGATTAGTGACTTTAACTTATAAATTATGTTGCGTATCAGTTAATAAATTTTTTTTTCACTTTAGCTTACTGACAACATCGAATTGAGTTTGCATGAATATTTTTTGTTTAGGAAATCACTGTGGCTTGGGACCTAGCTTCCAGTTATTGATTGAATTACTTTGATTAATATGTGAGGAAGGGGGTACATATGGACCATAGGAGTTATAGTAAATTTCGATGGGGCTGGTGAATTTAAGACGATTTATGTGAATGGCAAACGCAAATTTTAGAAGTAACTTAAATATGAATTCAATTCAATTTATTCAAAATAATTCATTTTACAGGCAAGATGCCTAGTTACAAAGTGAATAAAAAATATAAAGGATTAAGATAAAATAAAAGATTAAAATTAAAAATAAAAAACTCAATAAGAATAGAAGTGCAAAAATTAGAATACAGTAAAGCAAAAATAGTTAACAAAAGGACTATGAATATAATAATAAAGCAGCAAAATACAAAAATACAGAATATGAATAGAAGTACAAAATTTGAATACAGTAAGAGTAAAAATAAAGAAAAATAAAAGTCTAGCGCATCGGAACCGCAAGAAAACTAATTTTCGAAGAAATTATCTTTGAGGGATTTAAAAATGTGTGAAGACGTAATACACTTCTTTGTAGTATCATGTCAACCATTTCTTACTCAAAGGAACAAATTTCATTTTTTGACAGCATTTCCTATAACACAAATGATGAAAATGTTCAGTACTGGCAACATTTGTCCAACACAGCAGCAATAAATCTAACATAACATGCTCGTGCTTAATCAACCTATCCTTTGAATTTCGTTTTCATCCAATGATATCACCGAAAGTTTAAACTATGTCTGGGGGTTGCCATCCGTAAAGTTTCCAAAACTCGGAAAATTTAAATATCGGTTTCTTATTTTATTGTAAATGCTTTGCTTATGAGTACAAAATGGAAGCATCTGTTGGTGCAATATTTACGAAATTATCTGGTGCTGGCAATTATGTGCTAGCGCCATACCTGCTTCACGTTTTGTTAAACCCACTCTATGAATTTCGTTTCGATTGAATGGCTGCGCTGTAAGTTATAGGAGTGAACATAATTTTAGAGTAGCCACCGTCCAAACTTTTTAAATTCTTGAAACGTAAATATTTTTTGTTAATTGACATTGCAGGATCATTCACATTTGGAAATTTTATGACAATATCGCTCGATAAAGAAATGTCCATAAATTACGAAATTCATCATAGCTGGCAACCCTTTAACAATTTTTCAACGAAATTCATATAGAATTAGAAATGCAACAAGATCCACTTATCACATGTATTTCGTTTTGATTTCGTTACTGCATCGGCAGCTATAGGGAAAAAACCCTTATTTTCCTGAGCAAATTTACAACATTCAGGAGACAAAAATTGTCATAGCTGGCGACCCTATACTAATTTTTCAACCAAATTTCTATGAAATCTATCTCAGAGTAAGGTTCACCTACTGCGTAAAATCTGGTGGCTAAATCGGAAGCTATAGGCCAAAAACCAGTTTTTTTTCTCAGCGATTTTTCCAAATGGCACCACTGTCAAAGTGTTGCCCGTATTTCAAAATCACTTCTATCATACCTGGTCCTAGTTAATACCAACATGTCCTATAAATTGCATATTGATCGCAATATCCGGTCGTCAGTTCTCGTGAACAGAAGTTTTGAGTGCTGAAAATAGAGGTAATTTAATCACGGGTTGCCGTTCTTGTTTACCGCGGGATTTTGAAAAGTTTTATTTGACTTGGTGGACAAAAGTCAAAATTTATCAATAATTTGAATTAATTTTCAAAAATCCAACATTTTTCAGGAAGGTCGATGATTTGAAGGATTTTTTTTCAGGAGCCTGCTGTAGTTACAGAGTTGCCCGATATTAATATTAATGATATTATTATTAATGATTAATTGATATTAATGATATCACTGAACAAGGGCGCAGAATGTTAGGCTTTATAATTAGGAATACACATCATTTTAACTATATTCAAGCACTAAAATCTCTATGTTTTTCTGTCGTTTAGAATCCTTATTATAAAACTCATTTCTTATCAATCAAAAAGGTTCAACACAAATTTTTACGTTATATTGGGTATGAACTTAACATCTCTACTGAGGCATTTTAGTATCCCAGCATCTTGTGTCTTTTAAAAATGGATACACTCGAGACTCGTAGATGTTACTATGATGCCTCGTTTTTGGTGAACATAGTTATATATATCTTACAGGAAATCTCACTTAGGGTGCCAGCAAGAAGTACAAGGACTAATTACCTCTTTCACATTCAGAGCTGTAGAACTAATTATGCACAAAATTAACCTATTGAACGGTTGAAAGCTATCGTAAACGTTGCTACTTTTCATCTGGATACATAACATAAATAAGGGTAGATTAAAAATATTTATATTGGATTTTTTCTTGTAAACGACTTTCCTTTTTAGACTTAATGTAGTAAATATCTTTGCTAGTATTAATTTAACTTTAATTTAACATATACTTCAGCTTCTGTATAATTATTTCTATGGACAGTTGTCCGTTTATAAATGAATAAATAAATAAATAATGTCAATAGTATCTACTATTAACAACAAGCAGGCACGATCATTAGCTAATGATAGACAGTATTGAAATTATGTACTCGTGTCATACGAAATTGTGTGTAATATCGTGCACGAAATGGTATACGAATGGTATCAACTTATTGAAATGATGCGATCGTCTCATAGAATTGTACTACGTTGTATTGAATTTCTTTTGCAGATTGCACTAAACGATTGAACCTAAAAGTGCATTGGCCGTGCTCCGCTTTGTTATTTCGTTAAATATCAACTAAAAAACGTTGGAGAAAGGTTTACTTTTTCTCGGTGTGCGGAAAAAAAATCGTTTTTGTAAATTACTTTATAAACATGGATTTTATTTGGTAAAAATGAAAGAAGAATTTCCCTATTTATTTGAAGTGGCAGATGTTTAACGATTAGCGGTTGGCGATAAAAGTGGCATACATTTTGTTTGCAAAGAGTGGTCTCTGAAAAGGTTTCCTAAAATAAAAAAATCTTACTGGAAATTTTCGACTGGGGATCTGCCATTAGATCCATAGATGCAAAAAATCTCACTTCTGACACCATTGTTGTGCTATTTTTTCTCCTGAAATACACGTGCAGGCATCGTAGATTAAAGGTTTTTCAAAATTATTCATATTTTCTACTATTCAGAACTTCAAAGGCGTTTATTTCAAAATTGAATTTTTCAAGTTGGCCGGAAGCATAGGTCAGACAATTCGCAACCGATTCACTTGAAATGTTGAATATATCTTGAAAACTGCATAGGATTTTTTTTATGTTGCATAATTCATTTGTTATTAACAATTTTCTGACCATTTTTCAGACATTTTTCCATTTTTCACTTTAGAAGAACGACCTTTCTGGCCTTTAGAGTGTCCTTAAAGTTAGAGTTCTTAAAGAATCGAGAGCTATTCTTTCGAATAATCAAACAACCTAGTGAGCGAGAAATTTAGACAAGTATATCCAAAAATTATCTGGGCTATTCCAGTTGTTCGACAAGCACATGCTAAGAGCTCCTCAATGAATAGAATCAGTTTAGTTTCAATTCAAAATTCAACCCAAGAAACAGCTTATTAAAAATGTTATTCTAAAAGTTTTATGTAAGTGGATTTTTTCAGTTTTAATTAAAATAAAAACCGTTTTACCTACACAAGCTTAATAATTGAAGCTCAGGAGCGAACAGAAAACACAAAATTGGTGTCAGAACTGGAATTTTTTGCGTTCAAAATAGATAAACTTTCTAGTCACTTGAATATACTTTACGAAACTAAAGGCCCATACAAATTATATTGGTTAAATTTTCTATTTCAGTTCTTAACAATTTCAAAAACATTTGACCTTTTCTCAACTAATTTATGCATTTTGAAGATATATGTACACTTTTAGATTTTTCTACCAAATTTGAATCATCTTTGGGCAATTAGTTCAAATTTCGAATACTTTTCTTTCAGTGTGAAAGTGTGAAAGAAAAAGTCAGAACAAGCTATACTTGATCGTTAAAGATAAATTAGGCTTCAAATCACTTAACTAGACTGAGCTCTGGCCAGCATAGGTAGTTCAATACATCCGAACCGGGACAAATCAAATAGTTATGTCTGACGTAGCCAAGGCCTATGAAAAAATCTGGTATGCAGGACTTATGATTAAGCTCTATGTAGGGACGAAATAACCACTGGTGAACTTTATTACACATAAAAAAAAAAACACTACAAAATTGAACGGGTGACGGCTAAGAAATAGACTGCCAGTATATATTCACATACTTTGGGCAGACTTTTGATGAGGCTGCTATCAACCAAATCCTTCAATTCATATTCTTACTAATAAAAAACAAAAACTTAAGTGTCAAAAGCCGATTGCTAATCTACAAATAGAAACTAAGATCGGCAGTAGTATACGGAAGTTTGGCCTCAAAAACGATCACACAAAAATTAGGAGTTTAAGTATAGCAGAGTGAAAAAGCGCTTTTCCAGAGAAATGGAGTCAAGGTGCAACAGCGCGAGCTCCAGACAGCCACAGTGCCTCGCTTACAATAAAACAGTAAATTATTCTTACGTGGTGCCCACACTGGGCGCTCATATTAAAATGTTCTGCAAGCGAAAACTAATAGCAAACTGGGGAAGTTCAAGTAAGGAGGGATGGAAAAATTATGCAACATGTTTAAAAACGTACATACAACATATTTTTGCAGTCAAAAATAGAACTTATCGCGATTGTACAAATCAAACCTCTCAGTTTGTGGGACTTTAATTTTCTATTGACATTAGTTTGAATGACTATTGGAGTTGATAAATCATTCCTAGCTGACGTTCTTGGAATTCTAGGCCAGAGACCATAAACATGCAGCTCCTAGCACCATTTTAGTATTCGTTTTCGTATTCGATGACCAAAAAAAAAATTCACGAATACTATTTTCGAATAACATAACTTATCGAATCGTCTCATATCAATTTACTATGTCCATAATATTTTTTCAATCGGGTCTATGGCTGATCAGCTTAATACTTAAGTACCATTCTATAGCAATGAAGCCTATCCTTTTTAAGCTCAAACATACTTAACATTGGCAGCGCTTCTCATTGCAGCACTAAATCCAAGAAAAATAATAATGGCTCCTCATGAAAATTTCATTCAACGACGCTGGTATGCCATTCGGATTGCCATACAATTGAACAGCCTGGGTACAATTTACAGCGACATAAATCTGCACATTTGCAAGTATAATAATTAATTAAAAAATGTGACAGAGCTAAGCCTATTATCGCACGACCACAGATAATAGCACGTTTTTATGAATGGCTCTTCTGTGCTAGCTACGATTTGCGTGCACTCGTTTCGATACGGGCCGAAAGGAAGGAAATGAATGAAAACGCTATTGAATTGGGCCATTACGATTAACCCATTATCGAGCCGCCGCGGTTTCTGTATCGCCATTGGAATTTCTAGCCAGTAACTACATAGCCATTGCATCGGAAAATGTTTATGCTTCTTAGAGTGTGTGGCTTCACTCTTTCCACACTTTGGTCATATACGATTGCGAATATAATGATTTATTCTTTTTGCCTCCTTGAGGGACAGTCATGCTCATTGCAAATCGAATTGTTAATGTGGGTCAGAATCAGCTACTGATCAAAGCGTATGTGTATGCATAAGTAAATATGCTTAAAATTACTGCTATGTGCAATTTTACAAGTGGCATCTAATTTCAATATAAGCCCTGTAGAAACGAGGTTAACGATTCCGATACCAGAGATAAAAAGCTAACTGGCTATGCAGCCACACCTCGGACGAATCAATGTGCAACTGTGCAAACAAGCTGGCGATGACGGGTGATTGGTTAGTATATGGTCGTTTTATGGAATGGCATTTACAGTTGGAGAGTATCCACATTCCGGCCATTATAGCCTGCTGTACACAACCGAGCATGATTGTAATGCATGTGCAGGCTGATTTTCCTCGAGCTACCACAGAAAATATTGATAGATATGCGACACATTTATCCGGAAGGGAAATCGTGCATGCAATCGTTGCTTTAAATGAATGTTAAAATAATGTAGATTGTTGCTTGATGGTGCTTTTCGTGTCGCTTGGTGACTTCATTTGCGAGTACATACTACAATTGCATTTCAATGAATATGGAAGTTGAGTTATTGGTTACTGGCACACTTTCTGATGCAGCATGTGGTCAAGATGGTTTGGATGGATGTACTTTCGACTTATGTATTACAGTTATGCTGGAGATCGATGGATATTTGTGTTAGACAAGTATAAAAGTGTTGGGTTTGAAAGGTTATAAAACTTTCTTAGACCAGTTCAATGAAGTTCTAACAGAGAAAAATATTATTACCGCACGGTGACTTTTTACAAGAAACCTGCTTTCTATCCGGTTTTCAAGAAATTGTGATATTCGTGTTTCATTCCCACCTAAACCAAATCATCAAGAATAAAACACTTATTTCGACACTTGTATGTTACGGAAATTTCTTCATAATAAACTGTGAAATAATCCAATCATATCAAAGCTCTTCTATGGCGAAGTAGTTTCATCACGATTGCATAGCAGCACGTCAGTAGTCTGACAGTTCCTGATTTCGATTATCTCATTCGCACATTTGCCATTATAGCTATATAAATATTTCTCCGCATCTTTGCGCACATATTCTTGATCAAACATTGAAATAGACCTGAAAACACTCACTCAACGCACGAATACACATCGTGTCCATTCCCATTACTTCACTTTTATAATCTTAGATATAGATTGACCTTTACGATGGTCATCTTTCTTATCTACATCTACAGATTTTCACTTTTACACCAAACATAATTCCTCTCCATGCCTGTCATCTAGCTGTCCGTCTAGAAATAGAGTTGGGCCGACGTTAAAAGTATGCTAGACATTCTAATCAAACATTTTAGTAGATAGTATTCAATATGAAGGGATGGAGGGAGAAGAAAAGGCTTCTTAAGAAATTAAATTAATAGCTTTGAGGACTTCAAATCCATACTTTGGAAGAGAACATAGTTTGCCTGTTGCTTCGAGTTAAAATTATAATAAACTGTAGATCCTGTGAAATGTCATCGAAAAATTAATCATTTGATATCAACTCCAGTCAAAAACAAAATTTTTAATTTTACTTTCCCGCCTTGAAATTTTTTCGAAAATCTTTCTAGGGTTAATTGTTATATATTTTATTCGTATTTCTCCTTCCACTGCCGATACAATGCTTTTACAACTGCTATCGTCAGGATTTCTGAATGAAAACGATCCGGACACGGTGAAATGATCGTCCTGGGAAATCAAAATGGAGTTTTGTCAGTGACAATGGCGACAAGAAAACAACCACAACAACAACGTCAACGTCGTCCTTGACACGTTACATACATATATGCTTTTAGCAAATATATGAACTGCCGTCGTGGCTTTACTACGTCGATGTTGTCAATGACAACTGATGGAAATATTTGCACACCATTGTAGTCTTCCATATCGCCTTTCATGTGCCCTTTCATATCCGGCAGCTAGACAGTCAGAATTCGCAGACAATGCTTTTTCTATGTTTACCATAGCCTCCTTTTTGATTATACATGAAAATAATATTAAACGCACAAGGACTTAAGAAGCTTTCATGTCTTTTCAAGAACTTCAATTTCGTAGCGGTCTGCATTTGTTTGAAGGCAGCCGTCCTAAGAATGTCCTTTTTCGAAATCGCGTGACAAACTACGCTTACAGTGATTCAGTAAAGTTAAAGACTATTTGGATGGAAAGTAGTTTCAGAAAACCAATACTAACATTTTCGTAGGCAACTTTAAGACTACATAGACGACACGAAAACAGTTTTGGCGTATTTTTGTCATATAGCAAAATAAGAGTCAATTTTCTAGTGTAAATACACTGAGCATGTGTGAGTTTATTCGGAGGCAGTAAGTAGGTTATCGGGTATCCTGTTACCCTTTGAATGCAATAATAGTATTTATTGGTTAATGGCGACATTGATGGTACCGGTGTCGGCATGCCATATAGAAGGAAAACTTTGGAAAGTGTAAGAGTTTGTATTTATTTATTTGTTGCTTGATTAGCTTTGAGTGTTAAATGGAAGCTAAGTGAGCTTAGAGACTAGTTTGTAGATATTGTTTTATTTCATTATATAGCCTGAAATACGCATGGCTGTCCTTGTTGAAATTTTCGCATTGGATTTTCTACTACGCAGGATATTGAAGTGCGTTTCTACACAAGTTAGAACCAATCTACAAAATGTAGAGTCGTTCGAATATTGAGAGAACAAACCAAGAAAATTAAATACGATAAAAGGTTAACGACAATCAAGGATTGATTTTTTAAATGTTTGTATGGTATTATACTTCAATAAAAATGATGATGTGGACGAAAACGACAGTGACGTAGGAAATAGTATTGACTCATGAGCTTCTTAAGTGCCTACAAATATTCATTGGGAACCATTATTTTAATACCTGGTGCGCTTTAGAAAACCAATAAACTAACTAAATTTTTCATTTATTTCTGTAATACCGGCTGCGCAGAAATAAAAAACAAATAAAAATGTTTGGGGCATTTGACATAGATGAATCAATAATGAATCAAATACCAAAAAATAGACGATCTATGTTTTACGGCAAAGGGAGGCGGGGGGTGGTGGGAACTTTTCGGTGCACACTTATCCATCTACCCTGGAGTGGGGTAGATAAGTTTGTTTGCATGTTTTTTTTCATGCGCCTCTTAAACATAGAAAAACAAACTCACAAACATTCCAAGTCGTAATCAAAATCGGATAATATTAACATGCCGTTGAGAAAGAGGATGCTGTTAGTAGCAAATGTTTAGATCAATATATCTCAAAAACGATTATGGTTACAAGAAAAAGTTATACAATCTTTTTTGTTGGACATTTTTTAAACTACAAATTCGTCATACATTGTTTTTCTGAAGACGGTCACTTGTGGTGGCCATTGACCCGGTATAAAAAGTAACGCAGCACTCGGATCGATGGGGACTTCTGACATTTTGTTCAACACGCCAGTACCAAGGTTCACACCAAAACTCAGCTTTCCCCTAATTTTTCCGAAGCATCATGCTAAATTTCCTCGGACTAATAGCTTTTCTTTCATCTTGCCAACTCAAATATTCTCGGCTCAACGCCTACAAGATGCACTAAAACCGTCTTGTGCAGTGGCTGGCCAACATCTACAAAGACTCCTTTTTTCGTGCATCTTCTTACCTCGGAGCCAGGCATGTCCGGAAATATTGCAGAAATGTTTCCGAAATATTTCAGAAATATTTTCGACATATTCGCGCGCATTCTCTGTCCATCCCGACCACACTAAGTCCGGAAAGTTCATTCATGATGAGCAGCGCGCAGCGCTGAAATCAGAGCTGCCGCTTTTGAAGCTGCATCTCTCGCCAAAAGCAACAAGTAAAATGGGTCAATGCGACCATCTATGTAGCTTCATTCCATTTTCAACATAAGTATCAGAGCCATATTTAGCTATAATACTATTCTCGGCCCCTCTCAAATTACCTTTTCACACAACAAATGCGTGTCTCATAAAATTTGCATTCATAATAACACATTGCCGAAATTACGTCACACACTTTTGTGTCCGAGACTTTCCGACGGTCAGTCGGAAAGTCCACTGCGCAAATGTCTCTGCTGTGGACATATGTCTCTGCTGTGGACATATGCGCAGTGTCCTCCGTCTACCAGATCATTGTAGTGGTCTTTCAGGCAGAGGTTGTGGCTATATTTCAGGCAATTGACTGGCTTCTATGTAATCGAATATTCGGAGTTAATATTCGTATTTTCACTAATAGACAAGAAGCTATTAAGGCCCTTGCTGGTCCTTTGACAATGTCTATGACTGTTGCTGAATGCTGTGTATCTCTTAGGGAGATGTCGAGGCATTCGGCTGTACAATTGATTTGGGTAACTGTGGAGTCGATGAACTAGCTGCTTTTGGTACCTTACTTCCAGAGGTCTCGTGGTCCTTCTCAATAGGAATACCGATGACATCGGTCAAATTGAGGACACTGGGAAGTCCTGGGCAGATGAATCATACTGTGCGATAACAAGGCAGTCCTGGGTCTCCATGGATGCGCATCGCACCAGACAGCTATTAGACTTAGCCCGAAGGGCACTGCGTTGTGCTGTGGACGTTCTCACGGGCCACTGTTTTATAGGAAGACATGCACAACGATTGGATGCAGGGTTCACCGACTTCTGTCAGACTTGTGGCTCTGAGAGAGAGGAGGAATCCGTCCTCGATCTCATGTGCCAGTGCCCAGCTTTGGCAGGGAGAAGAGTAGCGGCACCTGGTGCACCTTTTCTCTCAAATCTGACCAAACTGTCCCTGGTCAATTTAGAGCGAATAGTGCAGTTCATCAAAGGAAGCAGATGGTTTCCTGACTTTAGTCAATAGGAGAGTGTGCCTAGGTGCGTCTGTTGGCAGGCCTGTGTCGATCAGCAGCCACTTTAATTTAATCTAAACCTAATCTAAGAGCCAAACAGTAAAAGAAGAAGTTCATCGTCTCCTGATCACATTCACATCCGCGAATCTTTCAGATAATACGCAGTATGCAGATGACCATTCTTTCTTTGTTAATAACGGGTATTTCCTGGAATTGCTGGACAATGGTTATCACCCTGAACAATGGTTATCTCCTTGCTTTCCAATTTGGGGAAAACAATATTCTGCGCGCACGCGGGTAGTTTTTGAGTACCAATTTAGCTTTAATCGCAAGTATGGAACCCAGTACGCCATCTTATAATTGCAAGATTATGATGGTATTGCGAAAGTTTTTGGTTCTGTCTGGCACGAGAGTGCTTTATTCAAGTGAATCAAGTTTGGGCTCCTTGAAGAGGTTATAAGACTCGGTGGAAGCTTTCTTTCTAACAGGTAATATTCTGTCAGTATAAATCTAACGAATTCCGCCAAGGAACCTGTGACACCAAAATCTCCAAAAAGGTTATGTTACTACTATAATTCTATTCTATAACTTCCTATACAAGCGAGCCAGCCCCAACTCTAAGTCTTCCAATATCGCATTTATTTGCGTCGAACGAAAATCCGTAAGAAGCAGCGAAGAGCCTGGAACACTTTTTGGCAAAACTAAGTGATTATTCTGACAAAACGGACATCAAATAAAATAACAGTAAGCACAAATGTTTGTATTCTGTGATCCAACAAGACCAAGAGATGAACTATCTCGTTTGAAATTGCTAAGATGTCTCTCAGCTCATTGCTTAGATATCTCAGAATCCTAAGCTAAAAAAAAGCTGTCGATTCCAAATTTCAACGCATCTTGCTTCTTTTCATCAAAAAGGTGGCATGACCACCAAAGGTTAAGATTTCGGTCTGATAAGGCTAAAGAATTTGTAATTAGCAATAAGTTTAATTCAGATTTTATGTGTATTTTGTGAGGATAATGTCAGCAGATGTACGAAATGGGTGTTATTAATAGTGTATAAGATATACATCTTTGTTTTTTATATACAGTGTTTATGCTTTTTTTCAGAATACGTTGAAGTATATAACTAAGAATGTTTATCAATTTATCTCCTTTGGCACAATGATCGTTTTTCTATTGAACATGTTCGATATACATATATAGCTATTACAAGCAAAAAGTACTTCAGATCTTCTGTAAAATGTTATAAAACTTAAGTGTACATTTTTAGTACTGTTTCTAAATCACACTAAAGCTCAATTACTATTTCGTCCCTTATTTAGCCTGAACGAAACATGCATAAGTTTACAGCTCACTCCACTGACACTCGTCGGCCATTGTTCAAGCACACACCACATGTCGTCATCCTAAATGCAAGCATGATCCCCATGGATGATGTTGTATTGTCAACTGATAAAAGCATAGATATTGCATTTCGTAGAACAATACCAATTAAATTGAATTAAGTCCATACTAAATTGACGTGAACAATTCATGTCGTCGGCATCACAATATTATTTACATACAATTCGTCTATTTGCGTTCGTTCACATACATATGTATTTACGTGCTTTTCATGACGTAAGGATTAGAATCAAAGCAATGTTTCTGCAGGCAAGCGAGAAATTGAATTACTCTTCATGTCGGTTTACAAATTTTCCTAAATCAGATGATCAAGGATGGAACCAACTCGTATGGATGCATATGTATTCTCATACTGGCCAAAGAATGGATGATGTGGTAGTGGTTGTTGTATTTGGTTTTGGAACATTTACATGAATAGTAAGATGGCATTTGTATGAAATTTCAAAGCGATGTTATCGCATCTGAAGTTGAAAAGGTATATTCAAAAATATTAATTACAAAGGGAGCCGGTGGTCGTCCTAGAGACAATCTGTAAGTAGGACCTTTCTGGAAGTTTTCGGGGAAACCATAATAATAAATTCCATTTGATACTAGATATCTACCTCTGAAAAGTAACTATTAATTTTCGATACATATCAGCTGAACCGTTCACGCAAACATTTTTAGTTTATATCGGCCAGTCCGTTATGGTGTGCCTTTTTAAACTAAAAGATTTTCATAATTCATTTTTTGTTGCTGCAGCTCTCCACTTTACTAATGACTGCAAATATGATCAGACTTCAGCTCGTATTCACATTATGAATGATGTATCATTAAACCAAAGTGAATTTTCAGCCATCTAGTTGAATCAGAAGCGCAAGCATCTGTATGCCCGTTTTCCCAACGCAAACTAAAAATAAAAAGTAAAAATAATAAAGTATAGAACCAAAAATACGACGGGTAACCCAAAACTTTTATTTCTATTAAACCAATTCCTTGAAATTTTTAAAACCACCAATTCTTATACGACAACTTAATGTTTGACCAGAAATTTTACCTCAGATATTTTTCGTAGAAAAGCTATAGCACCACTGAACTAAGCAAAGTCCAATTTGACTTGTTTACATTAAAACAACTGACGACGAATTGTGTCTGTGCTCGTAATTATGATCACACATTGGCATGTTTATAATCAATAAACAAAACACACCACAAATTTTGCAATTAAAATGCTGATTGTATTCACAGACAAACGTTAAAATTAAACTGAAAGCCAACTGTCTGATTACAAGTATAATTATCGTGAGGTGGACTGACCCTTGAGAAATGTGGCAGCAGTAATTAGTTCAAAGGTGCGACAAACAGTCAAAATAATAAATTATAAATAAACAAATATAATGACAAAATAAAAACATTACCAGGCTGCAACTTTTTTAATTCGCACCTCAATTACAGCTAAAATAGTCTGCTTAAACACATAGTAGATACAATTTACTCTCTATGATGGATGCAAGCAATGGTACGACGTGGGCCAGTAAACGTACCTCGACCCCTCCTACCGGAAATTAAAAATAACTAGGCCTGAGCATGCGATTCAGCCGCAAGTTTGGAGAGTAGACAAGTGGTTTTCTTTCTTGGCCGCACTAAAACTAAAAATTGTATGTAATTACAATGCCGGAGCTTTTCTCGAGGAACATCTAATTTTTCCAGGCTATCGGGTCAATTGGAGCATTTCTCGTTGTAAACATAAACAAAAAACGGAAAGTGCTGTAGTGAAAAAATATGGAGATGGAACGATGATGAGCGCACCCTAGTTGCTTCTGATGGTTATCGTTTTGTGTTTATTTTATGAAAGTTGATGAAAGTGTTTGGAAATTGCTGACGTAAAATGAAACTTTGAACGAATGGGTATAGCGCGGAGTAAGCAGGAAAATGCTTGAACCTTTTACAAATAATTAACATTTTAAGTAGCTTATCAAATATGTAAAAGCATTTGAAGCGATGAAGAGTTAGGAGTGCGGGCATTATGCTGCTATAAATGCATGTTTATAAGTCATAGGATGTTAGCGCCCAACGTGGGAAAACATATTTAATTTGGATTTAAACAGCATTTTCGTAGAGTAAATGCTTATTATCTATTTTAAATCAGCAATATTTACAACGACGACTACATCTAAACACAGATAGTCGATATTTAGTAACTCTTCAATTGAAAACAATACTTATTCACTTTCGCAAAATAAATAAAAATTTTCGTAGAACATGATTATCTAATATCAAATTCCCCGCTATCACCTAATTCGAAAATCATTAAATCAATAAATTTTAATCAAATTCCAATCTGAAGTTAACACACCGGCTATGTATTTGCCAGCACAATAGACTGTTTACTATTTATTGTCGATTGTTGAAGGCGCAGCGCCAGTCGTGACAACCGTGAAAATTAATCAATTGCATACTTAATTTTTATGACTCGTCATTATTTAACATTGTTCGAGAATAATAAATGCAAATGGATTGCCAGAAATAGTTTTTGAAAGATTTTAATTGATCAAACCCACAATAGTATTCATGCTTTTAGTGGGATACAAAATTGGCTTTGTTCAATTGATATGAGTATTATTTAAGGGGCTAGTCCACTGTTAAACTGCTCCAAATGAACTTTTTTTTGAAACAGCTACCAAAGAAAAACTATTCAAGATATCGATTTGAAATTTTACACGCATCTTTATTAAAGTTAGGAGTTAACATTTTCATTAGAAAAAATTATTAGAAAACAAAATGGCGGCCGCCCCAATGGATCGCCGCAGCACCGCCGAAAAAAAAAGCAAATTGCGCCTCGTAAATTCCTGGACAAAATAAGCGTCTGTGAACAAATTACCAAAAAGATTTCATTAGTTTTGAGTATAAAGGACTGCACGGGCCTAAATTTAGAACAAAAAAAAATTTTTTTACTATCTGGGAAACATTTTTTTGATTAAAAAATTTTTTTTTAAACATTTTTTTGATTCAAAAGTATACCACATTTTTTTTAATCGCTTTAGGGCTCTAAATTTAGGCCCATGCAGTCCTTCATACTCAACACTAATGAAATATTTTTGATAATTTGTTCACAGATGCTTATTTTGTCCAGGAATTTACGAGGCGCAATTTGCCTTTTTTTTCCGGCGGTGCTGCGGCGATCCATTGGGGTGGCCGCCATTTTGTTTTCTACTAATTTTTTCCAATGAAAATGTTAACTCCTAACTTTAATAAAGATGCGTGTAAAATTTCAAATCGATATCTTGAATAGTTTTTCTTTGGTAGCTGTTTAAAAAAAAAGTTCATTTGGAGCAGTTTAACAGTGGACTAACCCCTTAAGTTAATTGTATATGTATGTGACTCACGAAATTAGAGACTTGGAATGAGTGAATCCTCGCTTGTAAAGTTTGAGTACTTACCTGAAATGAAAAAGATAGAATCGTGTTATAATTTATGCTATATAGAAATTTATTTAAAATAATATATATAAAATTAGTAAATATGAGGTAATGTTTTTGTATTACATTTTCAAAATTCGTTCGCAATAAAAAAACACAATCCAAACTCAGTCTCTTTGATTTCTCTTTTGGTAAGAGACTTTCACGATTGCCGGCACTTCGCATTTAGTTTCCTTCAACAACGTATGAATGACATCCGGAATAACAAATTCCACTTGCAGGTGTTTATTTGCTTATATTATACAGCGAGATAAAACAGAAAGCTATATTTTTTTGTAACCGAAGTCCTACCAGTCTAACACGACGAAGATCAAGTAAAATCCCCGTGTCGTTCAAACTCCGTAAATTGCTCATAGAAAAAGCACTTCGTAAACAGCTTCGTAACTTGAACATTTGCTATGGTAAAATTCGGTAAGTATTGAGTAGGGCCCAATTCGTAGCAACTGAGCATTACTGATGTTTCTGATATGATGGCACTGAAGAGAGAAAAGGACTACATCACGACTGAAAGTTATGGCACTAATTAGCAGAAGCAAAATATAGCACCAAGCTGTAGAAAAGACACTTTCTGTTCGCTCATCTGCCCTATGACGAACATTTGTGCTAAGATGTAGTTCTGTTGGTTTCCTCATTTTGTTTTATTACATTCAAGACTGCCGGTACTTTGACTGACCCACTTAACATTCAGCACCAGAAATTAAGAAGAAGTATTACATAGACGACACTTGGAGATAAAATCATTTGAACTAAGCAGTGTTTTTGGTTTTAATAGGATAAAGTTTTGAGAAAATCCGTCATAAAGTTCATTTTGGAAATGGAAGCAAATATGAAAAATTAAACATACTATGTACATAAATAAATTATTTTCATATTTGCGTAATAAATTAAGTGCGTTACCATCATCATTATTTCATTTATTTTTGAGCTTAGACGCTTGGCAAAAATCGACTGATGATCGCAAATGAGTCCACTAAAAATATGAATCATAAAACGTAGATATAAAGCCAACACAAAAATCTTAAGAGGGTAAATTATTTTAATGTAAACATCCCTGGTGAGAAAATCAGTAACAAATTCATTGACAAAAAGAATACTCAAATTTCCAACGCATACTGTAAAATATCGCTGTGAAGCTAATAGATACTTCTCATTTGTATCCTCTGTCTCAATTCGCTTTACTTATTAAAACCTTCAATTGCTTCAAAGTTTAGTTTGGAACTTGAAAGTTAGACAAGACTCGCAACTATGTAAGAAGCAAACGAGAACGTAACTGCGTTGCAAACATTTTCGTTCTGGTGTTCGTTTTAGTCAATGAAAAATCAATAAATTCGCATGAATGGATGAATGCTAATTGAACGAACGAGTAGAACACAAGAAATCGAATTCAGACAGTTTTTTTCCTTCGGAAAAACGAGAGATGTTTTTGAACAGCAATTTCGAATTCAACAGCTTTGGAGTGCATTTTAACAATGCTGATGAAAATGTAATTATCCTGTTGATTTAGATGCGAGGATTAATTGCCGTAAATAAGTTATGAATAAATTAAGCGAGTTTATTTGTCCAGAGTATTGTGTTAGGTACACATAATTTTATTAAAGATTCTTGACACATGCATTTGTCTGCGGTGATTAGTCATTCTAGTCTTTTAGGTCCCATCAAATGGACTAATGTGCACCGTTGTAAACGCCAAAAGATATTTTCTGGTGACAAAAAAAAACAATTTTGGGTCCACTAATACTCTAAACTTTTCAGGTAGACGCAGGTATTGTCATGAAATCAATGATGCAGATTATTTCGAAACTGTCTGGAATTTTTTTTATTTTTGAGTGGTGCAAGATATCCTCCAATGGGGGCTTACTTGGCACGAACTAAAATTTTCAATTAAATTCTCACATTACAGAGACAAAACATTACAATTTTTTACATTTGAAACATTGCGCTGTTTCAAATATCTGAATCTAAGAATAAACAATAGATACTTCCATCAGAGTCAATAGACAATATTACTACAACAATTGATACAAGATCACAAAATAGAATATTCATATTAGACAAAGAGAATATTCTTTTAAGTAATATAGCAAAATAATTAACAAAGCAGTCACTCAATAAAAAGGATATAAACAGAGATTACAATATCCGACTTAAAGCATTTAGCCTCATACAGTGTCAAGAAGAAGTGATGCAAAAAGATGAAAATATACAAAATTACGGCAAAAGAACATTAGAATAAGGAGGTCGAATTTCGGAAACGCGTCTTATTCACGGATGAAAGCAAGTTTAATGTGTTTTCTCACGATGGACGACCAAAAGTGCGCAGAAAGCCTCTTACGGAGCTAGATACGAAAAATATGATAGGCACTGTGAAGCATGGTGGTGGTTCAATTTTGGTATGGGGATGTATGGCTTTCAATGGAGTTGGCGAACTTCATATAATAGAAGAAAAAACGATGGATCACAAAGTCTACATCCAGATTTTAAAGGATCGGCTAGCAGCTAGCGTTCAAAAGTTGAATTTGGGAACAAACTACATATTGATGCAAGACAATGATCCTAAGCATACCGCCCACCAAACTCGAATGTGGATGCTTTATAATATTCCAAAATGCTTGAAATGGCCCCCACAATTACCTGATCTCAATCCAATTGAGCATGTTTGGGAAGAACTGTCGCGTCGACTTGCAACACATAACATCCGCAGCAAATCCGCGCTTAAGGATATAATAAAAGAATAGTGGGGGAAGATCACTCAAGAATACTGCGCTGAGTTGGTTTCATCTGTGCCAAGAAGGCTTCAAGCTGTCATAGATCGAAAAGGAAATCCTACCAAATATTAAGAACCATTGATTGCTATCAGGTACCCAATACAGTTGGTAGAATATGATCGAGGTTTGATTTTTGCATCACTTTTTCTCGGTAGCCAAAAATGAATTGATTTACTTTTTAATTTTTTTCTTATAGAAAAGTTTTTTTTTGTTTTGTTTTTTTTTTTATATCTAATCACTGTTTGGAAATATATTAATAGCAAGAAATAAACTAACGGACTTTTTATTCACTACCTTTAAAAATATGAAAAGGTTAACCCAAAGAATTTCTTAAATATGAGCTTTTGCATCACTTTTTCTCGGCACTGTATATATTCTCGGCACAGTTCAGGGACTTCAAATATTTTACAGTGTGATATAATTTTAGGTGGCTTGACATCGCCCCGCAAATGCAACTTCCCATTTATAAAAGAGAATATACTCGCGTTTAGACCACTTCCAATAAATGCCAAGTTTTCTCATCGACGAAATGTTAGCACCTTTTTTGTGCGGTTCCCAAATTTTCCCAGAAACATTTTCTCCTTCGCAGAAGGAAATCACATTCTCTCCAGCCAATTTGTGAATGGGTAAAAAATGTATAACATCTTCCCGTTTAAACATCGCCTTTCCATCTATCTTCTATTTCCAATAATTTGAGTTTTCCAATCTCAGTCTCACTGTCGCTGATGGGTATGCATTTCCAAGTGGATTGTTTTCGCCCTTTTCTTCAATGAATTTTTGTTTCGTTTGCAATTCGCCAAATGTCTTCTAAAGGGTTTTCCAGCGAAAATGTCATGTTTTGCATCATGTTTGGAGGTATCATCATGATTTGCATCTTGTTTCACGAAAATTTCCTTTTTTTCTAGGCTCATACTTTTAATGCTTGTTTGTTTCTTCATACTTTTTATGTTCTCAAGAGGGATCTGGCCAAGAATCAATAATACATTTTTCGGACAGTTTTATAGGTGCTCGAGTCCTGATACGTCTTTGCTCCTGGCTACCTTTCATAAAAATGTTGATCACAAAACAACGCGACAAGAAGTTGCTGCTGCATACTAATAGATGCGTTTTTTTGCACTCTTGGGCAGGGTAAGTTAAGGTAAGTTAAGCTCTTTATGACAGAGTTTTGGGTAAGTAATATATATTGAATACAACAACAATCGCTGCCGCAGTGAAGTTACAGCGGCAGCGATTGTTGTCAATCAGTCCTTTTCTTTCCTAGATTTTATTTCCCAGTGGTACTCCAAAAGAGTATGATGCGACTACTTCTGCCTATTTTTCAGTCAACACCTATTGCTCATCTTTCATTAAGCTCTCGAAATTGTACCGTAGTGTGTCCGCTCACACGAATTAGCTCGATTTTATACCAAACGTTGTGCCCTGATATTCATTGCAGTTCCCAATGGAACGAAACTTTTTGCAATATTCTCAGTACTTTTAAGCTTTGCAAAGCCTAGCGCGCAATCAAACCGATGTTACTAACATAGAAATAAATAACCTTTTGATTCAACTCTTTATGGTTTCAGTTACGAGTTTAAGTTTTTTTTTGTACAGTCCAACTAATACCGGGGGTGTGTTTAATGTGTTTGCTATAGCTGCTACAAAAGCATAGCATAGCATTACTTTATATATATATATATATATATATATATATATATATATATATATATATATATATATATATATATATATATATATATATATATATATATATATATATATATATATATATATATATATATATATATATATATATACACATAAATATCATCAAAAAATTTCAGTGAAAAAATCTCAGGAACGCGCCATCCGATTGAACTGAAATTTTCAGGATACATTGGTGTGTATGCAGAATAGTGCCAGGTCTCACAAAAAGTTAAAAATCTTAAACCCTTTGGCGCCAGCGGCAATTTTAGTGATATTTTTAATATACCTATTATTCCGTCCACAAATTACTTTTGCAAAAACAAAGTTAGCAAAATGAATTTCGAACTTGTTTTAAATGTGAATCGGATAATGCTTTGGAATTTTTCAACCCCATGTGTGCGCTAGGTGCCTTAATAGAGATCGGGAAAATTTGAAAATTTTTAAATTGCGATAACCTTTGACAGAGCTATCAAAGCATTATGCAATTTTCAGGCTCGTTGGCAACCCTGTAGCTAGGCCAGGCACTGAAAGTGAAAACCTTCAAATCATCGAACCTCCTAAAAAATGATCGCTATTTGGTACAAAAAAAGGCACTGATATATAAATTTTTTGCTTTGCCTACATAGCCAAAGTAAAACATTTGAAATTTTACAACGGGCAAGAACGGTAACCATTTCCCAATTTGCCTATATTTTAAGCATCAAAAACTTCTGTTCACGGAAACTCACGACCCGATTTTCAGATACAGTTGAAATTTACAGAATGTATTGGTATTAGATAGGACCAGGTCTGATAGAAGTGCTTTTTAAATGCGGGCAATTTTGTGCCAGTGTTGCTATTTTGAAAAATCACTAAGAAAAATAGCTTCTTTTAGCCCTATAAATTCTGATCCAGTCATTCGATTTTAACGAAATGGAGCTGCTAGCTATGGTAATTTTGGTGTCTTAAATTTTGAAAATTCGCTCAGGATAATAATGCTCTTTGGCCTATAGCTTCCAGTACAGTCATGGAATCATAACGAAATTAAGATGGCAAATTGTAGGCAATGTTCAGTAGAAATCTAGTTACAAAAATAATGATAGGGTTGCCAGCTATGGTTGTTTTTGTATTTTTTAGACTTGTCTTTAGCAAGCGATTTTATAATAGAATTTTCAAATCGTAGTGATCTTGTAGTGAAAATAAAAACCGAATATTAAGATCTAGAAAATTTGAAAACTTCTGCGAATGGTAACCCTAAATTTATTTGTATCCCTATAACTTTCAATGCAGTGATCGGATCAATCCGAAATTTACAGAGCAGGTTGCTCTAGCTACAGGGTTGTCTGTTCATTCACTGAAAATCACACATGTTTATTTTTGATAAACACAAATGCGTCCTGTAAATCTCCTGATGATTCAATGTTTCAATCAGATGTTACGATAAAGCGAAATTTGGAACGACATTTTTGTCTATTTTAGGCACGCGGCGTCCACATAAGGTCAAAAAATGTCCAACCTGTTCTCATAAAAAACTTAAACTTAATTTTACATACACTATGACGATATAATGTTTAAGGCAACGTAGCACCTCCAAATTATTAAAAAAAAAGATTTTTGTTTTTTGATTGAATATGTTAGAATGAAGGTTTTAAAACATGATTTTAATAATATAAAATTGAAATTCTAAAACAAAAAAATTTTTTGAGTATATATAGCGAAGCGCCCCAAGATCATTTTTTCTATGATTTTCGTTCACTTCGCTATATCGCTACATCGACTTAAGCCAAAGTGTAGACAAAGATAAATGAGTCATCTCCTTTAAAAGAAGCAAAAAATAAGCTAGCCTTGGCAAAAAAAATAAACAAATAGCTGTAAAAGATGTTTCTAAAAAAAGTGTAGAATCTCCAAAAAAAGATCCGAAAAAAGTTCACCTGACACTAAAATTAATGAAAAATTTAGCCACGCATTATGGCTTAACAATACGACGAAATCCTGATTCAGTTGATAATATGCGCAAGGAAATTTGGGCAGCATATTACCACACAATTTCAACTGTTGGAGAAACGACTTGGTGTAACTGGCGCAAGGCGGAGGCAGCGGGTGATAATGCATTAAACAATTTCAAGCATCCTCCACCTTTAGATGATGAGGTACAAGAAATTTTAAAGCCTATTTATGATGACTTATCATCAGAAGATTTATTAAAGCGTTGCTTGGGCAATTTTGCGCAGAATAATAACGAAAGCTATAATTCTTGTGTTTGGAATTTGGCCCCCAAACATACTTTTTGTGGGAAAAACGTACTAAATATGGCTGCAAATATTTCTGTATGTACATTTAGTGAAGGATTTATGGCTATCTTGAAAAAAATGCAAGTCATGGGAATTACAATTGGCCAATGTGCGCTGGAACATGCAGAGCATAGAGATGCTGCAAGAATTAACCAGGCGGAAAAACACTCGACTGAGGCATCTAAAGAGGCCAGAACTGCTCGAAGGGAGCAAAAATCTTTAGAAGAGGAGGAGTATGAGCAAGAAGAAGGTGTATTGTATGGTCCAAGCATCGCAGATTAATTTTCGATAAGATTTATTGCAAAAAATATTGAATTTTAACTTGAAATGCGATTTTCTCGAAACAACGTTTTTCAAGTTGGCGTGCATGATTAAGAAAAACAATATTATCCAATCGTTTTGAAATTTTAACACGTTAATTTGCACATGTTAATGCTCAGAATGAACCTCGGATGAAAAAATCGGCATTAAACTTTTTTAGTTATAGCCGATTTTTGGGGGAAAAAAAACTCGATTTTCGAAAAAACGCCGCCATTTTGTTATTTTTCAACCAAATTTTTTTTTTTTTTTAGTTCATTCCAAGGCCGCTTTGATGCTGGTCAAAACCCCGTTTTTGTTTTTTTTTTTTAGACTTTCCTGAGGGCAGTTATCATGCACGCCAGGTTTTTTTGGTGTATTTTCCAAAAAATTGTAACAGGCGACAGGGGGCCACAAAACATTTTTAACAATTTTGTTTATGTAGTCTAAGACATATAAAGTATGTGTAAAAAGTTTCATTAAGATATGTCTTTTTATTCAATTAAAAACAAGCCTTTGAAAATAAAATTTTTTTTTCAATTTGAAGGTGCTATGTCGCCTTAATATATAATAAAATCCTATATAATTTTCTTCGAAAATCAATGTATATTCAATACGTGAAATCTTTCACCACGTTTCTGAAACTTTTCCACAAGAACGCAACATGTACTCGTATACCTTTGCCAACACATGATTGTGTTAGCTATGCTTATTTCGCAACTAGTAAACATAAACAATTGATTATCATACGGTTTTTAAAAGTCAATTTTTAGTTGCGAAGAAGACTTCTGTAAAGACTTATGTACCTAACACTCAATATTAAGGTAATTAGCAATGAATAAATGAATTTTGATATGATTTTCAAAAAAGTGCTACTTTTGCAGATAGTTTATATTTTCATTTGAATTATTTTGTCGAAATTCGCACGTGAATGATTTTAGTAGTGATCAAAGAGTGCTAAATATTGAATTACTATTGTTATTCGCACGTTAGTTTTTTTCGATAGAAAATTACAGGAAAATACTTAAAAAAATTTTTTTTTATGAAAATGGTTCCAAAAAACTTCGCATGGCTTATTAGTCAGTGATAATTGCAAGCAAAATAAACTTAGTTGCCATTCGTGGACAGTTCTAATGGTTTCCACACCACACTGGGTGGTATTGCTAGAATTATATTCTACTATTGCTAGAATTATAGCAACATGCTCGCATTACACATTACTCCCTTTTGATGAAATAAAACAAAATGACATTTGCCTTTTGCGTTTTATAATATTGATTGGGTAAAATCGTCTCTAACCACTATCAGGTGTAGTTGCAGTCACAGTTACATTCAAAATTATAGCCAACGATAGATGCCTATCTAGGTTATTATCGAAAACTACTCAGAACGCAATATATCCTCACTTGAGATTTCACTCACATTCCAGGACTATGCAAGCAATTGAAAGTATTACAGTCCTGGCAAAATGCTGATTGAGCGCGCTAATAACAGCTTGTAGCAGCATCTACTAGAACTCTGCTCCAACTCCTGTCCCTTCATCCATTCTGCCAAAGAAATAATCTACTACCATGCGTTTTTGTATCACGCTCCTAGCACATTTCCACCATAATGCCGGGAGATTTTTTCATCGTACCGAAATATCCTTGAAATGATTTTCCCATCTTGCAAAAGTAGGGTAAAAACCTATAAAACCGTTTGTCTCTATCACATGTATAAATACGGTTGCTGGCGCTGTCATTATGTACCGTGACGTAGCAAAATGTGATGCGTCTCTCTGTAAGCTGGTATCTTCAATACATTTCCACTTGTCCGACCCTTGCAGTGCTCGAGTCTCAGCTTCAAGCATTCCCTGTGATACTTTCTCGGTGAAATTCGCTGTTTTCGATTCCATCATCAGAACAACATGTACATACAGAAGGCGTTTGTGCTCCTCAATAGAAACATGTACGTCAGACACGCATCAGGACCACCGAACCAAAGATATTTTCTCCCCAAGTACTGAACATGTAAAGCTCGTCTAGTATAAATATCCTGTGCCGTAGAGCTGAAAATCGATTTTTATCTAATAACGAACGTTGTCGTTGCCAAAGCTTTTTTGATAATTTTTTTTGAATTTACCAGTAAGTCGGTTTTTTGCCTGTTTTGATTATCGATGCTTTACTATTCACCGCCAGAGCTCAAGATGGATCTTAATTGACTTGGTCGCGACATAGATTTCTGTCAAGAAAATCAATATCTATTTTTACGTGATACGGATATGAATATGATGCGTTGAACGCAGGCAAAAGAATTCGCGAAAGTAATTTATAATCTATAAGACATGACAGAGTTTATCTGTTCAGCACTTCACTCTTAATTATGATTAATATTCGACGAGCAGAACTGGTCAGAGAATTTTCGGTTTTCGATATTTCCGTCGGAATAAGTAACGAGGTCATCGATAATTACGTTTTCCGATAGATTTTCTCAGCATTTTGCCTAAATGGGATGAAATTTAATTGAAAGGAAATGATATGTAATGGCTGAAGTTGTTTGAGGTTTGGGAAGTTTGGGATTAAGAATTTACTGGAAATTATTTGGGGTCTTACAGATAATATTGCAGGATATAAACTGTGAATCAAATTTTTGAATTTTTAACACATGACTGCATCATTTGTATTTACAATAATTGCTGGATTAATCTTGAACGACTTTTTACATCTGAACACGAAAATTGGGATAAATTGGGATTCAAATTTTCCGATCACCAATGTGTCAATCAACTTCTGATTTAAATGTCAGGAATTACTTTTTGAAATCGATTTTCAAGGGTTGCCAATTGAAACTCAAGCTTTCACTGAAAAAACATAGTTTATAGACTTCTGGCGCCATGTACATAGTCGATTTGAGGATTGTGATAAAATATAGCGCCACACGCCATAATACATGGCGAAAAATACATAGGAGCAGGCGCTATGCTTATAGCCCTCCACGCCATGTACTATAGTACATGGCGTGGAGGACTATAGTACATGGCGTGGAGGACTATAGTATATGGCGTGGAAGGTTATAAGCATAGCGTCTGTTCCTATGTACTATGGCGTGTGGCGCTATATTTTATCACAAATCGACCATGTACATGGCGCCAGACGTCTATAAATTATGGTGTCTGGCGCTATGTGTTTTTTCAGTGCATCTGATGTGGAAAATACAGGCGAAAGCTGGCGAGCCCGAGTGTGTGGACGGTCCAGGCAAGCGACTTTGACAGTTCTGGCCGGCGCTCGTGCGACTTCCAATCGGAGTGGGTTTTGAGCACGAGTCAACGCGATTTCGCGCCGAGCTGTCAAATGCCGTCCACATGTTGGCGGTCTCGTCTGACTTCGGCTCGCTGGGCCTCGGACAATATGTATTTGCTACATGAAGATGATCCAGTTCGCATCCAACAAAAGGCCACGAGCCTTCTTAGTTGTGAGCATCTGAAGGTAGAGCAGTTGATGATAGGTGATGGAATTCACCTATCATCAACTGCATCAAAGACCATAGCCTCTCCTAAACTCAAAAAGCTTGCTGACATTTATAGATCTCCTCACAGAGTATGGCTGCGAGTTATAATTGGAGTGCCATGAGCCATATTACATGGCTCATTGCACTATGTAATATAGCGTGTGGGGCCATAATTTATGTGCCATGTAATTATGGCGCTGGGAGCCATACGGCATAGCTCAGGGTACTATGTACATAGCGTGTGGTACCATAAATACTGCGCTATGTTACATAGCTCTGGGCGCCATGTGGATTTTTTTCAGTGTTGTTCCACAGAAGTAGCACAATAAATTTCAAGTGACCTGCGATTAATTTTTGCAAATTTTTTTGAAAAGACATTTTATGTAGAGGAATGAATCCAAACAGCTTCACGAAGAATTGAGGAAAATCCTTACTATTCATGGGATTTTAAATGACAGTAACCCATAGTTACTCACTGGAGTCATTGGCTTGCAAATGTGGATTATTTTCGTGCTGCCAACCACACAGAAACGTACCGCAAATGCTTCGAAGGCAATAACCTAGGTAACAGTTGAGCAACAATAAAATATAGTGGACAATAATTTTTCTGTTCAAATGTCTAATCATCAATAGAACTTGACAGCAAAGTTTTAATTTTTCTGAGATAATAGCTTTTTAGTTGTAAAAACTACTTAATTAAAATATAACCGATGATTTTTGGAGGCGCATTACGTTTTTTTATGAATATATTTTAAACATAAAAAAAAATTATGAAAAATATAACATTTGATGCTAAGCTATAAACTGAGGGCTCAAAAAATATATTTTTGCCTTTTTCATCCCATATTCTTCCTATACATGAAAGTGAACCGCTCTTGTATCGGATAAAAATTTAAGTGCCTCAAAAAATAATTTTCAAGATCCTGCAAATCTGCATTTCCCTAACATGGTACAGAATGCGAACGGCCTGAAAAACGAGAAAAACTATGATTTGTTAACGAGGACGATCAGTGATGTCCGTTTTTCTTATGCCGAAATTACACAGAGGCAAATGTTGGCGAGCTAAGAGTATAAATGGTTACCTCGTCTATTATCCGCTGTTTTTTTCACATGCCAAAACATGGAGAGAAGTAATTTTACAAGTTGTTCGACGAAACGTTCGGAGAGAGTGTAATTGCGCCTTTAGGTACTTACTCTAAAGCTGAAGGTTCACAGGAAGTTGTGTTGGCAAATGGCAGAAACGAAAGTTTCACTCGAAAAACGGCGTGGACGAAATGAACGACAACGAAAGTGATGGACCGTGAAGTGATGAGCCGTGAGGAAATGTTCACAGCATACAAGGGCTACTCTTCTTATAAAGGACCTTAAAAATGAGATCAATATGAAGAATGGAAGTTGTGTCATTGAGGGTTCTATCAAGTGCGATGGACCTGCTGATATGGAGGAAGTTGAAGGAATGAACACATCGGTAATGGAGACCGCAAAACGTTCAAGAATGTAATGAATGGACACCTATGTACTCCTGTGAAGATATCAACATAATGATTGCTTAGCTTAATGTGCAGAACCGAACGGAAATCAGGCTGTAGGCTGTGGAGAACACAAAAAATCAGATGGAAAAACTATTGGAAGCAAAGAAAAATGGGCAGATAAAGTTATAGACGAATAAGATACTTTTATTAGCAATGAAATTCAGAGAAGTAAGTCTGTATAGGAGATGAAGAATAGAATCTAGGCTAATTATTATAACTACAAGTTTTTAAATAATTAAAGTACAACATTTTAGTAATTTGTCTTTGAAAATGTCAAATATAATTCGTTTCTGCAAGTGAACTAAAAGTAGCCCACAAATCCATATGTTCCCCGAAGATGCCTCTGGTTGGATGCTTCTGTGATTAAGAAAACTTTCACTGAACTCAGTGATAAATTTGCTCTGACGTTGTGTGGGTAGTTTAACCGAAAATCAGACGAGACATTTGATTAAATTATTTGAACCAATATACCAAAAATCACTTTTTGTACAAGGTAAGTCTTAACATTCTGTGACGGCCAAAAAAAATCACGTGAGCGCCCTTATGGCACTAGGAGTCACTGCAGGTGAGTAGGGTAGATAAATGACATTGATGGAGAAACAATGCGGCACGGACAGAGGCGCTCCCTTCACCCAACCAAAGATACCAAAGTTGCCAGGAGACATCTTGAAGAGGGAACACAAAAAGGATAGCTTTAATAAGAAGGAGATGGCATTTTGGGGCATTTTAATCCAGAACAGTCAAAAGTTAATGATTCTGAATCTATGTACTTCATATTTTTTTTGTTTGAATTTCACGTATAAGTTTCCTCCAAAATGATTACAGCTAGATGATAAAGTTTTTCAAAACTTGCCTACTAGTTACCTTCAAATTACCATAGAGGTTTCGTAATGCTCTTTTAACTTTAAATACTTTTAGTTTTTGTTCAGTGAAAAATAGTGTTTTTTGGCATGAATGTGTTTTGAAAAAGAATGTCAAATTAATATCTTAAGGTTTTGCAAAAAGGAAAAAAGACTGGATCAGCTCCAGAGAGACCTACTAAAAAAGAATAATTCGTTAATTAAGCTTATTTTTAGGGTCATTTAGTCTATAACTGACTAGACACATCAAAAAATCTGACATCTTTCTATTTTCTTCAAACTTACTGTTCAATCATGATTATCTCATAATCAGACTGAAAAGATATTCACAGGATGTATTAGTACTAAGTAGGACCAGATCTGAAAAAAGTAGCTACGACATTACTTTTGGGCTGATGAAAATAGCCTTCCAATCACGATTTTGACCAAGCGAGTTCTAAGTTAATTTACACTTTTACCAGCGTTTATTTCTGTTGTAATCATCGTGATTTAGGGACTCGCTTTAGTAGCAATTACCGAACTCATTTTGAACGACTTTTCCAAAGAAAAAAAAAAGATACTGGTTTTATAACCGTTCACAGCCACTTCCACATTTTTTCCACGAAGCCATTTTCTCAGGAAGTGATATTGCTTCAACAATTTTGATTATTGGAAATCGAGACTAAATGATATTTCCATTTTCAGTTTTTCCAGACAGAGCTGCCTTATGTTTAAATTCATAAACTTAATGGACTGATGTTTGCAAAAAGGTAAAGTATATTCTTCATGAGGCCTACCATCTTGGTACTACATGACTGTAGAAGTGTCAAGGTTTCATGGTTCATTCATCCCTTTTGCCATGTGCTGCACAAATTTAATAGTCATCTTTATAGATTTTCAATTTTCGATTCTTATTTCGAATACCCTGCTCTTCTCAAATTAGTGATTATTATTGTCTGAGTGAAACTAGATCAAGAATTACTTACATCGTTCGAAACGACCACAAAAACCCCCACGTCTGTCGTGAATTATAGTTTTACTTTTCTAGAATATCCAAACGATCTTTGGGGACCGTCAAGCACATACACGTAATTTCCGAGGAAAAAAATTCCAAAAGCAAGCGGCATCGTTCGTGCAAAAAAAAAACGAACATTTTCGACAAATTCGTTCATCATAAAAGCCCGTCCTGTGCCAAATTGAATTCAGTGCATAAATATTCCAAAATTCCATTCAATCGTGCAAACTACCATTATCATTTCGTTCCCGTTCAAACCAACGACACCCATTATTCAATGGAATTTCCTTGAGAAATTCCAACAAACATTTTCGAAAGGTAGCCTCAATTTCGGCGACCCTAGTAAATTCTATGAGAATCCCTTTTGCGAGCTAATCTTTCGTTGATGTGTTCTTGCTGTTGGTTGTTGATGCTGCTGCTGCTATGAAGGTTTATATGTGTGTATTGGACATGACCTAAATGAAAAGGATTTCACGAAAATTATCACTGGAATTCACCCGAAATAATGAAGACCTTTTCCACCTGTATCGGATAAAAGTAAAATACGAAAAACCGTTTTTCGCTTTTCAATGTTCAACGTTAGATGAAAATTTTATAGTTCTGTCTCTTTTGCTCTCTCGGTCTTTTACTCTCTGATGTGTTTACATCGCCTAAAGTTGTAAATATTTGATAAGACAAATCTGGTAGTGCTTTTTATAAGGACGACGATTCACCGGTGAAAACGAACGGTTGCTATTTGAACTGTGTGCTCGCAGTTCTCTTGTTGATGGCTGGCTACTAGGCCGTTTTCAAAAGCAAACACAATAGATGATTGTTTTCGTTATCTTTTACGATTTGAACATTTTAGATGTCTATAACTTGAAGGTATAGTTATTTGAACAGTCATTGTCTTAATCTATTTGTTAGTTGGAATTGGAGTTGAACGGTGCTGTGTAATTGACCTGAATAATCGATAATTCTGAGAGCATCAGAAGAAAGATTAAAAGGATCGCGACTAAATTATGAAAGTTATTTTGCCGACATTTCAGTAAAATTGTTTTTGTTTATTCTCGCATTCAAACAGCTTGGATTTGCCAAAACATTTTAGGCGCCCAGTGTGGGTAAAATCCTAGATATACTTTAAAAAAAACGTTGATGATCTTTTCATTCAGTTATGCCTTAAAGAAAAGTTGAGTTTTCAATGCAAACTAGGTTTTTAAATAAATCAGCTCCAGAAAACTGCAGCTTGATGCGAGCTTGCTTATAGCTAAGGCCAACTAGACAAAATTGTGCTCCAGCCACGAGACTCATATCAATCTCTACATTATTCTGCTACAAACTCCATTGAAACCAATTTCGAAAAGTTAAAAAAAAAGTTACGCTTGGTCCATACTTTGTATAAACGACAGCAGCATTGAAGTTCATTTAATATTGTTATTAGGCTGATTTCAATTTAGAAATGAAAACTATTCCATCATCACTATTTTAAAAATTTCCTTTGACCAACCATGCGAAACATATAACTTTCGAAAGAATTCAGCTCGATGTACAGTGCATTTCATACTTGATATTGTGCCAAAACAAATTTGACTAATATAGGCTCAATAAAAATTTTACAGGCTACTAACAGCATTCGAGATGATCCTACGACTTTAATATGCTTCGGAGCCTTATACATCAAACTATTTTCTGATAATCTATGCCTACTTGTAAGTATGCACCTTTGCGAACATACCGGACAGAGAATTCCATTTAATTTTCATTTAAATGTATGTAATGGTTCCAATTGAAAATCAAGTGCTGTACAGACTTATTTGACATGACTCTGTCCCATTCAAATACTTGGTCGCTCCTCGCCATTTGATTCGTTTGATTTGAGTGTTCGCCGCGCTTAGCTGACGTCAGCATGTGGCCGTGAAATACTTTTTCGTATTACTAGCAAACTCGCACATTCGTCCGTACAAGTATCTAAGCATCTATTATGCGTCCATGTGAAACAGATGGATACTTAAATCTCTAGATATGTACATATCTACCTACGTGCAAACATTTCATATCTACAAACTGCACATGCATACGCGTATAATCGTACTTCTAATGAAAACGAAAAATCATAAAATCTTTTTGGTCTGTAAAATCGTGACTGTTGTTTAGACATTTGTTTTTCTCTGTATGCCTATCATAAAATCATAAACGCACTAAATACCGATCATAAACTCTTTGTTTGAATAATACTGTACGGACGCGGTCGATGATGTTGATGATGACGATTTACACGCAAACAGCAATTACAACAAATTCTAAATCGGATGTACATACATATGTAGGTTAATGCAACGACATCGTTTTGCCAATTTATCTGAAAGTAGTTACCGATGTTTATGTCTGACACGATCACGATTGTAAATCAGCTATAAAGACCAAATCCAAATTCGAATTGGTGTCACTGTCAGTTACGAGCGTACAAAGTTTGTCATTTGAAATTGATCAAACGACTTTAATGACATTGTAGTGTAATATTGTGATAGACTTTGTGTGTTCATGTCAGGTTGAAGTCGAAAGACCAGCCAAAGGCAGACGTGAAGTATGTAAGCGCTGTATCTGTGTGTATATGTTTATTTTGAGTTTTGAATTAGAGAAAACGAGGCGTAAACTCTGTTATTTAATTCAAGCTATCGACTAATGACGAACGGATGAAAATATTCAAAGTTCAATCAAAGAAGACTTAATTCGAAACTTTGTTGTTGACTTTCTTAGTTTGTGGAGGTAGTAAAAAAGGCCAACAGAAAACATCAATCGTTAGCAACTGTCACATTTTCAAAATCTTCAAAGAATTTTTAGGAAATCGAGGAACCATAGCTGTGATTAATATACGCTGACATAAAAAAAGAACTTGAAAAAGGAAATAAAGAAGATATCTTCATTTCGATATTACAACTAAAATAAAATTAGCGAATAGGAACCGCTAGAAAAATGAATTTTCGAATAAAAAGTAAAGTAAATGCGTAGAATTTGAACGGATATTCTACCCAACGTACTTTTTATATCGACCCTTGGAAACGAAAACTGATTAGTAAAAGAAGTAAGATTAAAATTCGTGAGTCTGTATGATCCGTTAAATTTATTGATCATAAATTGATCATCGACCTCTATGTATAGGGTAATTCCATAGAAAATCTTCCAATTTTCAGATAATTTTTGAACTCATCTCCTTGGAATTTGGAAGTGTTTTGTTATCGAAAATAAAATATTTTTGGAAAATATGGTATATTTGCGGAAATATGGCCTCTTGAAATTTTTGAGAAACGTCGGTTTTTCTACTTTACGTAGAGGCTTCAAATATGACTTGTTGGAAAGGGTAAGGTGTAGGTACCCTAGAAAAAAAAGTGCGAGAAACATCGTGGGCAAAAAGGATACAAAGGATCATTACAGTGTCCTTTATCCTTGAATATTCCAATATGTACACCTTTGATTTTCTTAATTTATTTTTTATATTGTAAATAGTTATATAAACTATAAATTTCAAAGTGGAGCTCGTAAAAGTACAGTCGTAAGAGATTTTGTAAGTCGTGGACTAAAACCGCTAAAGAAAATTTATAGAAAATGGTACCGAAAGAAGGTAAAACTTACAAAATATGGTACCAAACAGTTTTATGTATTAAAAATAGATTTAAAAACTGTTGTGCAATGTTATTGAAAGCCTGCAGAAGATTCTAATCTAGTTTCTACCGTAAAACGATCTGTATAAATCCATTGTTTATAGCTAATACCACTGACGCAATTTTCATCAATTTTTTTTTCACATGTACTTAGAATAACGTCTAATCCAGGGCAATCCTGGCAGCTACCGAAATATCAATCTGATTGTGGAGGAGAGCATATCATCAGAGATTAAAAGTCCTTATAAATTAGCCAAGCTTATATTGGAACCCTTTGTTAGAAAATTTATTTTTGTTCCTTTAATCATTAATTTAACGTTTTATGCCTTTGGCATATTATGCCTTTGGCATATTATGCCTTTGGGCCAGTTTCCTGGCATCTCTTCACGCTCCCATACGTGTAATATAATTTTATGAATTGCTTGATGTAACATAATGTAGGCCCTCTATATTTAATCAGCTCAGCAGGTATGCCGTCGGCTCCAGGGGCTTTGTTAAATTTCAGCCGATTTATGACGCTTTGTACTGGCAGTATAAGGTCGTCTTCTTGCAATGGTGGATCCTCCAATTTTTCGTTGAGCTGACCGTTTAGCAATTCACTAAAGTGCACTTCCCATCGCTCGAGAATGCCTCCAGGATCAATGATCAGATTACCCTCGTTGTCTTACAGTAAGTGCAGCGTGGTGTGTACTGCGTCATGTTTCGGACTGTTTGGTAAAACTTCCGCGCTTTGCGCGGACCTCGCTTTTTAGCTCTTGCTATTTCACAGATAAGGTCTTTTTCCCAGGCTGCTTCCTCCTGTCTGTGAAGTCCCTTCTCTGTTTATCTGAGCTCTTTATATTCCCCCTCACGTGCCCGCGTTCTATGAGATTCCTGCATTGCCCGGTATGCAACATTCTTACGTTTAGTCGCTTGTTTGCATTCATCATCAAACCAGTCGCTCCGATCTTTGCCACTACTGCTTAAGCTGGCGTCAGCAGTACTAATGACAATATTCTTAAGGCGTGTTCACTTCTCATCTACGCCTGGCATCCTGGACCCACGACTTACTCTCCGTCCCTTCCTCGAGCTCTTTGAGGGCGAGTTCCAAAGGTGTTATTGGTATTTTCATTGCGTAAGGCAGCCGTGTTGATTCGAGCCTGATTTGCGGATGCAATGATTCTACGCAAAGCGATTCGCGCTCGGAGAACCATACCAACAAGATAGTGGTCCGAGTCTAAGTTGGCTTCTCGATACGTTCGTACCGTCATCAGGCTCGAGTAGTGGCGGCGATCTATCAACACGTCGCCTATCTGGTTACGAGTGGCTTTATGGATATCTTTACGGGGGAACTTGGTACTCGCAACGACCAAGTATTTGGATGCTGCCAGTTCTATGACTCGAAATCCGTATTTATTAGTGATCTCATGCAAACTCTGGGTGCCTGCGTAATACCTGAATACCAGCTTCAGACTCAATTTGGCGTTAAAATCTCCAAGGATGATTTTTACATCATGCCTTGGCCAGGCATTGAGGATTCGCTCGACCTGTTCATAATATGATTCTTTTCCGTCGTCAGCAGATTCCTCTGTAGGTGCGTTGATGTTTGATGTTTGATGACGTTGATGTTTGCAAATTTGCCTTGCACGCGAAGAGTGCAAAGTCTTTCATTGGTAGCTCTAAAGCCGATGATCGTAGACTTCATTTTTTGGTTGACGAGGAAGCCTACCTCGAGCACATGGTGTTTCGTATGACAGCTGTATTATAAGTCATATTCTTTCTTTTGCAAAACACCATTCTCTGTCCATTTGATCTTTTGTATTGCTGTTATATACGCTTTATATTGAGACAAGGCATCGGCTAGCTGCTGAGCAGCTCGAGCTCTATAGAGCGATCTAACGTTCCATGAGAAAATAATTAAATAGTTTAGCCATTTTCGTTAGCATGGTCGTCGTTGTGATATCAATTCGATTTCGAGGCCTATAACCGCTTCGGAAAGCATTTTACAGGAGAGGTAATCGGCCTCTTGATAACCTTACTTGGAAGGGACTAGCCTGAAAATATTTGCCAGCCTTTTCTGATAAAAAAAAACTGTTTCCCGCAGCCACCACGAGCAAGTTAAATTCAGGCTTCCATCAGCCGAAATAGATGCAACACGTGCGAATATTCATATACTATATATTATTCCCCCTATTCGACTGATTGCCCGGCTGCCAACTCAACCGCTATCAAGTTTCCAGCATGCGTTTGGTGATACCACCTGAAATTGTTATACCTACGGCAGTTGGCTGCGAAGTAGTTGGGATCGCAAAATTGGCTAGATTCCTTTGAGTAATACTGGACGCGTAGCTGCCTTGTGGAAAGCATATCCGAAAAGCCTGCGATAGGGCACTAATGGCTGTTATAGTAAAAGTAAGCTGCTTATCCCGATAGCTCAATCAATGCTGCTGTAAGGCGTGAAGATATGACCCACTGTTTTAAGGCTTGAAAAGTATCGAATTAGGATGGTTACAAATTGCAAGCGCTTATCGAACAGTTTCAATAAACACCGTGTTAGTTATAGCCGTCGTAATCCTTTTAGCGAAGGAATCCAGGGAGATATTCTTGAATTGGCCAGAAATGGAAAGAGAAGTCATAAGTGTGAACGCTTGATCTGTAGGAGGAAGCATGTGCTACGATTTCTGAAGAGGATTTCGGGCTATTCGAACCGTAAAATCTGGGCTTTTTTAGTTTTCATCTTGCCACGAGCGCTTCAGAAATTTAGGACGAATTGCAGGTAGTATTGTGCGAATGAAAATGATGACACCTTACCTACTTTCTTCCAATGCGACCACTTCATAAGGAAGCTAGATAAAGTTTTTTTCTACATTCGGCCCTGCGACGTCGGTAACGTCACAATCAATGTTTAATAGTGTGGGATGATTCATTAGCCCCAAGACTCATAATGTTAATCTCTATATCCCTGAATTAAATCAGGTAAGTACCTAATCAAATCTCGGTCAACTCAAAGTTCATTATGTGGTTTTAGTTTTTTATTATTATTATGGCTGGATTTGAGGACATCGTGGCACTACTCGGCTACTCATGTTTACTCTACCTGTACTTTTCATTTAAAGCGAACATAAAAAAAGCCACAAGAATCTTCTTTTTGAATAGTTATTCTTGTTTTTTATCAGAAATATCGAGAAAATCGACTTATATTCTATGTCGACTTTGTTGACTTAATAAAAGTGTTGAGGCGCGTCCATTAAAAGAATTTTATAATTACTAAAATCCGACACATCTCATCTGATTTCCGACTTATTGAGAAAAAAAAACTTAAGCCTATTATGTTGAATTGACTGGTCTGATTCTTCAAATTGATTCTGTTGGCAAATTATCTTGCGTGGGTGGTTCGATATGTTCCTGCTACCCGGTCGAACATTCCTTCCTTCGATGAATTTTAAAAAAAATTCAAACAGCACAAATCGAATCAAAGTAATTACATATTGTCACCTATAATATCAATCCGGAAAACTCCAGTCATAATAATCAAGGCACACGTTCATACGTGCACTAAATTCAAACACTAGCTACATTCACAACCCAGAAACTATACCAGTCGCCTTAATTATCTAACTAGAGGTGAAAATCCATTCAAGCATGCGCGCAAACTATTCCCGAAGAAAATTTAAGCCAGCCCATGCACGGCCAGTAATTAATCACTAACAATAATGAGGTTGTTGGGTCTACAAACTTAAAAGAGTTGCACGCACGCTACAGGCACGTTCCAGCGAACGAAATGTTTAAATTTTCAATGGCAGAATGAGCTTTCTGAGATTTATTTTCTTCTTTTGGGCTCTTTATGGCTTTCTGTGCTTCAAAGAATTCGTGTTTCGTGTAATAATGTACACAACACGCTCACTTTGAGGTTTGCTTTGGTTTTCAGGGAGATCCGCGTCGAACAGAAATCATTTTTTCTCGCATACAATGTATAGATACCTCACAGTATGTACACATATGATAGGTGTCCATATAGAATTTGACGGCATTGTGCTAATGACACAGATCTAATGTCTGTTCAGTTGGATGCACACTAATTGACAAGCAAGAATCTTCAAATTTTTCCACCGAAAGTGATACGTTTTTAAAAGAGCCGAATAATGCGAGTAAAAATAGATGACAATATGTTTGCAGTAAATATTGAGTCTTGAGTATGGATTTTTCGAAATACTTTGGATTCGAGTGGTGACATTGAAAGATAAGTAATGATGTTTCGAGGAAAAATTATTTTGAATAGGAGGCTGCGTTCATAATAATATGAATAGAATTAACAATATGTCAAATGAGATATTGCATAATAAGTTTAATAATATCGGAGCAGATCTAGTTATGAGAGGAAAGTCCATGATGCTTTAAACTAAAAGAAATGGAAAAAATCAACCATTCACCAGCTAGACACCGATAATAACCGTGTTTGTACATAGCTTTAACATCATTAAGTGGTAATGAAAATATATAGAAAAAGGTATAGATTCAACATGCAACTAACTTGACTGATTCTAGTAAGGAACGAGGCATTGACCCCTTTTATTTATTTTGTCATTTGATGCATACGGCGCTATGATAAAAGTAAACCTTTGAAAATAAGTTGGAAGCAAATATTAAAACAATCGTTTACTTACAGCTGTTTCGGCCAATTCCTGATAATACGATTCGCCGCTTCCACGTCTCGATCCAACGCACATTGCTCGACGCAACAGTCGCGACAATAACGAGCACAAACCGCATCTTTGCATCGCTTCATCAGCTGATCCTTGACGCGAACTAACAATCAGCCCGGAACTAGTCGCAATAGTTTCGGCCGTCGCACTCATCGATTGCTGAATATCGCTAGTGGTGCTTGAATGGGTGGTAAGTCGATGGCACAAATTATATCCACTGCCGCGAACCCGACCGCCACCTCCACCACTATTACTACCTTTATTCCCATCATTATCTCGATCAACACCTACATCCTCCCGATCACCATTGTTGCTTTTCCCGCCACCACCGCAACCACCTAGTCCTAAACGGCATTTTCGCTTAACACTGCTTCCATCCGACTCGGAAACTTTCCCGGTATCACCGCCGCCACGACCACCGACCGACGAACTAACCACTGTCTCACCACTAACGGCTACTACCGTTTCTTTGGTAGCAACGCCACAACTAGGATCAGCCACGGATTCTTCATACTGATGAATTTCACGTTTTCCTTTCGACGCGGCCACTGTGACGGATTCTCTTTAGATATTATCTAATCCTATTTTTTATTTTTTATTTTTTTTTTATTCGTTTAACTTCAAACAATTAAACACTTGATTTCACTAACTTGTACTAAAACTACGACACAGATATTTTCACACTATACTTTCTAAATCACTATCAAGGATATTTCGAATTCTCACAGATTTACAATTAACAACCTGTATAGGCTTTGACGTATCGACTTCGACGATGACTTGGACGACAAACAGAAATCGGAAGTTGCATGACATTGGTTATTTTTTCTGCTTCTGCTTAAAGTGAAAACTGCAATTTCCACTGCAAGACATTTTTATTGATTTCGTTTGAGCTTGTATCACTTGTTCAATTTTTTTCTGGAAACAAATTCAAGATCATTTTATAATGGTAGGATAATTTATCCGATATTCCAGTTTCCAGGATTTTTGGTTGACTACTTAACTATCGAAATTTGATATACAACACTAGATGACGCAACATATATTATTTACTATCATTTTATTTTTACTTATTATTTGGTTTTGATTTATTTTGGTTTTGATTTTTTTTTTGTTTTTGGTTTTAAATTTTTTTCAATCTTAGATTTCACAGATATATGTTTTATATTTTTGGATTTTTTTTTTGTTTCTGTCCTATATATTTAAATTTTTTAATTTACTTCAACTTCTCACGTATATCATTACATCGATTAAAGTCTAGGGAAATAAGTTAATTGATAACTAAACTAAATTTTTCGTTCGACCGTACTTATTCCTTAAATTTAAACGTAGCACCAATGAGAAACTGTAGATAAGAAGACAGATATTTATTTAAATAATGTCACTACGAAGAATTTATATTTCACGCTATGGATTCCAGTGAATTGAATTGGTAGGTCTTAAATTTGATTTGATGTAAATGGCCAATTTATGTATTAATTATCATTGAAGAATTCAAAATTTACATAAATAAGAAATTTTTTACAATCGGCACGTTTTTTTGCTTCCATTATCTATAACAGAACAATGCTAACCAGTGCAGACGCATTGGAAACAACAAAACTCCTGTTATGGAAAGGGCTGTTTTGCTTACGCTCTCTAAAAGTCAAATCAATAGAAATATGTTTCTTAAATCGGTTCAGGATAGGTTCGTTGTAGCTTCGAAAACTGTCAAACTTATTAATGATATTATTGTCCCCCTCTTTCAAGAATTTTCCTAATTCTTTTCTGTTGATGATTTCTGTCAAGTATGTTTACGTTGTGCGTATGAAAATAATGAAAGCAAAGGCGTCACTTTTGACTCCTCCTCTTGTGTTGCACATTTTTACTCGAAATCTATTCCGTTACCTCTCAGATTTTAGATTTTCGACCATCACAGTAGTGAGTTTTTGCCCATAAAGTTTTTACCCGACAGCTTAGGGAAAATACTTAGTATAAAATTGACACCAACATTATCAGATCTCTTATGACCTATCCTTTTTCTTTAAAATACTCAGCAGTTGATGGTTTATATAAAAGCTAAACACTGATGTTAAACAACGTTTGACAAAAGTTTACTGAAAGTAGGTAAACCATGATAACTCAAAACAGGTAAGCCATGATATAGCCTCATATTGTGAAAAGGTAAAAAGTGATCAAAAGCAGATCGGACTGCGAATAATAACCGTTTGGTTGTTGACATCCCCATTAAAAAAGCCAGCGAAGAAAATTAGAAATCATTCAAATTTGATATTGCCACAATATGTTATGGATACGAAGTTTTTCAAAATGGCCATCGAAGACACAGAATTGAAAGGACAGAACTTAAAGGACAGAATTTAAACAGTGACATCGAAAGTACTGCAAAGGTACAAAACATTATATCGTATTTATTTATTTATTTAAATCTAATTTAACAGGCTTCTGCCCAATTACAAAAATATAAATATTAAATAAACCCAAAAGAAGAAAATAGAAAAAATTAACAAATAAATGAAAATATTAGAAATATACATATTAGAAATTCAACAAATCAAAGGTAATATAGAATTTAACATTGAAGAAACTGCAAAAATGGTAAAAAAATTTAAAAAGAATATCAAACATTATGAGAAGCATTAAGAATTATATCTTTAATTTGCGACTTAAATTGACAGAACGTTAGCGGAAAAGGCCCAAGCTGAAGATCGTTATGCTTCCTGGGGATACGCACTAGCAGTGATTGAAAATAAACTTCAGAACGCGCGAAGGGAAGAGAGAACATTAATTTGGATCTATCTGATCGATTGACGTTACGTAGACATAGCATATAACCAAGATCGGAGAGCATAGGGCAATGGAGTAGCTTGAAAAGTAAGCACTCGTCGGGACTCTAATGAAGGAATTTGGAATAAGGAAAGACGATCACTATAACCACCGTAAGGGATGTTGAATTTAAATAACAGTGAGCGAGTAAACCTACGCTGAACGTTTTCCACTGCATCACTGAGATATTTATGACGGGGAGACCACACTTAACAACAATACTCTAGGATGCTACGCACAAGTGAAAAAATCAAATGGAAATAGGTAGCGATGCTAGAAAACGAAGAATAGCATCTAAGAATGAAACCGGACAGACGAGAGGCCTTGGCGCTTATGTAGGCAATGTGCAGGTCAAATTCGAGCCTCGGATCAAAGTACACACCAAGATACTTAAAATTATCCACAGCCGTAATGGAAGAGCCGTACAGAGTATAGGAATATATTAAGGGTGTCATTTTATGCGTATAGGACATCTGATGACATTTGGATATGTTCAAAGTAAGTGAATTTTTCGAGCACCAGTCGCACAGAGTACAGAGATCGTTTTGGAGTTGGAGGCAGTCGTTGGTAGATTCAATTACTTTGAAAATCTTGAAGTCATCAGCAAACAAGAGGCAGGGAGAACGAATAAAGGGAGATCAATTATAAATACAAGGAATAATAATGGACCAAGAATGGAGCCCTGAGGACCACCGGAAAGCGGACAGAAAGGGGAAGAGGTGGACAATTGCACAGATACAGCACAAGAACGACCAGAAACATAGGATGAAAACCAAGACAAAAGAGAACCCAACAACCCATAACTTAGAAGCTTTGCAAGGAGCATTCTGCGGTCAGCCGAATTAAAAACTTTTGAGAAGCCGGTATATATGACATCCACTCGTTTCCGTTGGTGTAAGTCAGAAGCAACAAAGTTAGTAAAAGTTATAAGATAGAGGTGGGGGATCTGAAACCATGCTGTTCCGGAGCAAAGAAGGGATGGAGGAGAGGAAGCAGCCTGTTAGAAACCACTCTTTCAATAACTTTTCCAAAACAAGGAAGGAGGGAAATTGGACGGTAGTTGGAAACACAGCTTGGGTCTCCAGACTTGCGGATGGGGGAAATATAAGCAGATTTCCAAATGAAGGAGAAGGAGCCGGAGGAGGGGCTGAGTTTAAATATAATTGACAAGGGAACACATAAGGACGATGACAGTGATTTGGCCAACAGGTTAGGGATACCATCAGAACCACAACCGACATTACTGAATTGTTTCTCAGTAAAAAGTATAATCGTAATAAGATATTGAAAACAGAAAAAAATAAAATATACATTCTGCACAAGCTTTAAAATTTATCTAGCAGTGATAGGTCTAAAACAAGAGTTTGTCATTATCAGTTTATAATTTATAATCAAGATATAGGAACATTAATGAAAGCATAGACTGCAACTTTTGACAAAAATACGATTTGAGTAAGAAATACAATCCTACAAAAATGTGGCAATCTTGAGAAAGTTCAACTTAACAATGTGATGTTAAACCAAACAGTATGAAACTGGTTGAACATAATGAGATCTATCAAAAGCTGGAAACGATCTGCTCTTGACCGTGCGATTTCTCTAGTACTGACCAACAGGGGTCTTTTTGACAAGGGTAATTGTCCAAACCAAATACATTGAATTGTCAGAGGGAAATTAGGTTGTCAACAAAAAAAAACAGTTGTTTTATAAATCAAACAAAAGATACACACTATAGATAGCATCCTTCCCTAAGCACTTTTTTAGCTTCCGTTTAAGTTATTTAAAAGACAGTAAAATTGAAAATATTACAGAGTAAATGTTGTTTAGCGAGTTAGTCTAAAACACCACGAAATTATCGCCGAAAAATTCAAGACAATCTATATATTTAACAGCCTGGATTTTATTCCATACACAAAATTCATCAGAAAAGCTATCGAATGATTTATCTATTATTTTTGTTGTTGAATTTCACTTCGTTCTATTTCTATTGAATATTGGACAACCTAGTTTTTTTTTAATGCAAAATCGTCAAACACAGCTTCTAAAATAAATTGTCTCGCAAGTTGGAATTCCACAGCATTGAAGACCCAAACTAAATAGCGTGTCCTGTGCCATAGTTGATCGCAGGATACTTTTCACTCACTTTGGAGAAAAGAAAATAGATTCAAATTATTGATAAATTTTGACTTTTGCCCACCAAGTCAAATAACAATTTTCAAAATTCCGCGGTAATCAAGAACGGCAACCCACGATCAAATTACCTCTATTTTCAGCACTCAAAACTTCTGTTCACGAGAACTGACGATCGGATAATGCGATCAATATGAAATTTACAGGACATGTTGGTATTAAGTAGGACCAGGTCTGATAGAAGTGGTTTTGAAATGCAGGCAATACTGTGGCAGTGCTGCCATTTTGAAAATTCGAAGAGAAAAAAAAATGGTTTTTGGCCTATAGCTTCCGATTTAGCCACCAAAATTTGACAAAATTCACGCAGTAGGTGAACCTTATTTTTAGATAGATTTCATAGAAATTTGGATGAAAAATTAGTATAGGGTTGCCAGCTATGACAATTTTTGTCTCTTTAATATTGTAAATTTGCTCAGGATAATAAAGGCTTTTTCTCTATAACTTCCGATGCAGTAACGAAATCAAGACAAAATTCATGTGATAAGTGGATCTTGCTGCATTTCTAATTCTGTAGGAATTTCGTTGAAAAATCATGAAAGGGTTGCCAGCTATAATGAATTTCGTAATTTATTGACATTTCTTTATCGAGCGATGTCATAAAATTGCCAAATGGGAATGATTCTGCAATAACAGTGAAGAACAAATATTTAGGTTTCGAAAATTTGAAAAGTTTTGAAGATGGTTACCATAAAATTCTATTCACTCCTATAACTTCCAGCGCTGCCATCCAATCGAAAGGAAATTCACAGGGTGGATTTAACTCAACGTGAAGCAGACAATTTTGTAGCACCAGACAATTTTGTATTTTTTTTTTTTCCTTGTTGATCCAGTCTTTCGACGAATCTGGGTTGGCCTTATTCTATCGGCAACTGGCCATCGGGTTCGACTTGTAAGACAATTTTGTAAATATTGCACCAACAGATGCTTCCATTTTGTATTCATTAGCAAAGCATTTGCAATCAAATAAGCAACCGATATTTAAATTTTGCGACTTTTGGAAATTTTTCGGATGTGCAAACCCAGACATAGTTTAATCATTGAAACTTTCGATGATATCCTTGGATGAAAACGAAATTCAAATGATAGGTTGATTAAGCACGAGCATGTTTTGTAGACTTATTGCTGCTGTGTTGGACAAATGTTGCCAGCACTGAACATTTTCATCATTTGTGTTATAGGAAATGCTGTCAGAAAATGATATTTGTTCCTTTCAGTAAGAAATGGTTGATATGATACTACAAAGAAGTGTATTACGTTTTCACACATTTTTAAGTCCCTCAAAGTTAATTTCTTCAAAAATTAGTTTTCTAGCGGTTCTGATGCGCTAGACTGTATGTATGTTATATACACTGCAACATTTTCCTCGGTTTCGTCTTCATTTCATGTCACGTCTGACATTTTCTTTCACTTATGATTTCTTTTATTTTTCTCCCGAAAAGATTTTGGCTATTCACGGCTATTTCTCAATGCTATAGTTTCATTCCATTTTTTCTCCCACCCTCCAATTCGAAATCCTTTTGGTATTACACTTTTTTTGAGCATTGGTTCTCAATATATTTTATACATTATCCGTCCTCGTACTTCGATAGTAATCAAAAAGCAAAAGAGAGCACCCTCTGGATCTTTGGTACTGTGATAAAAAAAGACATCAGCTGATGATGAGCCTACCAGTTTTATCATAGTCCGTAAAAACATTCCGATGCCAATTTGTTTAGCAGTAGAACTTGAGCACTCATATTTATCCTTGTAGTGGGCCATAATTATAACTAAAAATATACAGACCAGTGAAACATAGGCCTGCATTGTCTTCTGATTGAAAACCTTTTGAAGGACATGAATGATAATTGTATTCTTCCAACCTAAATCTCTGGAGAAAGGAGAATCATTAAGAATCATTATGGACCACAATGATTATTAAGCCATTGCTGCTAACTTACTCCTGGAGTTTTCTTGTATATTGAATACCAACTTTACTATGCATTGGAATTTGAATAAGCAACTCACACCCACATGGAAGAACGCTACCTATTTGCAAAATTTCCGAAGATCTTCCCAACTTAAAAGCGTTACCAAACAAATAACTACTCATAATAATGTCAATTGTGCAAATAGCACGTGAAGCATCGTAAAGAGCACCAGTTTACGGAGCCGAGTTGGACCGTCTGTCGAACAATATGCACTTTATTATTCATTATTCGCAGACGCAGCCTTTTCAAGCACGCCACCATCGCTACCGCCATCAGTGATTGTGATTGAAGTATAAATAAAATGAGATAAAAGCTTAATTAGATAACAAAAACTTGTTAAATGCCGACGCCGCCTTTGGATTTACAACTTTTTCACATGTTTACAGCGCTAGGCATTGTGCTATTTTGCCTTTCGTCGACCGACTCAATCCACACTTCTGCACTTTCGTTGATTCTCCAGGGAACCGTATCAGGTCCAGGCTGAGTGGGCTTGATTTTGCGTTACATCGAAAAGCGAGTCCAGAATATCGTACATGATCCAGCCATATGTTGATATATCGATAATATGATGGAAACATCACTCACATTTTGCATTGATTGTTTTGTGGTGCGATATTGATGATGATTTCGTCTGGGGCCAAATTAAATCACCAACCAGTCATTTCGCTTCCCGTGAGCTGCCAAAGTATCTGACTATCACTCAGATTCGAGGAGGCAAAGTGAATCAAGTCTGGCTGCAAGTACGCTAAGCTTAAGCTTCCCTCGGGCGAATAGTGGATTGCATACAAACAGAGCCCTAATCGAGTGATAGATAAATCTTATCAGCAGATATGTGCTCCCCGAAGCAAAATTCCAAGAACAAAGTATTTATAGATATATAATTCAAATGAAGAGTGGAATACGTTATCAGGATGTATCCGGGGGCTTATTAGGAATGCCGCGTGTGGAAGAGTTTCAAGGTCGAAATTAATGATGGGCATGCCTGGAAAAGGAGGAGAACTGAGTGATTTTGTCGGGAGAATCGATTATTTTTCTTTCGGATATACCGTTCTGGTTGGTGCATAATTTTGTATCATCAATATCGCGTCTGGAGGTTGAAGTTAGAAACTAATTTTACAATATAATAAGCAGCCTAGACCAGCCTAACGGCTGCTGCGACATCAACGGTAATAAAAATTTCGTAAATCATCATAAAAAACTGACGTCACGATAATAATTACAAATCTTCTAGTGGGTCAGTTCTTTTCAATAGCAGAAATTTACGATTTTTTGAGGTTTATTTATTTATTGATTAATTAGCCATTGCGCTACAGATACCAATTAAAGCCTCAAGAAAGATAATGAAACATAATAACAAGATATATAAGAAAGAAAAGAAATTTAAAATTAACGACAAAAATTAAAACTAAGGTTAAATTCAAGATAACATTTTCAATGCATTTTTGAAATTTAAAGAAGATTGCGGAAGTGGACCAAGCTTAAGAGCATTGTGCATTCTGGGAAGACGCAACAAAGGTGGATGAAAATAGAATTCTGTACGTGCAAAGGGAACAGAAAAAACCTCTGTTGCTCGACTGGGACGACTAGATTCACGTCTGGTTATCTGGGAACCAAGATCTGACCAAAAAAAAAAAACTCTAGCGCACCTGAACCGCTAGAAAACTAATTTTCGAAGAAATTTTCTTTGAGTGACAAAAAAGTGTGGAAAGACGTAATACACTGTTTTGTAGAATCATATCAACCATTCCTTATCCAAAGCAACAAAACTCAACTGTAACACAAAGGATGAAAATGTTCAGTGCTGGCAGCACTTTCCCAACGAAGCAGCAATAAGTTTACCATAACAAGCTCATACTCAAATCAACTTATCCTTTGAATTTCGTTCTCATCGGAGGATTTCATCGAAAGTTTCAGCGGTTTAACGTTGTTTGAGGCTGCCATCCGAAAAATGTTCAAAACTCGGAAAATTCAAAAATTGATTCCTTATTTTTATTGCAAATGCTTTGCATATGAGAACGTAATTTGAAGCATCTGTTGGTGCAATATTTACGGAAATGGCTAATGCTGGTTAGCCTGTGTCAGCAGCAAAGCAAAATATATACCAAATCTGCTTCACGTTAAGCTAAACCCAACCAGTAAATTTCGTTTCGATTGAATCACTGCGCTGGAAGTTATTCGGGTGAAAAGAATTTTAGGGTTAAAGCAATAAAATCATCAAGATACATAGAATCAGGAGCTGCGGAATTTGACTTGAAGGAACGGATATAGGACCAAAAGGATGTTGGTTGATTAGAACAAATTAAAGCCTCGATGCGCGAGAAGTAATCACGCATGGCCTGCTTGAGCACTCTTTTAGCACCAGAACGCAAACTAAATAATTTCTGAAGATCGGCGGGCGATCCCGTCTTCGTCAGCTTTTCAAAAGCTTTTAGAGCTTAAGAGACTTTCAAAGTGAACCAAGGAACATCATTAGGTTTTGACCCTTTGATAAATTAATACCAGCTTATAAGACTGATTTCAGTGGACATTTTCTGAAAGTCCACTTTAAAGAAGTTATGACGCTGAATAGGCCATTTAATCCCTGCTTGGAAGTTAAGGTCAACATCAATCAAGAGTGGAGGGTGATGAGAGTCAGGTTGCACATTTGGGATAAGAGCAGGAGAGAGAGAAAGTGAATCTAAAGGAATGCTAAAATGAACTAAATCCAAGATCTTGTTGCTGGTATTGCGAAGGTAGTTAATTTGAGAACAATAACAAAGTGAAAGAAAGAAAGAAATCAGTAGCGACTTCTTGGCTAGTGTTTTGAAATTATGGTAAACATAAGCGTGCAATATATTTTTGGCTGGAAAATTTGATTTCGTTTCGATATGTAGGCTTTGTAAGGGCTGTTTTGGTGATGTTTTTTGTCCAAGATTTTTTATAGAAATTACTCCTAATATTTTACTTTGAAAAATTACTAGCGAATAGAACTTGTTAATTCATTTCTTGCATGAACGCGTAATCAACTAAATGGAGATCAAAACAATTTAGTAAGCAACAAACAAATAAATCCTCCAGCCACACATTATCGTTCATCATCACCGAGATGAGCACAATTGTCTTCAATCAACACAATCAAGAATGAAAGAAATGCATTTCGAGCCCCCACACCATATTTGCCCGCTGTACCATTTCCGGATCCATCCACCAGTCTGCCAAAAGGGATGCCATGCATAAAATCAATGCAAACAATTTGTCACCATCCACACTGTTTAGCGATGTGGTAGCGGCGCGAATCATTTTCTATTTCCACCGCTGAGTCCGCTTGTCTGTCCATAGATCGCGGTCGTAGTGATTATATAAATAGCTGCCGCGCCAAGGTTTATGACCTTTGTTAGCACCGATCAGCAATCGTACTTCTAAAGATAGTCCCTGCCGCGTCCGTGTGCTCTGTTTATGCATTATAATCAATGGCTCCGACTGATACGGATGTATGGTAAGCTAGCGCATCTGCCAAAGTATCTGACTATCAGTCGGATTGGGGGGAGACATCGTCGGGTGCATTCGAATAATTTGGGCAATGAATCAAAAACGACATTGGACCGAGGGTTCCCATTCAGATATGGCTGCACATGCATGACCACCGAAAAATCAATGCTCACACAACAGCATCTCTGATACATATTAACAGTTCGATAGAAGAAAATTAAATCAATCTGATCCAGGGTCAATTCAAAAATGAAGTGCGCCGCCGACCGGATTGTTCAGATGCTGTGATCTACACTAAGGAATTTATACATTTTATGTGTACGTACGTATCTCGCATTTATTTTGTTTACCAACAGAACGGAATTGATGTAGCAACAAAACACTCTAAACTGATTCAACGATTCAAATCAGGCCGAGTGGATTCGTTGATTCTTGTTGCGAAACAGAGAGCAGACTTGCTTTGAGTGCTCTCCAATTTTCAGCCATACGCTATTTTTAGCTGTAGATAGCCAACAACTGTGCTCCAATATAAGTTATTGCGAAGCATTGTGCAATCGTAACATGTATCCTGAAGAATTAAAAATTAAGTTGACTTAATCTGGCCAGGAGATGACTTTTTCTTGTTAAGAATCAATAACGAGGCACTCAGGTATGTCAAATGAACCTGGACCGCCAACAAGGCCAAAAAAAATCATTATGTCAACTCGAAATGGACGGACAATTGAAATTGGGCACGATCTACGCATTCAAATTGCATACGAATTTCACATTAACCATATTCGTTATCGATTCCTCACATGTTTGGTAATCTACTCAGCGGAAATTTTGCCGCCACATAGTACACGGGTTACTCATGTGGAGTCAAGCTAAATTCGCGTATCGTAGTAAGTCATTCGCAACCGTGATGGAGCTCGGAATCACTCACGTTTTTATAGGGCGATTAGAGCCACCGCTTCGCGAATATAGAATTTTCTTGATGGAGACCCAGACCACCAAAGCTGAGCTGTATTCGGGAATCGCCTCTCCGTCGGACTCAGTACTTAAGATAAAGGACGGCTGCATGGCACAACGTATCTAAGCTGCGGAGCAAAGGCAGAGCGCTGAGCTTATAGATTTAATTTCGAATTTATTTCTGTTTCCCTTTTATCTCTGCTGCTCTGTATACGTACATATATATGTAAGTACAAGCGTGTGTGCACATACTACTCTCGGAGAACTCCTAAAATTTCGGCGTCGTAGTGGTTACAATTTCGCACCGTGGTGCCAACGCAGCGACAGAATTTTCGAGGGTGAAATTTGCGTATCTAAATAAGTATGTACCTATACACAAACTTGATAAAAAAGTACACAAAAGATCATCTGTTTTTTTTCGTTCAGATATGTACAGACTTTCATATATCCATACGATGGCAGTGCTTGGTGCGAAACTGACGGGAGTTTGCTTGAAACACTCGAAGAACAAAATTTATCAGGTTTTTCGCTGACATTCGAGTGACACTAATAGGATTTTATTATAAATGATATTTTCTTGGATGTGATGTATTTGTGATCGGTAAAGCTGACCTGTGATCATGTGAAGTGGATACACAAAAAAATATTCGATAAGAGCTGGCGTTGATGTTGGGAAAATGAAAAAAATAGATGAGCTGGTATTACGTACTCGTACATAGCTTCAAGGCCAGTTAAATGATAAATCGTCGTAACATATTCAGGGAGGACGCAGTCGGTGAAATCAATGTCAGATAAGAGTGAAAATTCCGTTTCGGACTGTTGATGATCTTTTACGAGTTCTAATAATACTTCTAGTGAAAAAATACGGATTTTAAAAAAAAAAAAAAAAAAAAAAAATAGAGGTGACACATCAATTGATCAATTTCATTTGATCCGAGGAAGTGAATGTTCTGAAGTTCAAGTAAGCTTAGTAAGCCAAAGAAGGTTATAAATGAGAAATGTACATTATTGGCTACCAATAATAAATTATTAGATTAAATATTAAAATAATTAAAATTAATTATTGTATAACAATATAAAAAAAAATAATTTTGAAATGTCGGCCTTGGACCTATTTATACAAGAATAGGGGCAGCGAACATTTATCAGCTTTAAATTTCCTTGACGCCAGGAATTGTTTCTGGACGAATGAAGAACTTTTTCTGTAGGTGACTTTTGAAAGGACTCGATTTCGATAGGGAACATTCAATTGGAACATGAGTCAAATTCACTCCGAATTACGAATACAATCGCGTTAATCAGCATAAATGAGCTTTAATAACCTCCAAAGAGACTTATTCGAGAGTTCCGTTAGCCCAATCGATTGAGCTCTAGTTCTATTAAGACCGCAAAAGTAGAAAGTGAAAGGTTGTTAGAGAGAGGGGAGAGAGGGGAGCTAGACTCTTTAAAACGGCCAGGTGATGTGTTTACCAAGCCCAAAAAGGAGCCCCTTAAAACTTCACTTGAAAACCAGTTTCCAGACGCCCCGGGTGACTGAAACACAGAATGAGCCTCCTGCTATTCGCAGTAGTAGAAAATTTGCGACAAGTTCAGGATAACAATTATGTCCTTTTTCGAATTACAAACTGCTGCGCCTGAATGGCATTCATCTGGTGCTGCTAAGGGAAGGAACTGACCACCTGCAGCCAGAACGAAATATAGTCTTTTGGACGAATCTAACCCTCAGATATGTTCCGTAAACTTGCCCTCAGGCTAAGTTGGTCTTTATATCAATTTATTTTGACAAAACTTTTTTTTAGCTATTCAAAGCAAAATTGGAATAATTATAGCATGCGATAAGCTTTTAGCATCGAAAGTTGCACAGTTTGGTACCTGAAAAGACCACTTGTGAAGAAATATTGCTTAGCTCATATTCTCGCCTAATTTCATTATTTATATCCACGAAAACTATAATGTGCGGACATTGCCTGGATTTTGGAAAATAAAAAAAGACATATTTCCGAAGCACTTGGCATGAGATGAATAGATTGGAGAGCATCTTCAATTGCAAATATGACCATCAAACTGTTTAAACTGGTCATGAATGTCAAAAACACTTCGCATCTGTAAAGAATATAGAAGCGGATCTCAAGTCTGATTAATGAAAACGATGATAAAACAGGTGAGTTGGGGGAAGCATCCGTTTTGTTTTTTGGTGCTTTTTCAATGGTCGCTCTATTATTTTAGCACAAGACTTTTCAGGGATGAGAAGGCATCGCAAATTCCGATGTATTCTTTATCATTCGACACTATTAGGCAAAATATGATAAGCTTCTATAGTTCTAAGTCGTTCGTCAACAGTACACATGTGCATTCATATTCTGAGTTCATTTTTACACTCAATATTGAATTCAAATATATTTTGGAACTAAAAGCCATGTTTTTGCTCATTCACACGAGAGCTAACAAGCGGAGAAAGTTTATCGTAGACCACCTTTTCAAAAAGTTTCGGTACCGGACTAAATGGTAGGCCTATAATTTCCGATACAGCGTCGATCAACGTTCTTTAATATGGGTGTGATGGGACAAAAGTGATATATTAAAGAAAATATGCAAGGCGGTTACAAGCTGCTCTAAACACTTGCGCATAAAAGTCGGAGAAAGAAGATCAGACCCAGGACTCTTGTTGCAGTTGAGTTCCAAAAAAACGTATATGTTTATTCACGTGAAATTTCTAAGTGGGTAACAAAAGCTGTTGGAACTGAGTATAAGCAAGAAAGGAATGAGTTTGATGGGTCTGACTCATTAAAAACAATCTGCGAATAGGTCACATATCTCTATAGGGAATGAAGAAGTTATATTATTTATGAACATCAACGATGGATAACTAGTAGCTTTTCACTTGACATTAACAAAATCGATGAATTTTTTCGGGTCGTGGATTAAGTCTAATGTAAGTGTCATAAGCCTCATGAGACTTTGCTAAAAATTGCTTAGCAGCTTCATTATACTCTCCCTGAATAGCAGGACTAACGTTAGTATTCCCTCTAATCCGCTTATAAAGTTTGTTCCTACGATTTCGCATTTGCATAAGCCATGGCTCAGCCAACTTATTATTTTTTTATCTTTGGTGCATATCTTTCAACGGCATCAAATAATTTATTATAAAAAGAGTAAGACAGTGCTTTATGGTGTAAAATGTTGCAAAAAAGGTGCTCAGCGTTATTAGTTGGACAAACAAGCATTTATGAAAACTAGATCTTACCAATTACCATTTTGGTTAGGAGTGTGAGAAACCTGCTGCAAATCATTACCATAAAAGATACTCGTAAGATTGAAATCGTTGGTGTCTACAAGGTTTACGGGCATCAAGGATCTCATCATTCTAATGAGAGGCATTAAGCCTAGTTTCGGTGAGGGCGAGTAAATTAATATGGCATAATTTGACGTCAAGATATAATTTTCTTATTTCGCCTGTAATACCACCACAACTGTGGTAAAAAAATTTTGAGGCTTTTCTCGGTTCGGTTAGGAAAAATGCCTAACCGGGTTGATTGATCTTCGACATTGCTACCTTTAGAGATATAATTTATGTGGGCGGTAGGAGGAGTCATATTTGCGGCAGTCTAACTAGAAACCTTGGAGGAGTTTTCAGTTGCTTGAGGGAAAAGATGACGTGTTGAATGCTGGGGGTATCAGTTCCTTATTATTATTTTGAGAAAAAGCATTGGAAGAGCTACTTAAGGAAGAATTACCTATTGTCGCGGGAGACTGAGACTGAAAATCTTGGAGCAATTGAGCATTGAGCAAGGAAGGATAGTGTGTAAAGGTGTGACTAAAAATACCATTTTTTCTCACATTTTTTTTTGTTTCTTCTTACTGATAGTTTTGTCGGTGTCGGTGGTTGTAGGTCCAGGGGCTGAATGTCATTCCTTTCCAATTAATGTTGCTGTTGTTTGCACTCAAGCACGTAAAAAACCAGCCATATTTTGTTGCGACAAAGACCTCACACCGTTTTAAGGATTTATTTTTCCGCTGGGGCAAAAGTTTCACCTCGTAATCGTTTATGTGAAAATAAGCTTCGAGAATCCTTCCGAACCATTCATCGTCAGCAGAATAAGGAATGCCTTTCACGAACAATGCACTTTTGTTTGCTGAACTCGTCAATTTGGAAGGCGTGCTCTTATTGTGAAGAATTTCGTTCGTTTTTTGTATTTTTTGTAAACGATTCTGCCAGTCGTTTTGGGAATTTAACAGATTGACATCTATGAAACATATCTTATTTCAAGATGTTCAAATTTTTTTGAGACTCCAAAATATAAGTATTGTTCAAACAATAGACATAAGTTTAACCAAAAATCAATACTGTGAGTTTACGTCAATGGTGGCAGTTTGCGAAGATTATCTTCACAAACTAACTTGGTGAGTAAACAATTTTTTTAGTGCACTATATTGCTGTTAGCGAACAAATGTTAGCCGTGAAGGGCCAAAGAGCTTAACGATTTTTTTATTATTCAAAATCGATTGACCAATAAATTGAACTCGAAAATAAATTTAAATTTTATTTGGATCATTTATTTCTGAGCTGAAGTTCGACGGAAATTCTTGGCTATTTTTTTGTTGCACAGAAACAGCACGAATCTATTTTGAAAAATTTGAGCTTGCTACATGGATTAATTCGTCGATTAATTTCCAAAACCCGAAACATGCTTGGGATGTGAATGAATCGAGCATATCAATCAAACTATGAATCAAATGTTCATTGAAAAAGGATGCTGCTGAGATTACAATCTATAATAATTTATATTTAAATTCATTTAAATTTACTCTTTATCAACAGCATAGATACAAACTATTTTCCAAACTTTAAGTAGGTACTTCATGTAATAAAATTTTCGGAAAATCAATGAGTGCATATCAAATAAAATACGCTATACCCCTTCTTCTTTTCTTTTCTAGCCATGACATAGTTCCTTATAACAAACAGCGCAAATAATTTCGTTCTAAATCTATTTCCTAAATCAACACTAGCATGAAAATTTTATATTTCATTGAGTGTAATGACCTTTTAGAAAATTTTCAATAATTTCATTTCTTATCGAAATTTCTTTCGAAATGCACAATTGCTTATCTGCTTATATGTGCACTCACCAAATGCCCTTCCTATGACTAATTATTTCAAAATCAACCTTGGTAAGCAGCAATCCATTACATTAAACACCTAACCGAATTTTAATCTTCGCAAAATAATCAATCGAGCTAGCTAAGCTAAACTCGCCGCTACTAAAGCGATACGATCGCCCCTAATCTGACACTTAACCCTCTTCCGCGTCTCGCCTAGCATCGGCGATGATAAGATATCACATATGATCGTAAAACTGATTGCAAGCTCGCGTCCGTAGCCTCTGTCCAGGTGAGCAATGGAATCAAACCATTTTGAGGCAGGTATAGATAGCAGATGCCAAAATTAAACGTGCCAACCAAATCATTTATGACTAGCTCCACCAATTCTGCGATAGAATCCACAACGTGAGATATTCGTTCGAAGATTTTATTTTTAGTCTTTCTCGTTGCCGTCGCGATCCCATTCGTTCAGATAAGCGATTTCGTCGATATTTGTTGCTTTGAAACGCGTATCCAACGATAAAAATTGCGATTCGCTTCGTATTAAATCCGACCACATTGCAAAAATAGCGAGACCCTTGAGAGCACTTTAGACGTGAAATTATGAAAAACTGTCACGCACTTCATATCCACCACTTCACATTATCTTCAGATGCAATTAACGGAATCCGCGAGAAATTGCTTTTCTTGTTACTTTCTATCACTCACGATGCAAGCACTCTAACCTTGGGAGTTGCAATCAGATCAGATCAGCTCGAGGGCTGCACTAGGGCGCACTTGTTTCACTTTCCTCGGCACACTGCACGCACAGAGCACATTATCAGTAAGGACCAGGACGCACTACTGACAGGGGAACCTCGCATCGCACAGTCTCTCGTAGTACGAAGGACCGAGGCTGCCTCGCAGATGTTCTAGGCCCTGCGACCACGATAACCCCATTCAGGAGCGCCAGCCAGGACCGGTTGCAGCAGGTGTTACGAACAGCCCACCCCCTTCGTCAGCTACAAGTGCATCTACCGGCGGCACCACTTGCAGGGGGAGGAGACACTTGCGCGCTACGTCACTACACACGAATGCATAATTCAAACCAAATCTCTGAATGAAACTATTTTCGAAATGGAATCCTCTCGTTGTGCCTGCAGCAAGGATTGTGCTTTGCCTGGTCTGCGACGAGGAGTTCACATAAACTTGCAAAATGCCGAAATTAAAATCTGAGGAAGCCCTGCCGATACGATAACGCTAGGGACGGAACTTGAGATTTTCTCCGGCACGATTGATTTTCCGTACTTCGTACTACGATAGACGCGTTGCATGCAGCCCTAGACACCCCGGCGAACCGAACGCTCAGATCTCGCGAAAAAGATTCATACAAACACACCGCATTCGACTCGGGAAAACCGCTTGACCCGTCGAAATCTCATAAAACCTCGCTTATCCGAACTGCGTTCAATTGGAAAATGTGCAATTACTTTCAGACTATCGGATTTTCTCTCAAGAAGCAAATTATTCCAAGTAACGGAATGGGAAAAATTCTTTCGATCTTTTGGGCTTGTCGCCGTCGTCGTTTTTTCAGAGCTCACAACTCTCAGCCTGGTCGAGTTAAAACTGAGCGTGGCCCCCAACGCGAACGGGAGCACGGTCTGTAGAATAAGCTCCGGGAGCTGCACAGAACCGGCGGAGCTCCATATCAAATCATCGACGAAGCCAAGCACATGAGCTAAGCAACGTAAAGCAGAGCAAGTGGAGCTAATGGCGGAGACGTCGATTCGAAAGCTTAACAGTGGGTGCTTTGTGCACATGTTCTGTTCTGTTCAGCAGCTCCCATAACAAGTACCATGTGTTACCAACGGAACGGTGACGTAGATGGGGACTCTTGTGACGAGTTTTCTTCAGCACCCACACATCAGCTCCCGTTAAATGCGAAGAAACCGAGCGATGTTGAACGTAGATAGAATCTAAAAGCTCCCCAATAAGCTAAGTCGAGCAGCACGACGTACTTTTGTAGACACGCAAACGGTGCAAGTGCTCATATTGACGATGTTGAGGTAGAGCAATGTAATTTCAGTGTGCTAGCGTTGCCAGACGTTAGCTTATAAATGCTGTAAATAAGATTGTCTAGAAAATAGTGAATATTAAAATTATGTCCGTGTTCATGTCCAGATCACTGCTTGGTCGAAATTAACACCAGGACGAAGATAGAGCAATATGAAAACCTCCTATAAACTGAAATATTAGGTTGCTGCAGATGAAATGGCCGATTTAGCAATGACATAAAGTTGGCTGCAATTTTAGTGTATTATGTTGGCACAAGGCGGCGCAAATGATATGACATATTGAAGTATAAATACTCCTACCTTGGTTTATAGAGTCATTTCTGTTTTGCACTTCATAGTGATCGTAAAAACAAAAACAGAAGGTGAACATGGAAGTTAATCAAAAACGGCTACTTTTACTATACGAATTTAAATTAGAGCACAACGCAACGGAAGCAACGTGGAATATCAACGGCGCATTTGGGCCTGATACAGTTAGCGAACAAACCACTCGGCGGTGGTTCGAAAAATTTCAATCCGGAGATATGGACCTTGGAAGTGAGCCATGTGGACACCCAGGACCATCGATCAATAACGACGAGCTGCGTGCATTAGTGGAGTCTGACCTCCGCCAAATCATAAGGGAGCTTGCCGAGAAATTAGGCGTTCACAATTCAACAGTTTGCCGCCACTTGCAACAACTTGGAAAAGTGAAAAAGCTTGACAAATGGGTTCCGCATGATCTTACCGAGCAAAACATGACATGTCGAATGGAGATTTCAAGTTCTCTTCTCTCCCGCAACAAAAAGGAACCGAACTTGCACCGAATTGTGACCTGCGATGAAAAGTGGGTTTTATGCGCTAATCGTCACCGATCAGCCCAATGGCTACATGCCGATGAAGCGCCAAGACACACGCCGAAACCAAGCCTTCATCCAAAGAAAGTAATGGCAACTGTTTGGTGGTCTGTAGCTGGAGTTAACCATTATTCGTTCCTGCAACCTGGCGAAACCATCAATGCTGAGAAAGACTGTGCTCAACTGGATGAAATGCATCAGAAATTGATAGTCCAACGACCTAGGCTTGTCAACAGGGATGGAGTGATACTGCTTCATGATAACGCACGGCCTCATGTATCGAGAACAACGGTCCAAAAATTAAACGAGTTGTGTTATAAGACTCTTCCTCACCCTCCATATTCACCAGACCTCTCACCAACAGATTACCATTTCTTTAACATTTGGATCACTTTTTGACAGGAAAAAGATTTAATAATGAAGCTGCTGACAAAAATGCCTTCGAGGAGATTTTTCGAACCTGAAACTCGGACTTCTACAAAACTGGAATAAATGTACTTGTATCTCTTTGGGAAAAGTGTCTTACATCTATTGGTGCCTAATTTGATTAAATAAATTGTCTTTATAAAAAGTTACAGCTGTTTAAAAATTTATTACTAAATCGGCCATTTCATCTTTAGCAACCTAATATTATAACGAGTAAGTGAAAATCTATGTAGAAAAATTAGCGAGTAATAAAACTAGACAAGTTTACAAAGTTTACAAAACGTGGATATCAGCCTAAGACGACACTCTGTGAAGACAAAATCGGCAATATCATCGGAGAAGATAGCCAAATTGAGGAGAGACAGGCTCATTATTTTAAAGAACTCCTTAATCTTGCACATGCAACAAAATATACAACTGATGAAGTTCTAAAAGGCCCTACAATCCTGGAAGAAGTTGACTATGCCACAAGAAGCCGGACAAAAATAAATCGCCGAGCATTGCTGGAATTCTGGCTGAATTAATTAAATACGGTGAAAGCTGCTCCATGAAGACAAATCACAAAATGATCCTCCACATCTGAGATCAAATCCATCATATGCTCTATTAAAAAAATTAAAAAATAAGACAAGGTGCGAAAATTACAGAAGCTTACTGCTACTTCACATGTCCTATAATATATTGACGAAAATATTATTAAAAAAAATTAAAGTTTACGCTGAAAATCTCATTGGAGAGTTCCTAGAAAACTTTAGGCCTGGGAGCAAAAAAAAATAGCTCTTGACGAAAAGAACTTTCAAACCTGGACTATAAATTCGTTGTAGGGGCGAAATCATATTGAACTCCTTCGAAAGATTAGGTACAACCACGAGCTGTGCGAAATATTTGACGATTCATAGGTCGCCACAATCATCAGACTGGGGAAGCTGCAATGGGCTGGTCACGTGCAGCGAATGTATGAGCCTAGAATAAAAAGGTATTCGGAAAAAAATCTAAGTTTTGGGAGCCAATGAAAAACCCTAGGAAACACTGGTCAGACTTTGCCGATGAAAACTGTGCATCGCTGCTGTTATTTTGGTTCGCGTCTTTGGACCGTGACAAGTGGAAACATTATCTGGAAGAAGCTAAGTTACGAGAGGGGCTCGAATAGTTGACGTCCGACGACGAGGTTCCCTTACCAGTTAGTAAAGTTTGTATGTACTCGAAAGGAAAATAGCAGTTAGCTTGCTATAACATGTATATAAACAGTTCAGTTTCTTTATATCTCAAACAGAAGAGGTTAGACTTAAGACCTAGGTTAAGATTAGGTGTAATTAGGCTACGTAACTATAATTAGACATAGGTAAGATCGTAATTTAAGTGTAAGGTAATGTTTAAGGAAACTATAACCAGTGTAATCCCAGCTATTGTACAGGCTGGGTAATATCATTAGTGTGTAAGTAACAAAATTTATGCCAAAAAAAAAACAAAAAAAAAAAAGGAAGGGCCAGCAGGCCAAAATAGTATAGCCGCTAAATTTTAAGTTTTTTTTTCTTGTGAATTTAACTGTAAGTTAGGTTAAGATTGTACAAATAATTTATAATAAAAATATTTTTCTATTCAAATTCAAATTTCTTGATATCATAAGCTAGACCAAAAAAAATGTCAGCATAATCCCACAACACTGTTGCTAAGTAAAATAATTTCGGCCCTGAGTAGAACGAAACTATTTTTTCTTTTTATTTTTATTTCTCTTTTTTTTAACATTTTCATTAGAAATGTTTGTAATACGAACCTCAAATGGTTTGAACAATTTGAATATTGTTTCGGCTATTTTTTTTTTTGTTTGCTTTTTCCTCAATTTATTCAAAGCTGCATATTTTGGCTGAAACATAATAGATAATTCATCAACAAATTCATCGACATAAGAGGTGATAATTCATGTACTTTCATCAAAAATGGCGAAACGATTGTTGCGATAGGATTGCACATTAGTAAAATCTACCCTCACTTTATTCCCATATCGCTGTGGCAACGCTATAAAACTCTACAAATCTGGCTCGCATATATGTTATCTTGTTCTAAGACAGAACCTGCCAAACAACCAATACCTGTGCATGAAGAAAATGTGCAGACAACATATTTGTTACGTGCGCATACTCTTCATTTCATGTGCAGCTCCGTTGTAAGCTGAATACGATGGTCACGTTCTCCTCTTCAGATCTTAAAGAAATGTTAACCTTTCTACAGTCTCAGAAAACCTGCACGCACTGGTTTGTGTATATTGGAGCATTTTTTCTACTGATAAGCACATTTAAGAGTAAATCTCTATGGCCATAGTTATGACTATGCTACAAAACCGGGCAATTGAAGCTGGAGGACCACAGTATGATATAACTTAATGATGACAAAGTTGTATGTGAAATGTCCCAAGCATAGATATGAGAAGAAGATTTTTTATATGTCTATAGTCCCAGGAATCCAGTTTTTCTTTTCGCTTATTGTGCCTCAGGTAAGTGATGCATTTCATCTTAAGTGTGTTGATTTCTTTTAGGTTTGGTTTGTTTTATTTCTGGTCAGAAGAGAATATAATGGAGAGTTGAAAGAAAGTTGTCCCTCAAACGGAATTGAATAAGTAGTGTTAAAAATATGGGCTATGTTTGATTGGGGCCACCAAATGAATTCTGTCCAGTGATGGGATGCATAAGCAGGGGCGGATTTAACCATTTCGCCACCCCAGGCCTCAGAAATATTTGCCGCCCTTTTCGTGAATTAACAATGTACGATTTTTTTTCGATTTCTTAGAATCCTTGGCTGTTTTTCGTTGCGCCCGAGCTCACAAAAAAAGGAATGTCAGAGCAAAACCGGCATCGGTTCGTTAGTAAAAAATTCTCTATTATTGCGCCCTTACCACACAAATAATTATTAAAATACACACACAATTATTAAAATACACACACACACTAAAAAAAAGAATCCAAAAATACGAATTTTTGACAGCCCAAAACCGTATACACCCTTACATCGCGTATAATTCCAACGTCTTCGCTCATATTTTTATAAGTTAGGGTACTATTCCTTTCAAAGTTTACTTCCGCACTTGATTGGAGATCAACTATGAACATTAATTTACAGTAGATGTTCGATATGTTATTAGTTAAGGATGAACCCGAAATATTTTGACCTATGATGTTCTAGATTTCATTTCATAGATTTTTTTTATAGAAATTAATTTCAGTAATGAAATACAATTTAAAAAAACACGTAAAAAATAAGGAGATTCGCATGTAGTTGATATACCCTGTACTATAATTATAAAAAAAAAGTTCTCTGAAAAATCACGCAAATATTTACCTCTGATAAGCTTTTCCTAAATTGAAGAGGTATTATTTGGGGTTCCTTTCAGGATCTTTTTACGTATTTTTAGGCTCTTTTTAGGTACTTTCAGATACTTTCTAGGTAAATTTTAGGTATTTTTGAGTTTTTTGGTCCTTTACCGTGATCGCATTTCGATATTTATTATAAGTCAGACTTTTTAATGTCCGAAAAAAATCATCAGAGGTGAATTTTCGCGTGCATTGATTTTTTAGAGAATTCGGTTGGCTTGAGGTGTTAGGCTCATTCAACTCAGATACATGTAAATATACGACAGAAAAAAAACTGCCGCCCCCAAAAAAGCGAACATTGGCCGCCCTAAAAAAAAGTCGAAATTTGCCGCCCTAGGCCCGGGCCTAGTGGCAAATCCGCCCTTGTGTATAAGCCCTTAATTAATGCATTTCGAGGATATGGCAGTGTACGAGCCTGTGGCAATATAATTCAGTCTGTTGAAAAATATTTCGATTAGTTCCCATCGAAGATCGATGTACACATATTAAAGTAAAGTAATCTCACGATAACCCTTGTTGGGTCTAGCTAAAGGTTGAAGCTGGTAGAACGCTTCAATGACACCTAGCATAAATTTGCACTTTTCATTCTTCTCTAATTAAAGGTAAATTTCGACTCTATTCACAGTACTATACTCAGCACAATACTGGACAAATATTCGATAACCTCGAGTAACATAGTGGGTAAAACACTCCTAACTTATGAATTCCCGGTTAAAAATGTTAAGCATAAAATGGAATGTCTACCATCTCCGACCCTCCAGTAAAGTACAAACGAAAATGGTTTATCACAAGCACACGTCGAAAAAAACTCGAACTTCAATCATCAGAGTCGAACGTGGTGTGTCTATTATAGCCATATCCCACGCCATTAGGTTCGAACAAATCGCTTGGTATATTTCTAGCATCGTATTAACATAATGTATATGATGCTAAATATTAAATTAAAAAAATACATTAAATAACAAGATCTTAAACAACATTTTTAAATAACAACTACTCTAAAAATATCAAATCGATAGCTACTGACTCAACTTCTTTGTTAGCAGGCATCATTCATTAAAACTCGCACCTCAACTACAAACTTTAAATTGGCCACATACTATTCGCATGAATACCCTCATTCATATAGCCCCGGGGATGTATCCTCAATTGAGACCGGAAAGTGAAAATTCTAAAAATAAACATATCTTAACGTAGCTCGATACATCCTACTATACCAAAAGAAACAGAAACAAGTACAACGTCCTTCATCACTTTCCTCCGGCAAATTATGCGACCTTGCCGTTGTCCTATTTTCTGTCTACGCTATGTATCCAAAATCAAAAACTCGAAACGATATTGTCTTGGATTTCAATTTCTGTTATGAAAAATATTTTACAAGGAGTTTGATTGTATCAGATATGTTGATATTTCGAGTGAACAAATAATATTACTATGCCAAAATTGTCAACAATTTTGTATCTTAATTATCGTAAAGGCTATTTATTTAATATTTAATAATGCATTTACGAGAGTATTCTAGCTCTTATACACCTACGCAATGCTCCTACCACTATCGACCATGCGAAAGCATCCGCTTAGTTCAGAACAACTGCCCCTTAGAGGTGAAAGAACTCGCGCTCGCAGAAAATGCATTATTTGATTAGCGTGCATACCATCCTCACATAATTTCTCCAAGAGTGTTTTCTCAACAGGAGCAGCTTTTCCTTGAAAAAATCTAGAGCCGTCTCCTTACAAGCCTTTTACATTTGTATTTGCAATAAACACTCGCCATTGTATTAGTCTAGCCGTTATGCTCGCTAGCTATTCAACAAGCTTGCAGGAACCGATGAAAAAAGGATGCAGACAAAAAGCTCTGGTTATCACAGTTACCGCGTCGCCATAGAAACGTTTCACTCAGTTAACTTTGTAGAGCGAGATCTACAACACATACATACGAAAATTGAATATGGTTTCATAGTTTTGGATTATTTCGATCAATAATTTATGTGTGCTCCCAGACAATATTCTCACGGTAGTACACTTGCGCATAGCTCGCATTTGTTCAAAGAGAAAAATCGAAAGCGTGGAAAAAATTTCAGCTAAGAGAATGTTATGATGAAAGTGAAAGCTTCTTAATTTCAACTTAAGGGATACTCTGTCATGAATTTATTGCAGGTGAAATCAAAAACAATGCACAGGATTTAATTGTTTCAATTTATTAATTGATTATAAATTTGCCTGATGTGACAAATATGTATGCTGCTCTACTAAGCATAAAGGTTCTGTCTATATTTTAATGCTTTCGGGATATTCAATGATTTGTGTTTTGGTTTGTATTGGAGGTATATGGATAGTGCTTTTTCAATTTTGGTTTTAACATACTTCCACATAAGATAGATTTTTCAAATTTTGCAGAATGACACAACAGAGTATATAGCTTTCGAATCTGATGTTAACTGAAAAATGAGAAAAATGCAGATAGAACCTTTATGCTTAATAGGGCAGTATAGCATTAGGTGCGTTTTTTTGCACTCTTGGGCAGAGTAAGTTAAGGTAAGCTAAGCTCTTTACGACCGAGCTTTAGGTAAGTACAATGAATACAACAACAATCGCTGCCGCTGTAACCACTGCTGCCGATTGCTGTTGTCTTCAATGTACTTACTTAAAGCTCTGCCATAAAGAGCTTCAACTTACCTTAACTTAACCTGCTCAAGAGTCCAAAAAAACGCACCTATTTATGTTTTATTATTTGATATTAATAATTAATTGTAATTTTTCATTTACTCACGACAATTTTGACCAGATAAGTTTGAATTGCATGGTAGTGTTTTGTTTGCAATGCTATAAAAATTGAATTTTACTAAGTGGTTTCGAAGATATGCAATATTGCTCATCTAATATCGGTTATTAGTTAGATAAGATCAGAGAAAGCTAAGGCTGATTGGTATAACACATCATTAACGGTGAAACAACCATTAATCCGCTCTAAACCAGATGCAGTAAAGTGTTCCAGACATCTCGGTTTGGCGTTATCCAGGGCGAAATTATCGGCACTTTTTCTTGTCCAAACATACGTCGTAATTCCAATAAACAAAGGGCCAAAAGTTCTACCTCCGTAGATTTTACGAGCCGGATCTGCCTCACTCCTACGAGCGAAGTGTCTCTCTAACACAAATAAGGGTTCGCAACTTATTTTTGATTGGCAAGATCATGGTCTTTTATAACATTACCTTTGACTTCTTGGACAGACATGAGCGGAATAGGTTTGATAGACTGAAAAAGGCTTTATTAACTGCCAGCGACTGAGCTTTGCACCAGCTTTCTACCAACATTTTCTTCTACGACGGAGAGCAGGAGATTTGACCAGAATAACAGAAGCCTTCTACGTTTCAATCACCGAAGTGCGCGGAAAGTAATTCTCAAGTAAAATGTATAAAGACTCCTTTTTGGATCTGGCAAAATCTCCCTCGTCTTAAAGAGGTAAACTTAGTTGATTCGTCGTTTTCTGAGACCATACCCAGCTTCAAAGTCTCTCTTGCACCTTCCAGCCTCTCACAGAACGATCTGAATGAATTACTCTTAGAGGTCCTCAACAGATTTTATTTGTGTAGGAGGAGGAGGATCCTTTGTGTTGCTGTTATAAGCTCGATTAAGGAGTGTCTGGTATCTTTCCTTAGATTCTGCAGTTCTCGAATCCATTAGGTAACCATCTTGTTGCATCTGCTCTTGCTAATTATGCAAGTCTCATCATAACTACCTAATATGGCTCTATCTAGAGAGCGTAGCCGAGATTATAGCGACTTTATCCTACCACTAAGACCAGCTTTGTTTCTAGTCGATTGGCCTTAGCCTAATCAGTGCTTTATTTCGGGCTATTTTCCCTCCGCTTCGGGTATTGAATCACTAGCTCAAAATAAGACCAAATAGCGGTGATCAGAATATGAGATCTCATCCGATATGCGACATCTAGTAATTGATTCAACTATTCCAAGTGTAGGCAGTGATATGCCAATAGTCGCACTTCTATTAGAATTGACAAAATGTGGAGAAATCCCAGTGTTTGTAGTTATTAACTCCATAGATCAAACCAAAAAATCTCTCTCTTTTCTGGGTTTGGATTTGTTGCTGCTAAAACTGATTAACCGGGAGTTCTCATCGCATTCTACCAAAAGTTCCAGTTTCTCTGATTCCACGTACTAAATCAAGTCCTTAGGCTCTTGTGCGGGCAGCGGAAGTAAGAAGTCAACAGAAGGTATGCTAAACCACAGAATTGATTAAATAATCAATATGTATCAATCAAAAGATTTACAATCAATATTTAACAATCAAAGTACTAACATTTATTTTTTTACAAAAGAAAAATCTCCATTGCTACTATGGATCAAATGTTTTTATTTTATAACAGCCCAGCTACAGAGCTTCCAAGGTAAATTTACAGCGACACAACGAAACTACAGGCACTGCGTACCATTCAATTCAAAACATACAGTTCATAGAGATATACTACACAGAACACTGAAGTGTTCTTGCTTCAATGCTCAAACTCGTTACATTCGCATAGATCTACTTAGACGCTTTGCCTAAATGGTGCCTACAAAAATTTTACAGTCAATGTACTCAAATAGCATCGCGGACGGTGGCTCAGTTCACAGCGTCTTGGTGGATAGAAAAATTCAAAAAACTCTTGCCCCATTCACCCGCTGAACGACTCGAAAATCTTTGTTAACGAATGAACTTAACACGCTGCAAAGGTATCTGCGTCTCTGTTATGTTACTGTTTCCCCTCATGATTTATCTGTAGGTTCTCTTCTGCTCCTCTTCTAACGAGCCGTTCCCCTTAGGAGTAGAAGCATTTTCTGCTTTGTTCACATGTACACTTGTACAGTGCAAGCTATCGTGATGTTCATGTGGAGAATGGAATAGTAGAAGTTTCATTATTTCGTGTGCAATTTTCCCCAGATCGGTTTTTTGTGTCTGCTTTGGGTTTGCTTTCCCAAAAGACGTAGTTTTTCGGTTCTGGTGCTTTAGTGAAATGACCACTTGATTGCTTTAGACGCCTATGTTAATGCTGGAAAGTCGTCCGCGTCGCTGTTATGTTTCTGTTTCCCGTCATGATTTACAATGCAGAATTTGTAGATTCTCTTCTGCTCCTCTTCTTAGGAATTGTTCCCCTTCTGATTTGATGACTTTTATGCTTCGTTCGCATGGTGTATGTACGGTGCAAGCTATTGTTTCGTGTGCAATTTTCTCCAGATCAGTTTTCTTTGTATCTGCTTTGGGTTTGATTTTCTCGGTTCAGGTGCTTTGAGTGATATGACCACTTGATTACTTTGGTCTATGTTATTTCTATGTTGAATTCCTGAAGTGCTTTCTTTAGAATTTATAATTTAGATTAGGTGCGTTTTTTATGTCTCCTTCGCAAAAAACGCACCTGTCTTTTGACTTGAATTTTTTGTATTGTCAGTATTAATACGCTCGCTTAAAGATGGATAAAAGGATAGTTTTAAAGTAAATTATAACATAAAACTCGTTAAAATGAGAGCGCATTGAATAGATTCTGTTTCGAAAAGTTAATATGAAATGAAATCAAAATTGCTGTGATTGTGCCATAGAGGATTTACTGCGGCAGTCTTTTTCATTGAGGATCTTATTGAGTCTTGGCAACCAAGACCACTAATTTCGCTCAGTCAACTGTTTGCAAAGCTAACTATATTAGGCACTTTTATTGTAAATTACATGAGGAATTTACTTTTATTGTGGCATGGGCTATCTAATTTAATTTGCCAAAAGATGCATTATATCCTTAAATTTGAGCTATTAAAAAACTTTCACCATTTATTTAGCCTGTAATATGTTTTCAGCTTGACTTTTTTTTATAATTAAAAATAAATTAAAGAAATTAGTAATTTTATTTTTGCTTTCAAATATTATGCATAATTTGAGATTTTGTCAGATTGTTGATCTTAGTGAGTATCAATATCAATAAAATAAGCTGTTGACAATCAAACACTAGCTTTAAATGCAAATATGGTCTGCATTGAAATACGTAGTTGTTTTTTTACACGATATTTCAAAAAAATCGCATGAATAGTTTACTACGCGCTTCATAAGTATGCTTATCTATTTGCTTATTTTGCTTGTGCTTCCCTAAGTTTTGAAACCACGAGCCGCCACTGAGCTGAAGGCATAATCACATACTTTAACTTAGGTCTGTTCCGGCACAGCACGATGACTGCTAGCAGGTCCCGGGTTGAAAACTGACTAAGCGTGGTGACAGCAAGAATGCTAACCAGAACAGAAGTACTCGGCATCGTTGACCTTCGATCATAAAAGGTTTTTGTCCCTTCGACTGAGCTGAAGGGGGAGGCATGAGAGGGAATGTAGGGAGATGTTTGCCAACTTTTCGCTTTAAAGGAATGTGCTGGAATTCGATCTGAAAAAATCTTATACTATCAGGAATAAAAGTGTGCAGATTTAGCAACTAAGAACTTCACTTAATTGGCAACACCTAACTAGCGTAATTTGCATCTATTCGAGACATTTTTGCCCTGCGCTGAGAGCATTGGTATCACCAACCAACTTTTTTTTCCCCGTTTTTCGAGGTAGCTTTTGAGGCTCAGTGCCTAACAATCAGTTTCCGTAGAAGCACTTCTACACAGAAAGAAATATACTAGAATTTTCAAATAATTACAAGTAGATGATTTGCATTTAGGAAAACCATCTAAATATCTAGACAGGTTTCCCAAAAATGTACATACAAAACCGAATCAGTATTCGGTAATTTGACTATTATCATTTAGTCAATTTTTCAGCTCAAAAATCGTGTGAGCAAATAGAAAAAAACAGCGACATCCAATTTGAAAGTTGCTTTATAGAATGGTTAATATATGTTGTACATGTAAACGGAGTTTAAAATTCGGAGAATACTACATCACAACAGAGCCGTTGTCTTTTCCTACTCGATACGATTGAACCATTTTCCCGTAAAGTTATCTATTAATTTCGGTGATTTGTCTATTTTCGAAATTGTTGTTCAAGCATGCATTCGATCATAGAAAGCGCAACATTTTATGTTATTGCATCAGCCACTTTATAAGGAAAAAACAGCAGAGTCGTCATCAAAGTGTATCAGTTAATTGCAAGTGCTGCACAACAGTGGAAGTGTTGTTAGTGAAGTTAATAAAAAGTACTGAAACTGAAATGGAGGAACCAATTTTAATCGGCGAGGAAGTCGAGAACTTCGATATTGTTGTTGTGCTTCTTAATCAATGGGGCCTAAGCTCTTTATTGGAGGATTTCGCGAGTGAGAATTCAAACAAATTTAGCTCAGGGAAAGTTTGTGTTCAGTGTGTTTCAATAATGATTGGTTTTATTACGCAATAAAAAGTGATATTGAATGTAGAATAAATTTGCTAAGATTGTGAAAGTGCAATTCCTGAGCTAAACTTGTTTTCGTGTTTTTCGTTTGAAAAATGAAAGTGTAACTTTATTTTTGGGGAGCAGGAAAAGGCATTGACGTCGAAGTCTTAAAACACTTGACAATAGACGATATAAATAAATTAATACCGGATGAAAATTTTGGACTTCGAGTTAAGTTTCGGCAAAAACTTTTTCAGTGGAAACGCGATAACGTAAGTTTCATCACAGTTCAACTTTTGTATGGCCTATCTACCAGTAAAACAAGAATTCAGTGACAAACCAGTTTCAAGCAAATGTCAATAATAATAATGCATGTACATCTGATTATTCCACAAACTATTACGGTTTTATCTGCCCTTTGTCAATATGCTTTTTTAACAATTACATAAATTTGTGGCTGGTAGATAGATGCATGAATAGTACTTGATTACAATAAAGTTTCAATTCAAACCATATTAAGGGGCTCTGTACACCATTGGCGGAGACTATTTCAATTTCTAGCTCAGTATCAAGCTGGGCAAATAGCGTCAATGACATTCCAAACTCTGACTCTAATGCACCGCCCGAAAAAGCTGATTTTGTAAGTAGCAATACGAAAACTTTTTAAATTTCAAAAAGTATTTACTTCTTTTGACCCAGGATTTGCAACAAATTCTGAAATCGAATGTATCAGGAAGAAGCGCGTTGCATGATTTTGAATTAAACTCTTATCTTAGTAGAAAAAATAGACAGCAAATTGTAACCTGCATTTGCGAGTATTGGATCAATAATAATCTCCAAGTAAGGCAAGAAAATTACATTGAAGCTGCCAACGCTATCATTCAGTGTTTTCCGAAAGAATGCAAGGTGTATATAAGAATATGAAATAGTGATATAATTAGTTTATAATAATTACGTTTCCTTGTTTCCAGACAACTTATCTTGGTAATAAGAATCAAAGGGGAAAGTTAAGCGAAAAATATTACAGCATCTGTAAAAAGTATCAAAAACAGGGATTTCTTAAGAGCCGGTATAAACTCAAAAATAAAAGAGATATCGTAGCCAGTAATGATTTCAAATCAAACTGTCTAGAGGACAAAAATGATTCAGGTAATAATTGATATAGTGTATATAATATATGCTTGTGAACACTTTTAAATGATGTTCATACATATTGCATGGAAAATAAGTATGTTGACCTAATTTGATCCACTTTTCTAGCTTTCAAAACCAAATACTTAAATTTAAAAGCAAATTTTCCTTCAAAAGCTAGATTTATTTCAATTTCTTGACAGATATCGATATTTCGAGGGTTATGGTAAATCACGTAAAGAAGATGCCATATTACTCTTTAAATTAAAGTATATTTGTTTTTTATAGCTAAATATTTTTCAGATAACGCCATTGATGAAATACAAAATCACATTTGGTTGAAAAACAATAATGAGCCGGATTCTATAGTAGTCGATAAATGGCAATCAACTTACTTTTTACGAAGAAAACATGTATTAGATAAAAAAATAAACATATTCGCAGAATGGCCATTATTACGACGTCCTTTGGGGAAAGTTTTGGTATAATACTATATAAAAAACGTAAATAAAGTACATTGTAATTCGTTTATTTTATTTTAGATCGAACTTGATTTCGAAAAGCTGCATCCCGGAAAAAATTCTTTATTATTTGCGAAGTGGGCATATTTTTCCGAGCACATAACTAAAGTATATAAACGTGAAATAAAAGATCCTCATAACATCATACTTTTCAAGAAAGTAGAAAGCGCAAATTTAGATGAAGGTGAATTTTTTATTTGTTTTCAGAAATGTAAAAATTAACGTACTTTTCAGATTATAAAAATTTCGTCTTGCTAATACTTCTAAGTTGTGTCCTTACGCCTACTATTCTGCACTGTAGATCAAAGGAAAACAGAATTGTTTGGAAACCTTCCATTCAAGATTCACAAAATTCACTTATCACCAAATTGTCGGCAAGTAAATGTCTCTATTCCATGATATTCCTTACTAATGTTTCTTTTTTAGAATTCCTCAGAAATTTCACGAACTGTCAATGCTAGGAAAGAGTTTTGCATCAAGAAGAAGATTACCGTGCAACCTTTACTTCTGGTTGTTGGTGATTCGGAATCTTTAAACGAGTTCTATATATACTTCGATGAAATTCTGTATAAGGTGGAGAGCATGTTGAAAGCGGTTTCGGTGGCCTTCCAGCTTCATCAAGTCCTGAATTTGGAATATTCTCGAGAGTGTCTTCAGGTATGGCAGTTTATCGAAAACTTTTTTTATGAACTATCGAGCACCGCCAAAACTTCATTAGCTTTAGTTGACCTGTTGCATGAGTTAAGACCGACTAGAGAGTAAAAAAAAACCTTTAAAAATGTTCTCATGTTTTCTGTGCAAATTACACTTTGAATGTATAAAACAATATATCCGTCATTTGAAATTTATTCATAAGACATCAAATTATCGATGCTCTTACTGTCCACAATCTTTTCAATCAATTTACTCTTTTAAGCGACATCTATTGAAACATTGTTCTCGGCAAGAGTTTTCAGTAGCTACAGCGGATTCTCAATCTGTATTACCTGGTTCTAAAAAAGAAATTTACCCTCGCACAAATGAGAGGGAATCAAATAATTCAGAGAATGTATCAAATAATTGCTCAGTAAAACATAATATGTCAGAAAACTGTGGTACCATTGCAAATAATCGAGAAGAGGCACATGAAAAATCTGTTGAATTTTTTCTAAAGCTATATGCAAAGCCGTCATTAAGTAGAGAACTTGCAAATGAAATAATAAATGACGTATTTAAATACATCGTATCACCTATTTTTGGTGACATAGAAAAAATCTGTGAAACAGCCAAAAATGGAGGTAACGTGTTAAATTATATAAAACAATGTCTTCAAAAATTTAAGGATTTTTTTTTTAACTTTTCATCAGAATATAAAGTTGTTCAGTATTTAAAAGAGCAAAGTTTGTATTTTCCACCAAAAGAGTTTTTAATTGATGACAGCTTTACTGTTGATACCTTGACGAATGTTCCGATCAAAGGTGTTTTGCTGGCTATAAAAGACAACTTAACTCAATATTTTCAGTTGCCAAACGTGCTGCATGATATGATGCATAGAATGGAGGTTTTGAAGACCGACAGTACTTTACGAAATGTTGTCCAGGGACAAACTTGGTCATCCAAATTTCAATACTTTTCGGATAAAATAGTACTCCCTTACACTCTTTATCAAGATGATTTTGAAATTAACAATCCACTTGGGTCTAAAAGAGGATTACATAAACTTTCTGCTTTTTATGTGTCATTTCCTCTCTTAAAGGATTCAGAAATATCTAGGCTAAGTAGTATTTTTCCTTGCTGTCTAACTAAGAGCTCTTCCTTAAAACATGGTACTTCATCAAACTATAATTCACTCTGTTCTGAGCTTAAAAAACTTGAAAATGGGTTTACTGTCAAAACACCAAGAGGAGATGTTATTTTGCATTTGATTTTAGCAAGTTTGCTCGGAGATAATTTGGGTTTAAATACAATCATGGGTTTTTCCAGATCATTCTCATGTAATAAATATTGTAGAATATGTACGAGTTCAAAAAATGAAATGAAAAAACAACTCGTGGAGAATAAAACTGCTTTAAGAAATGAGAAAAATTATTTCGAAGATTTAATAACCAACGATGTTTCAAAAACTGGAATAAGAGAACTGTGCCCGTTCAGTGCTTTAAAGTACTTTGACGTAACTAACTGTGCCAGCGTAGATATCATGCATGACTTATTAGAGGGCGTTTGTCACATCGAATTATGCTGTATTCTTGGCAAGTTTATTTTGGATGATAAACTATTCACACTCCACACCCTAAATTTTAGAAAGTCTCATTTGGACTATGGCCCAGATAAAAAAAATTCTTCTGTTGATATTGCCTTAAATAACATTAAAGATAAAAAATTAAAAATGTCGGCATCCGAAATGCAAACTTTCGCTCATTACTTGCCTTTAATGATCGCAGATTTAGTACCCGAAAACAATGCGATCTGGTCATTTTTATTATTGTTTGTAGAATTATTAGATGCTTGTTTTATGCCGTATTTTACTGAAAAAAGCATTATGAAATTAGAAAATATGATACATGACCACCATAAGCTGTTTATTGATTATTTCAACCTCCCATTGACGCCCAAGCATCATTTTATGGTGCATTATCCAGGCGTAATTAGAAAGCTGGGCCCGTTGAAACGATTGTGGACAATGAGATTTGAAGCAAAGCATAAAACATTAAAAACATATGCAGGTATTATTACATCCAGGAAGAATATATGTTTAAGCATAGCAACGAAGCTGCAGTTTCAGTTAGCATATAATTTGTATTTGGAAAAAAATGAAAAAGTTGTATCAGATGATAATGTTGAATGTGCTCAAAGAATTAATATTGCATTGATATCTAATTTAACAAAAGATATTTTGCCACAATGTAAACGTTATGATAATGTAATTTGCGTGGAAAATCTTATTATAAATAATACAAAATATTCCGTACGAGATATTGTAATCCATGAAGAATTACAAAAAGTTCATTATTTTGAAATATCATATATTTTTAAAGATGTTGATAACAGCTATTATTTTGCTTGTAAAGAAGTTGTTTTGAAAGGATTTAACACTCATTTCAATTGCTACTTTGTAGACTACGTCAGATCTGATATTTCTAAGATAATAGATAAAAACTTAGTAAACTACCCACCGATCCATTTAATTATGTTATACAATAATGAAATAGCATTAAAAGCTAAACTTCCATTTTCATAATTTAATTTTGATTTGCAACTTATCTAATCGTTCTTCGTAAGTTAATAACGCGGCTTCAAGAACAATTACATAAATCTATTAACGTATCTTGAAACTTAATTCAAATTTGAATATCAATACATTTCATGAATTTTATTTTAATTTAATGAATTCATCAGTACACTTAATAAATTTAGTAATATATTTTAGAAATTTCCGCAGTGATTAGTTTTTGTTTAAAACGGTAATGAGTAAAAAACTACAGTTTATATATAAAAATGAAATAGTAAAACTATTCTAATTTTAATTAATTTTTAATTTCTGCTTGTAAATTAAAACGGAGTTTCAAAGCAATTATGTATCAGAAGGTTTATTTTAAGAGGTTCAATGCATGAAATGTAAATATTACAAATGCATCGGTCATTGAAATAATGCACTTTTTTATTTCATAGAATTTACGTTTATGCTGAATGTTTATTACTTATATTTTTCATATTTTTGTGGTTGTATTGACTTTAAACATAATAAACAAATAAAATGAGTTTTTTATGCATATAGATACACTTCTAGTCTTTGCTTTATTTCTGACCATTCGATCGCTCAAACGAGCCTTCAAATCCAAATTGAAACACTTAATTTAGGTGAATTTCGATAATAATTAGTCAAGTATCACACATGGCTACATCTGTTAAATTAGTTGAATTGTATATTTACTGTCATTGAGCTAACTTTAAAACTAGTTAAAATGCTACGTTTATGCGTGTTAAATTAAATAATAAATATAGTTGAAATTGCATAACGAAGTTGTTAGTTGTACCAATATGTTCATTTAATTCATCTATTCCTTGTGAGTCAATTATCTATTTATCATCAGAGCAAATCATCTAGTTGCTATTAGAAGATTTAAATAATTTAATTGTTAGGCTGAAAAACAAACATTTTATTTCGTTAGCTGCAACTACTTCTTTAGGTACAATTTCCATAGATTTCTTTCAGTGTAGGCTTTACTGTGTTGATTTCTCTGCGCACCTTTGCCTGAAATTTTTCCATTTCGCGCAGCTTCTTGGCCTACGACGGAGATTATTCATAGGTTTTTTTCTGTAAGAGTCTCGTTCGCTCTAGCTGGAGTTGTTTTCTTCAGTGCTTCCCTCCTCCACTTTTGTGAGGGTATTGGAGGAGAAGGCATCTTTTCCCCTAACAAAACTCTAGTTGGACATTTACCTGAAGCGGTTTTCACCTTCCAGGAACCAGCAAGTTGAAATTCTGTGTCCATGGCTTCTTTCATAATGGTAACCTTAAATCTTCTACAGCGACCAGGGTCTTTCATTGTGGTCATACATGCTGTTGGAACCTAAATATCAGATCAGCCCAGTAAACTCAGTCTGCTCAACTTAGCCTCATATAATTCTTTAGATTCATCTTCATTTTGTTTTCCAGGCACACTTAATGTGACATCTAGCGATACACAAACTCTTTCCTCAGGTGGCGCGCGACAGGTGGTTTTATCGTATACCGTCTTGAACGGCCTCGATAAGGATCTAGCAGCTTTATTTTGGCTAAGCCATGGCCAGTATTGCTAGTTTAATTAGTCAAATTAAATAAGTTAAATAGTAAAATTATATAAAATAAATTAAATAATTAAAAAATATGTCAAATTCTCCCATGATCGTTCAAAATGTAGCTAAGTTGTAGCTATCATAGCTGGTTTGGAAATATGGAGCAACTTCAGGTTGTATTTAAAAAGCTTTTGTATCGACTGCCGCTAAAATCGAATCTGGGTAAATTATTGTCCGATATTACGCCAAAACACAACAACTGCAAAATTTCGAAGGGGGCGGCGAATTTCAATGCAGTTTTTCGCATTCGAATGTGGTGAAACCACAGTGACAGCGAAAAATTCGCTTTCAATTGGCTTTCGCCAACCTGTGGTTGGCACCATTGCTAGCGAAACGAAAAAATTAGAAATTTGGCAAATTATGGCGCTTCGAAAATTTCGGCCACCGGCAATGTGGCCATTACCATACAAAACAGTGCATTCTAATTTTTTGACAGCGAATTTCACCGCCCAGTGCGACGTTTCGCAGTTGTAGTGTTTCAGGGCATTGTTGCTATCTTTTTTGTCAAAGCAACAGGGAACGCTTTGATGATACTTTGATGATACTCAGCAACATGAGAAAATATATTTGAGTATTCAGCGCATTAGTAGCTGGTAATATCTCGTTTACATAATTTTGTGAAAGCGGCTAACGAAAAGGAGTGATTTACTTGAGCTGGTTCAATTAAAACAGTCATTTCGCTCATCACTAGTTCTATGCCAGTTATAATAGCGCACGTTGCATGTTATAGTTGTACCATGTTTCGAATTTAAACTTAATTAGGTGATCAGTCAATAGTATGGACGTGTAAAGCAACGCGTAAAACTCAAAATGGGCTAACAGAAGGAACCAACCACAAACGAGCAAAAAATACCCCAATTTCTAGTAATTCAAGGAGATTTGAAGCTGAAACTCCAGTGTATTTTATCTACCTGGCCTGCTGGAGATTTACGATTGCAACTAATTATTAAACTGCATCAATCCACACTACTAATTTTCCTTTCTTGTTTTTCGCAAGTTTTTCGAAGACAAAAAGTCGTTGAGAGAAAACTGATTTCCATCACTTTTTTGGCCATGAGATTGAAGGTTTTAAATCAAACTAGAAGAGCTTTCTAACGACCATGAATCTTAATTTATTAGGACTACTTCATATGCAAATAAGTATTCATAATAAGATCATGCGAAGATTACAATTAAATCACACTTCACCTAAGCCAACCTCACCCCAGTCTCAAACGGCACAATCCAGTTTGCATCAAATCTAATTCAGATCAATATTCGCATATCTCCGAAAAACACTCGTCTTTTCTACATTTCACCATCACCGACATCGACTTTGTTTCGGATAAGAGTTGAAATTCCATAAAAGATATTCATTCGAGCCATAAAAGAAACCGCATTTTACGACATTCTAATGATTCCATTATTTTAGGCGATGCGGAAAAATGTTTTTGCCTCGAACAGCGACCATTAAAAGCATTCATAAAATCTCTTTAAACATCAAATTTTCTTTCTCACACTTTTGTTGTTATGAGTTTTTACTGCGTTAAATGAAGGAATAAATTGTCAATTTTAGAAGAGTGGAGTTGGTTTTGCATAGGTTAGTAGAATGAGATGCGTAGAACTAGAACATTTTGGCCATTGAAAGTTTTGAATGAAACAATAATCTTGAAGAAATTTGTTTGAAAAATCGAACCTCGATATTCTAAGTCTATTGCAGTTTTTTTTGCACAGCACATTCTAGAAGGTATATGAACAATTTATCATTCATTTAACCACCATAAATCTTTCAGAGTTTATTTATGAGGTAATGTGCACTTTGAATTTGTTTATTCGCAATATAAAGAAAATATATCATAAAAAAATTTATTCTTAATATGCTATTAGGCAGGCGAGCATATTTTCGACCACACAATAGTGCAACCGAAAATATGCTAGTCTGAATCGACCCAAGAGCCGCAAAGAGAATTGTCGCATGTACAAAATTTAAATGCTAAGCATAATTAAGAAAACCGTTGATTAGCCAGGATCGACTTCAACTTTAAAAAAAATGCATCAAAACCTACTTCATCATTTTAAATTATTTGTGTTTTTTACATTAACTTTTTTTATGTCCAACTGCACAGTTCTTCAAACCCACTAATGAAACCTTTCAACATCTCTTTTCGTTCCGCACCGTAATATGCATTCTAAATTGAGTCGTACAATAACCTGAAGAGACCTCGAAAAAATTAATGTTTACATTGCTGTGCACATTGTGCTGTGTTTTTTGTTGCTGCGAAAACAATAAGTTACCTAATCATGTTAATTTATTGTCGGGAACAATATGCAAATTCGCCTTATCGCATCGTTAAAGAGAACCGTTCAAAAGAGCAAGTGTTTTCCCATCCCCTAATATCATTGTCGTCGTAACTGTTTGAATTTATTTTTAGAATTCATGAGTTTTTTTTAGTACTACACCGGTTCGCGGCCAAACAAAAAAAAACCTACACCCCCATCCCCAACGCTTCTGATGCATATAAATGCCAAATTTATTTGACATTTGTGGAGAACGGGGCCGTTGATTTTGTCATCGTGCATAAAAATCCTGGTAATTTATTTGCCGGAATTCGGATTCGATTGAGTGAGCGAAATGGAAATGATAAAACAAACATTAAAGCAAATTAAATAGCTTGAAATGGTTGACTGAGCCGAAATTCATAATATTTTCTACCTAATAATAGTGAATAAGTGATTGATGAGAGAAATAAAAGAAATGTTGTTTGTTCAATATATTCGTGAGTAATTTTGAAATATTTGATTACTCGGCAGGAATTTTACATTAAAAGCAACAAAAATTAAATGTTTATTTTTATATTGACGTCATAGTTTGTTCGAAATAAATAAATCACCGTTAGCAATTAAGATCACTGTTGAAAAATATACTTACATAATACATTTGGATAGCCAGTTGCCAAACAATAATTGACTTTGAAATTTCACGTATGTTCTTACCTGAAACGAAAATTTATTTAGCTTTATTTATTTATTACAAGTTTCGGTATATATTCATATTTCTTTGTAAATTAAAAAAACTTGAGGGCAAAGGAACTACCACAAAGCTAATTTTCGAAGCGAAGCAGACGGAATGTATAACTTTTTTCAAATTTTAATTGGTTGAATCATCACATCAGATATTAATAATTTAAAAATTTTATGATAGCATAACTCAGAAAAAAACGCCCGAAACCGCCATCAAGATTATACTAGATCTGCTCTTTTTGGTGGCTGGTGAATTTCATTTTGATCCAATGACATGACTATAAGGAGTAGAGAAACGTTTAAGTTAACTACCCGTTAAGTAGAAAAAAATCCTAGCACATCAGAAGAACAGTAGAGGTTATTGATTTGTGATCACGGTTCAGTCAAGTATGCACTGTGTGCTGGTGTCTGATGAGAATCAGTGCTTGCTTTTGAAACCACTTTGTCAAATAAAAATTTTCAAGATAAATAAAAAATTTTTTCAATTTTAATCATCCCGCAAAAACAATTCCAACAGTAGAGAGTTTGTGCAGATTTTGAGTGTGTATTCTAGCACTAGCTACTTTTCCTACTTAAGACTAATATACCCTTAGTAATAGACCCTAAGCCAATTTAATTTCGATGACTTCATCGAAAGTTACAGCGACAGTAAGGTGTTTGGGGTTGGCATCCGAAAAATTTCCAGACCTTAGAAAATTTAAAAATTGTTTACTTATTTTCATTGCAAACGTTCGCGATGCGAATGCTTAATGCAAGCATTTATTGGTAAGAAAATAACAAAAACGCCTCGTGCTGGCTTCCCTTTGCTATCACCGAAGCCAAAAGTATGCCACATCTGCCTCACGTTGAAGTCAACCTGCGCTGTAAATTTCGTATTGATCCGATCACTGCATTGGAAGTTATAGGGATACAAATAAATTTAGGGTTACCATTCGCAAAAGTATTCAAATTTTCTAGATATCAATATTCGGTGTTTACTTTCACTACAAGATCACTACGATTTGAAATTTCTATGATAAAATCGCTTACTAAAGACATGCCAAAAAAAATACAAAAACAGCCATAGCTAGCAACCCTATCATTATTTTAGTAACTAGATTTCTACTGAATATTGCCTACAAGAAGTTTAATTTGCCATTTTTATTTCGTTATGATTCCATGACTGTACTGGAAGCTATAGGGCAAAGAGCATTATTTTGCTGAGCGAATTTTCAAAATTTAAGACACCAAAACTACCATAGCTAGCAGCTCCAACCGAATCGATTGACTCAGTCAGAATTTATAGGGCTAAAAGCAGTTATTTTTCTTAGTTATTTTTCAAGATGGCACCACTGGCACAGAATTGCCCGCATTTCCAAATCACTTCTATCAGACCTGGTCCTACTTAATACCAATACATGCTGTAAATTTCAACTATATCTGATTATCGGATCGTGAGTTCCCGTGAACAGAAGTTTTTGATGCTAAAAATATAGGTTGCCATTCTTGCCCGTTGTAAAATTTCAAAAGTTTTATTTTGGCTATGTAGACAAAGCATAAAATTTATATATGAGTAGCTTTTTTCCAAGAAGCGATAATTTTTTAGGTGATTCGATGATTTGAAGGTTTTCACTTTCAGTGCCTGCCTAGCTACAGGTTGCAACGTGCTCATTAAAAGCAACACAAATTTACAACTAAATAGTACCAATACGTTCTGAAAATTTGATAATAATTTGATCGCTCTGTCAAAAGTTATCGCAATTTAATAATTTTCAAATTTTCCCGATCTCTTTTTAGGCACCTACCGCACACATGGTACTAAAAAATTCCAAAACATCCGATTCACATTTAAAACAAGTTCGAAATTCATTTCGTTGACTTTATTTTTACAAAAGTAATTTGTGGACGGAATAATAGGTACATTAAAAATATCACTAAAATGGCCGCTGGCGCCAAAGGGTTAAAGATTTTTAGCTTTTTGTGAGACCTGGCACTATTCTGCATATACAGCAATGTATCCTGAAAATTTGAGTTAAATCGGATGGCGCGTTCCTGAGATTTTTTCACTGAAATTTTTTGATGATATATATATATATATATATATATATATATATATATATATATATATATATATATATATATATGTATATATATATATATATATATATATATATATATAAATATATATATATATATATATATATATATATATATATATATATATATATAAAAATATATATATATATATATATATATATGAAAATATATGTATATATATATATATATATATATATATATATATGAAAATATATGTATATATATATATATATATATATATATATATATATATATATATATATATATATATATACATATATATATATATATATATATATATATATATATATATATATATATATATATATATATATATATATATATATATATATATATATATATATATATATATATATATATATATATATATATATATATATATATATATATATATATATATATATATATATATATATATATATATATATATAGAAATATGAATTTTTGGGCAGTGATTTTAATACTACTTTTCTTCGAACATTAGTAAAAATTGACATATTTTGGTTATTTTCATTGTAGAATATCTATCGTTTCAAAATTTGACGACAGTATGTACATATGTCTAGTAACAAGACGACAAATATGCCGGTTGTTGGCATTTCTTCAGGTCAAGCGCAACATACCCTGTGAATTTTGATTTGGTCAGGTCAAAAGCTCTTGGAGTTCCCATCCGCAAGATTTTCATTATAGATGTTTATCATCTGAAAATTAAATTGTATCATCTGTTGGTGCAAAAATAAGACAAATGCTTGGATCTGGAAGCATTTTGCTATCATCACAACCAAAAATCTGCCAGAAGTAAGCGAACTAGGAAATAATGCTCTAAAAACTAAGTGGGTACAATCTCTCCGATCGAGTTCGCTACTGGTTTTCATCATATCTTCATGATCGTGCTTCTTTCGTAACGCTTAACTCTTGTTTTTTTTTAGCCCTTCTATCTGGTGCTGAAATAAAATTTTGACCAGTCTCCATTATTTGGTCATTCTTTCGAGCGAAAACTTTGACAATGGAGAAAAGCGAGAAAAGCGGAGACACTGCTGTGCCTGACAGATAAAATGTCAAGCATTTCAATTTTCGATTGATTTTTTTATTGAAAGGACATCGGCACAATTCAATTTTCAAATTCAGACACCAAATGTTACCTTTTAGTTCGAAAGAATGAACTGCACCCTGGCCGTATAGCAATATCGCGACTTTCAATGACCAAATTTAATCCCGATTTGTGATTACACCAGTCAGAACGTCGTATAAATGGTCAAATTCGGATTTCAGCTTAAACCCGAACAGTTGGGTTTACGCCCGATGACTATTGAAATATGTAAGCGAAAAAGATTTTTCAACATGGCGACTTTTGGTAAACGCTGTGCACTTGGTCTGTTGTCTATTATCCTTTTTGTGGAACTGATTCTTGACTTCGAACGAAGCCTCAGAAAAAAACAAAAACGAGTTAATAAAATGTTCAGCTATCCCTTAAAGTTTCTCCATATTCATTCTTGCCTTCTTCGTACGTTAAGTGAAATGTTCAACGTTAACTAAACTTCCTATGTTGCCACATTTATGTAGTACAGTTTCTATTTGCATGAAAGCTATTCCTCAAAACAAGTTTCTATGGATATACGCAATTCGAATTTCGGAAAATCCAAATTCCAATTTTGCCCGTTTATACGACGCAATATTTGGGATAATCCCGAATCGGGATTAAATTAGGATTTCGCATAAACTAAGTCAATCTAACAGGTACTAATGTACTTTTATTGGTCAAATTGATCGAGAAATAAAAAAGGTACATTAAGCCCGCTATCTTGGTACGTTAATTGATTTTGCGACCGGCCTTCTATATTGCGGTTAGGACTGCACATACTAAATTGGCGTGAAATGAGTGGCAAAATCTGTGAATGCCATCTGTATATCATTTCCGAAAGGCAATTTTCATGGAAAGAAATAACTTTGCTCCGACAAAAGCGAATACCACTCTTGCTGAATTTCAAGCAAAAAATTTCAAATTTCACGTGAAATCTAAGACAATACTCAGCTAGAGGCGACAAATCACCCATCGTTTTGAAAATTTAACTGCAATATATACATACGGTTACTTCGAGAAGAACGTAAAAAAACTCACATTATTAAATTGGAAGTACTCCATCACATAATTTTTCACTTCAGTGCTAAGCGACTATTAAAACAAAATAATTTCATTTGATGCAAATAATCATTAAACAAAAAAAAAACAACAATTTAAGAACTATCCCTTGTTTTGCACTCGAAGAGTATTCGCACTCAAAAAGTATTCCCGCACTCTCAATTTCCACGATAACTTTGTAATAACGGCAGTTTAAGTAACAGGAACTAGTTAGTGACGTTGTGTCAAAGCGAAACATGTGATCAATTATCATTTCGTTTACTTATTTTTACTTATTGTTCCCGAAAATCAATGAAAACGAGAGAAACCCTGTGAAAGCTCATTGCTTCCTTTTGGAGCCAAGGATATCTTACGATTGAGCATTATAAATGAAGTCTTGGATCTCAATTCTATTTAGTAGGATTAATTATCGCATGTTAGACATGGGAATATCGAAATTTTTTCTTTAGATTAGAATTATAAATAAATATAAATTAAAATAAATAAAATAAGCAAATGAAATGGTATAGCCAAACAAATTTTTAATAAAATTGGTTCTTGATTACAATCTATGAAACCATGCCTGCAACATAGATTTAAATAGAATACTTCGAGAAATATAATTTAGTAATAAATAAAACGTGATATAATTTTCAATTTAATTTCTTAAATCAACCAATGATAACTTTTTACAAATTAGAGTGGTGGAACAAGAAAATATGAAACTAATACCAAACTAGGGAAATGCAATAAACTTTCTTCAATATTTTAAAACAATAAATTCGCCAATATAAATCAGTTAAAGTTTCACAGAAATTCTTTGACAAAACTGATTTGGGCAAATCATATCAAAAAGTAACGAAAACAACCACAAATTCACTTCAAAACCTAATCGTCTAGTTTTACCATGTATGTGAAACTTAGCCCTAAATCAATTATTATCAACAGATTAATCTCTACTGCTATTACTGCTGATAGAATATGCAAGCCAGTCTTAGTTACTAGTTAGTTTACCAGCAGTCGAAAACTCACTTACGTAGTTTCGTGTGAAGATTAAGATTACGGGACTTCTTAGACGAGCAGTACCAACATCACAATGGAGTTTCATCATTAAAATTGAAATCTCTTTGCTAAGAGGATATTACCAAGTTCTACTAGCAACCAATTTGCTGATGGAAAAGTTTTCGATCAATCTCGGTACAATCTCTCCGATCGAGTTCGCTACTGGTTTTCATCATATCTTCATGATCGTGCTTCTTTCGTAACGCTTAACTCTTGTTTTTTTTAGCCCTTCTATCTGGTGCTCCTCAAGGCTCAGTTCCCGGTACTTTGCTCTTTTTCCTGTTTATAAACGATCTTTCTTCCCTCTTAAGTTCTCCGAGTCTTTTAACTTAAAAATATTTAGGTTGATTGGCTGATCCCAGCTGCATGATGACTTGTCTCCATTGGGCAGCTGGTGCTCTGCAGATTTCATTAATCTTAATGTTACTAAATGCTTCCAAATGGCTTATGCATGTAAATTATCTCGCACCACGTTTTCCTATCTTATCTTTGGCTCATTTTTCTGTCATGTTGATAATTTGAAAGACCTGGGTTTTTCTTTCATGCTAAACTTAAATTTGATGTGCACAACTTACGGGTCACATCGAAAGCCTCGCAATTGTACGATTTCGTGATTAGAGCGTTCAGATCTTTTACTGATATTTCTTCCTGTGTACGCCTGGGCATCTCCTTCGTGCATAGTCTTCTCGAGTATTGTTATATAATTTGGTGTTCCAATTTTCGTTACTTAATTGATGCTAGTGATCCTGTACAACGCAGACTTACTCGCTCACTATTTCTTTAATATCGAATTTCCTACTCCGAGTATCCTAAAAATTCAAGAAAATTCCACACGCTCCTGTCACATAGAGTGTACTTAGACAAGTGTTTACGTTATAAAATTACTAACGGCTATTTGACTTCTATTCCCAGTGTGGAGTTTTCTGTTCGTGACTCAGAACGTTTTACGAGATCTTCTATTGCCTTCAACATATCGTTTGCTCGTATTTACACCTATTTTTATTTTCCCTTCCAAATTATTGGAAAATTTTAACCTTTGTCCACCATATCAATTTGAAATTTTCAAAACTACGCATTGGACAAGAGCGGCAACCCATCACCATATTGCCTTTATTTGCAGCACTCGAACATTCTGTTTTCGAGAACTGACGACCAGATAAGCCGATCTATATGAAATTTCCAGGACAACTAGGGCCAAGTTTGATAGAAGTGATTTTAAAATACAGGCAATCCTGTGGCAGTGGTGCCATCTTGAAAAATCACTGAGAAAAAAATGGTTTTTAATCGATTCAGCAATCAGATTTTAACCAAATTCACAAAGTACTTGAACGTTAATTCAAGCCACATTTCGTAATTGAAAAGTTAGAATAAAGTTGAGTTAGAATAAATTTTCAAATGGGAATGATCCTGCAAGGACAAATATTTACTTTTGAAAAATGAGATTGGTAACCCTAAAATTATTTTCATCCCTTTAACTTCCAGCGCAGTCAACCAATCGAAACGAAATTTTCAGGGTGAATTTACCTTAACGTGAAGCAGATCTGTGAGGCTAACACAGGCTTGCCAAGACTAGATATTTTCGTAAATATTGCACCAACAGGTGCTTCCATTTTGTATTCATAAGCAAAGCATTTACAATAAAATAACCGGTGTTTAAATTTTCCGAGTTTTGGAAATTTTTAAGATGGAAGCCCCAGACATAGTTTAACCGCCGAAACTTTCGATATCCTTGGATGAAAACGACATTTAGAGGATAGGTTGGTTATGTTATGGTAGAATTATTGCTGCTGCGTTGGAAAAATGTTGCCAGCACGGAATATTTTCATCATTTGTGTTACAGGAGATGCTGTTAGAAAATGATATTTGTTACTTTGAGCTAGAAATGGTGGATATGATATTACAAAGAAGTGTATTACGTCTTTCCAAATTTCTAATTCAAACAAAGATAATTTCTTGGAAAATCCGTTTTCTAGCGGTTCTGATGCGAAAACTTTTTTCATGGTCATGTTCAGTTTTTTTTAGTTTTATGAATTTATTCTCTGTCTAGTCTTTAATTGATATGTATCTGTTGATAAGGCGTTAAGGGCAACCCACCCTGTAAATCTCGTTTTGATCTAATAACTGCTTTGGATGTTATGGGGGTGGAAAGGTTTTTAGGGCTGCCAATCGCGAGAAATTAAAAATTCACCATAGGAAAACATGCATTGTTTACCTTCACTACAAGCGCTTCATAATTTAATTGTATATCATTTACGAAAAAATGACAAAAACTGTTATAGTTTGCCATCCGTGCTTAGCTTTTCAAACAAAACTCTATTAAACTTGGCTTACAATAAATTGGAAATCTGTGAGTTTCGTTCATATTTGGTAATCACTTCAGAAGTGTGCATTAGTTTTTTGAATGATTTTTGAAGCTGGCATCACTGCCAGGAGCAATAACCTTGTATCAAATCTGGTCCTACTCAAGATCAATACATTTTGTGAATTTCGATTGGTTCCGATTATTGGGTTTTGAGTTGTCGTGAATGCAAATTTCGGGTGTTGTGCGTTTTGACGCAGCAAAAAGATTGCCAGCACAATCATTTAATAAAACAGAAGTCTACATCTTAACACTAATCGTATTGTTGATCTATTCCACATATACGCCAATATATCCTGAATATGTGAACTCATTCGGATGAGGCAATCACGAGAAATAATCACTAATTTTTTTTTTATATATTCGAAAATCTCTAAAGAAAATACTCTACACTGATTTCTTGACTTAAACCAATTTGGTATCTTGTATCTTCGAGTTCGATTTTCTTCTATATATTTATGATCCAAAGCATTTTCATGCTGCCTTTTTTTATAATCATCGCATTCATTTACTATCTAACCTTACAGATGTAAATGAATGGTGCTCAGAGGATTCACTTGCTTTAACTGCTTCCAAATGTTTCATGATATCTTTTTCTAAACGAAAAAGATATATTCAAATGGAGGATCATTCAATGATTAGCATTCTACAAATGAATAAATATAATATAAATTTTCCTAGTAGAGAAGATCAAAACTTCAACCAAATTGGCATATGATTCATATTAACATTATAAACCATCTATGAACTAGATATTAGCCCACGTTGGGCGCCGGTAGAATTTATATTTTGTCTATCCTAAATACCATATAATCAAGCCAAGAGACATTTCCACAAACGCAAATTCTAAAACCCTATCGTATATATATGGCTTGAAGTATTAGAATTTTCCAATCTCTTAGAATTTTCATTTCATTACCCCATTTACTCTTGTTTATTAACCATAAACAAGAAATACATTTCTCGAACATACCATTCAACCCTACCTTACATGCCATAAAACCTAGGCAAATTTCAGAATCCCTCTGATAGTAACCAGCAACCTATCATCTATTTGTAATCCCTAAAGCGTTGTTAAACAACTTCCAATCGTCGAAATTTTATCGATTTGAGGACATTTAATGATGCTCTCAGGATTTCGGTTCCATATCGTCATTCTGTTTATTCGCTCGCACCATTTCAGAATTCTCAACATTTTCAAATGTAATTGACACAGTTTGAAATTTTCCGTAAAATGAGCAAAATAGAAAGCTACCGAAGACAGCTCTAAATGGAGCTCAGTGCTCTCGGAAAGGACTTCCCGAACGTTTCGAAATAATTGATTAATGTCAAATAGAATTTTTGCCTACGAAGTGGATACTTGGAAATTTATGATGAATAGTCGAGAAGTTTGCTGGGCGGTAAGTTGATTCAAATCGCAACTGGATTAGAGATTTACTACGTTTAATAGATGGGTGGACGGAACGGAATAAGAAAATACGAGTATAATTGCGTTGCTGAGAGGCGATTTACTAAAGCGAAATCAGCGAGAAGGAATGAAGCCGATGAGCGATGGTAAACATTTGAAGAAGTTTTTTTCTTGTATTGTTTGCTTTATGATTTGTCGACGTTTTAGGTTAATTGAAAATTACGATTTGCATTTTTGAGTTGTATAGAATGAATACAAATTGAAAACGATTGAGTTTGCCAGAGATTTGAGTTTGCCAGAGGCTCAAGCATCCCAACAAAATCCAAGCAATATTGAAATTTCAACTGAATAAGAAAAATTCATCGAAATAGATCATAAAGCTTATCTTTTATGATGAGATTGCAATTCATTTTCCATAACAGAATGCATATCAAACAACTAAACTGAATTCATGGATTTTTATTTACATACATTCTTCACAGAAAAGAATCACAAATTAATCCTCGAAACCACCCTAGATTCATCCTCTTTTGACACGTGGCTTCCAACAAGTTTTCAACTTCAGGGAAAAACATCCCTTCAAACCTTCAACGTCTCGAGAGATATCATAACCATTAAGCTCAACTGTCTACCAATTTAAAGTCTTTTGAATTTTATGAGCTCTCAGTACTATGGCTGTGTAGTTAATTAAAAAAAAATTTTTTCCCTTCTTATACAAGTTGTTTGTGCAGCACTCGTTTGTTGCTTCCGCATCCGTAACGCAGTATCGAAACCACAAAGTCGAGTTCACCCCCATGGCAATTCATCAAAAGTAGTTTCTATCGAGCTCTCCATTTCAAATCGTCCTGGCGCTACCAACGCTTGCTTGTACATACTTCCGTCGTTTCATTCATTTGTGCGTTCCAACAAAATATTCTGAAAATCGAAAACATGACTTAATTAATTTGCATTGCTCAGTGCACGTAGCTGAGTTGTTGTGTATGCAATAAATAAAGCTACACAAGGGAGTATCTGCGTGTGACTTTGTATTTGAAGAACGTGTCTTAACAGTACTGTTTGTTTTACCACTGATTTACCCGCAAGTAAAAAACGATCAGACGGGCTGATGCAATAGAAATTTTACGTTTAACAACGGACTTTCTCCAAGTTTTCTTCTCAGCAACTTTTCTCGAGTTCCAGCTGTGTTTCTCTGCATATAACTTTCGTCCGAGATGAAGTTTGCGCTACACAACAAATAGCATATGAGCTGAAGTAAGTCTACACTGCATGTTGAATGAAAAGTTTATAGAACTGTTTTCGACCTGACATTCAATATAACTCACTGAACTTCCTGATACTATCTTATACGCATTGGAGGACAAGTGAAGCTCGGATTTGATTTATTTCGTTGAAGCAGATTTGGTATCCAGGAATAAGTTGATTAAATAAGTTGATAAATTGATACAATTTTTTATGGAATGTTATCTTTTTCCCTCTTATGACATCAAAATGTGTGTCAAAGGAAAATTTCGCAGATGATCGTTTTCAGTAGGAAATTTTAGTACTTAAACACATATTTGTCTTCCTCAGCCACTTCACTTACAATAAGTGTGGGATCTTGTGACAAATAAGTTATCTTGGAAATAACTTATTAAAACCTGGCTTCACAGCCGAATGATGAACTCATATATTTCACTGATTCAGCTAATAATTCTGAAGTGATACCAGCCTCATTCTGGTGAGGTTGCCAGAAAAGTCATGACAAAAATCAGTTGCACATTCATTGCAGGGACCAAGCTTCGAATAGTGTCTGTGTAAACTAAAGTAGACCCACCACAATTCTAATTGGGCCTGTAGGCTGAAGTTTATGGAAACTTTACTCACAGCAAATGCATATGAGTGTGGAGTTCCACGCCTCTGATTAAATTTGAGTACCTAATTACAATTGAGTCAACTCAAATGCTGGTGAATGATTGTAGCTGGATTCGAACCATGGACAACACAAACTAGAAGCTTTTGCTCTACCCACTGGACAACACAGGGATCCATCTTGGCTTATGAATTCGAGTCGAGCAGTCAAACAGAGTAGACGTGTATTGTTGAAAGGTAAACTGATTGTGATATAAAAATTTAATAAAATATATTTTAGCGAATTCTACAAAATAGTTTTCGCCGTTAGCGAAAGGATAAAATCGAGAAGAAAAGAACTTAGAAATGTATTAAGTACAGCATGAACGCCTTTACGAAGTTTCTGAAAAAGAAACTATCTCGCTTCTGTAAAAAATACCCTGAGGACGTAATCTTCATCATCGGCTCTATAACCGGAGTGCAGTCCAGTCCGGTAATACCATAAATAAATAAAATATTACAGACTCCTCCATCGACTTCGTACACTACTAAATCCAAAAAATAGCATGTTTCTCCTATTAAAATTTAATTTAAAGTCATTCAAAGCAAATTTAGATAAAAATATGCAACTTGAGCTACACACGTTTACCCTTTTTCGACGTTAAAGAAAATAAGTCGACAAAAACATCACTTTTTCCTTCCACCACAGCATTCTTTTTAAACTTCTCAAAGCAGCGATAATTTTCTGCTTTACATTCGCTCTACCAGACACAAAGAATTTTAGCCTTTTTTCTCAGGAATTCATCTCTCTTTTGATGAGCTGTATGCCAAAATCTGAGTCACTGGTGTCCATCGGAGACACGTTGACAGCGGTGAAGTGATTTTCCACTTTGCTATTTCAGACAAGTTTGACAGGATTTTCATGACAGGATTTCAAAAATCAAAGAAGTCCGCAGGTGAAAACAATGCCTTAAATTGCATGATGAGAAAACTCTTTTTTTCCTTCTTTATAAGAGTCGCTAAAATTTTCAACCAATGCATGATTATTGTACATTGGGACCAATGGAAATTATTTCCGTTTTGAAAAACCAACAATCCACAAGTTTGTCTCTCCTAATATTCTTAAATATTTTATGAAAATACTACCCAGTTTTCTGCGTAACAGCTCATCACTCACAATGATGTTAATTCCAAGCTCTCTCTTCTTAACTCTGGCATACCTCAGAGCTCTATTTTTGGTTCCGTTCTGTTCACCTACAAGATTTCTTGTGTCCTACACTCCAAGGAATTGTGCGAAAAGGAGGATTGAAAAGATGAAGCGAATTAAAGTGATCATCAGTCAAAAACGATTGAAAGATGCTATTAAGTTCTTCTGGATAACAGAACCTACCAGTGCAATTGGAAATGTGGAAATGTTAGACATTTGCTGCACCAGATTCAAATTAGGAAGGAAATCATTGCTTCCAACGGTGGCTGATTGTCTATTTGGCACGTATACGATACTGATGGGTATCCTATGCAACGGTTTCAGCCGAAGCTGCAAATATGAGGAGAAGAAGTCAGTTCTTTGGCTTATATACATACTGTTGTCAAAGCCAAGTATTTTCGGCGGATTTCAAGCGAATCACACAGTTAATCAAAAACTCGGGATAGTTCTCCAATTAATATTGTCTATGCGCTAACCAATGCGATATAGTAATGGGCTCGTGTGCGCCTAAGTGACCCTTCGTAGAAGTATTTTAGAAGACGGCTACCGCTGTACCTAGCTACCTACCAGCTTAGGCCAATGACAACTATTCAATTTGGCGCGTCGGTTGACACACACAGCGGTTTTCAGAAACGAAATAGAATAGAAAGAAAAATAAAAACAAAAAGTCAATGAAATACGAGTCAAAAGTAAGTGCACACTTCATATAATAAAAATTCATATAATAATATTAAGAAACATTGGTATTTGGTTTGACCGCCCTTTGCCTTTAAAACAGCTTCCAGTCTTCTAGGCATGGATTCTACTAATTTTCTGGTAAATTCTGCTGTTATATTATCCCATTCTTCCTTAAGAGCATTTTTCAAACTTTCCTTGCTTGTGATTAGACGTTGCCGGATTTTGCTGTCTAAATAATCCAATAAATGCTCAATGGGTTTGAGGTCTGGGGATTGAGGGGATGATCCAATACCTTGGGAGTTCTATAAAGCAATAACTCCCTTACTAAATAGGAACTGTGCTTAGGATCGTTATCTTGTTGGAAGATCCACGTCCTAGGCAATTCCTATTTGGCAACACTGTCAGCCATATTTCGGTACAAAATATTGAGATAGCCTTGCTTATCTATTGTACTATCAATAAATTCAAGGTTTCAAACTCCCGATGCTGCCATACACTCCCAAACCATAACAGATCCTTCGCCATGCTTCACTGTGCCAGAAACATTTTTTCATGGAACTCAGTATTTTTAGTTCGCCAAATTTTTTTATTTGTATGCCCGCCAAATATTTCAAATTTACTCTCATCAAATAATAAAAGGTTTTTCCAAAAATTATAAGTACAGTTTTTATATTTTTTCGATAATTTTTGCGTTTTTTCTTATTCGCTTTAGAAATAAACGGCTTCCTTCGTTGTGCTCTGCCATGTAGCCCATATTCATTCAATATTCTTCAAACGGTGGAGGCTGAAACGGATTGATTGTGTGTCGCGGAATAATTTTCAGCTATTTGTGCTGCATTTGAACGTAGATTACTCTTTACTTCTTTCACTATATTTCTTATTTCTATTCTATTTAATTTCGCTGGCCGTCCAGATCTTTTAAAATTGTCCAATATTTTGAATTTATTGTATTTGTCAATAAATTTTTTCATTGTACTGTGTAGGGGAGACCGAGGAAGGTTGTGACAATTTTTACGTTAACTAACATAAGTCATCTAATATTACTGGTACGTCTATGAGCTCTTTTATGGAAGAAAGCTAATTTAATGCGGTATTTAAATTAAATATAAAAGGAAACAAAAAAAGTAAGATCCATGAGAAAAATGACATCAAATGAAGTAGTCCTCAATGTCACAACTCTCCTTGTACCAAGGTAAGTTGTGACAGGGTTCGAGGTAAGTTGTGACAGGGCTCGAGGTAACTTGTTTTTGATGGGCGAGTCAGTAAGAACAGCGGATTTGGTTGGTGGCCTTTTCCTGGAGGTACTTTTGGCAGTGGCCTGAGCACTTCCGGTGAAAATAAATTAGATTTAATGTGGCTTAGATTAAGAGATTTAGTTGTGGACGCAATTGGTTCCAAGTTTCTTTGTGGTGGCTTATAAACTTGGGATGTGGGGGCAACAGGTTCTATTTCTGGAGGCTGCGCATTACAGATGAGAGATCTGGAGACAGCGGCGTCAGCGTTTACGTGCTATGGTTGCTAAGATGTGGAAGCAACTGGTGCAAAGCTATCGTATAGAGGGCTGCGGTTCCTGAATGCAGAGGCAACAGGGTCTATGTTTTCGGATCCGATAACATCATTCAACAGTATGTATAGACTGGAAGAACTGTTCTTCTGCATCAACAATTATGTTTGGGGTAACTGTTCTTCCTTGTTGATCTGCAGTCAATTCTCGGTCTGACATTGGATCGGTCCAAACTCGATCAGCAAATTGTTGAGGCCAAGTTCCTGTAGCTGCAAAACCAACGCTGATGTTCCTTGCCGTGATCGTTACGTCAAATGCAGTTTTTTCTATTGAAGGAATATCATGCATGGACATAACATTTTCAGTATTTGAGCACATCCAATTGTTACTTGCATTATTAATAGCCTTTTTGAGAGAACCTTAAATAGCACGATCCATTGGTTGTAGTTTGTTACTACAGCAAGGGGGAAACGTGAGTAAGATTATGCCATTTTCTCTGCAAAACTCGATATTTTTTAAAGCCACGTGTGACGAATGGTTTTCTAGTAATAACAAAGCTTTTTGTTCTTTTGACGGTCTGACATGGTTCTTGAAAAGTTCCAGAAACGTAAGAAAATCATTCTCTTGCATCCATTCTGAGCTGTTAGCTGTTAAGTTAGCTAAAGCCATAATTTGAAGCCACACAAGTCAACAAATACTCGCATAGTATATTTTCTTCATCTTTGGTGAAGACTGTTGAACAAGCATACCAAATAGATGGTGCTTTTTCCGTTTCATTGGCCTCGTAAGCTTTTTCCTTCTTAATATATCTTTGGCGCGATATGTAGCTCAAACCGTAAGAGGAGACATTATTTCTAAGATTGTTTCCACCTAATATAACCTCCTCATAAGCTAATTCATATATATGTCGATACTAGACACAGCTCTATTAGTTTTTCTTGCATATTTATTTGGAATTCAAAATAAATGCATAAAAATTAAAATAGGTGGGTAAAGCATGCAAACCTCCACCACAAAGCATGTTGCCGAAAATAGATTTGCTTCAAATTAGGAGAGTTGTGACAAGCTGTCACAACTCTCCTAGGAGCAGAAAAACATGCGTCGATCAGAATAATGGCTCATAACCTAAAAAATATGAAGCAAACCAGAAAAGCTATATCAAGGTATGAAACTAGAATAGACACTGCATATCAGTAGAAATATCACAACAGCACTAGTAATACGTATATAAAATAATAGAACACTGAATTATTGACCAAAAAGTTACTTTTGGCATTTTTTTTTACAACGATGTCGTATTGACACTACCACTTGCAGTGTCGGCCTGCGCGAAATAACATGTAATAGCTCGTCAAAAAAGCAATAAATGAGCAGTGTTGATAGCTCTCTAGCTATCATAGGCTCCGAGAAATCGAGTATGTCACAACTCTCCTCTGTCACAACCCTCCTCGGTCTCCCCTACCGTTTCTACAATTTTTCCAATTTCCCGTAAACTTTTTCCTTCACAATGCAAATTCACTATGATTTTTCGTGTTTCTGGCTCAGCTTCTTTCCTCATTTTCACACCTTCCTTTTAGCACGTTTTAAATCACACTAACTCCTTCAAAAATAGCTTTACCACGAATTTTTGCGATTGCTATTTCCTAGAAATTAAATTTAAGTTGTATTCCGTTATAGTAAAAGATCCGTGACTTTGTTTACAGCTAGAATCTAGTAACGTTTGAACACGTGTTTACTTACTTTTGATTCATATTTCATTGCCTTTTTGTCTTTGTTTCTCTGTAAATTTTTTGTTAGTTATTATATGGAATTATTTTTTTTGTATATTGTTTTTAACAAATAAAGGTTTGATGTTACTCAATCAGATATATTTTTCAATCGGTAATTTTTTTTTATTGAAGCTTCAAAACAAATTTGAAAAATGTGCACTCACTTTTGATGCTTTTGAATTTTGGGCAAAGTAATTCTAATACTAATTTTCTTTGAAAATCTGTAATTGCCTACTTTTAGAAACTAAGTACCCACAAATGTTTCATTTTCCAATACTGTATCCTACCTATTCTTCAAAAATCATTTTTCTTATCAGATTTTCATTCCCATATCCCATTCATTCATCAATGCATCCTGAAAATTTCAGCTCGATCGGATTTCTCAGCTATGAATAAATCGAAAAACGCCGAAGAACCGAGTCGGTGGGTCATTTCTCTCGTCTACCGACTCGGTTCCGAAACCGAGAGGCGGTCCGCACCGCGGTGTGTGCCATCCATAGACATATAAAGAATGGACACGCAATCACAATGCATGAGCCCGTACGTGAGTGAAGCAATTTTACTACACATGCAATTTTACTCTCTGTAAAACAGCTTTCCCTCAATGCCGCACGCACCACCCCTCAGCGCTGTAGACTCTCTATGTAAACATTCATTTCAATCCATCCAATCTACGGGGTGGTTGGGATAACGGGGAAACTAATACATTTCAACAAATTTCCAAACACATCAAATTTTCTGCATGAAATTTTTTATTGTTTTATACAAACACATTGAGACCAGAGGTCGAAAATTGCTTTATTTCTCTCGGCCCATTTCGTATGCATTCTTCTTATATCTATGGTGCCATCACAATGCTAAATGAACGCACGGCTAATCCGACTAGGTTTTCCTCTCGGAACCACCATGTTTGACATTGGCCTTAATAATTCAGCTTCAGTAGGCTATCAAGAGTAAATTAATTATCTTTCAATTGGCAGACGCATAATTTCTCAGAAAAAATAATGTCATGCTACTGACATAATACATTTGATTGGCAGAAGAATAAATGATTTGGAAATGAATTTTGATTACTCATCTTTTTTTTCAAAACCTTTTATACCTACTATTCCACTTTATTCATCGCAAGAGCTTATAATAACTAATCCAATTTCGAATTGACCTAATCAAATCAGCCCCCAACAAGCAACTGTAATTACATTACCCACCATTAACTTAAAGCTAAACGAAAAATGTGCATGCCTGCACGAATTCATCAAAATGAATACGTATATAACATTATATTTTGGAATTGCGGCCAACTTAACGTTGTTGTATCGAATATTCATTCATCCATTCATGCGATTAAATTACAAAGCTCGGTCTCCGTAAATTGTGCTTAGTCATTTGTTATGTTTGGCTAATGTGCGTGCGGAAACACAAATTAGATACATTGCAAGGAAATGAGAAAATAAACTATGATAGGAAAAAAACGAAACATGAATTAGAAGAATGAATGTAAGTCTAGACCACCTGTTGATGTACTTTTTGGATTGAGTATTGTGCGTTATGTTGGAATTAATTAATGTTGAGTGAGTAACTGTTTGAAGTCGATAAGAAAAATGTGCGAGCATTTTCTGCACAAAAATGTAACCCGTACTATAGATAAAACTTATTGAGCTAATGATACAGAACACCTTTACCTTTAATATCATAAGGGTGGTACTAACTTAATCGTGAAGATAAATTTTGACCAGTCTCCATTATTTGGTCATTCTTTCGAGCGAAAACTTTGACAATGGAGAAAAGCGAGAAAAGCGGAGACACTGCTGTGCCTGACAGATAAAGTGTCAAGCATTTCAATTTTCGATTGATTTTTTTATTGAAAGGACATCGGCACAATTCGATTTTCAAATTCAGACACCAAATGTTACCTTTTAGTTCGAAAGAATGAACTGCACCCTGGCCGTATAGAAGGCCGGTCGCGACTTTCAATGACCTAGTTTATGCGAGATCCCAATTTAATCCCGATTTGTGATTACACCAGTCAGAACGTCGTATAAATGGTCAAATTCGGATTTCAGCTTAAACCCGAACAGTTGGGTTTACGCCCGATGACTATTGAAATGTGTAAGTGAAAACGATTTTTCAACATGGCGACTTTTGGTAAACGCTATGCACTTGGTCTGTTATCTATTATCCTTTTTGTGGAACTCATTCTTGATTTCGAACGAAGCCTCAGAAAAAAACAAAAACGAGTTAATAAAATGTTCAGCTATCCCTTAAAGTTTCTCCATATTCATTCTTGCCTTCTTCGTACGTTAAGTGAAATGTTCAACGTAAACTAAACTTCCTATCTTGCCACATTTATATAGTACAGTTTCTATTTGCATGAAAGCTATTCCTCAAAACAGGTTTCTATGGATATACGCAATTCGAATTTCGGAAAATCCAAATTCCAATTTTGCCCGTTTATACGACGTAATATTTGGGATAATCCCGAACCGGGATTAAATTAGGATCTCGCATAAACTAAGTCAATCTGACAGGTACTAATGTACTTTTATTGGTCAAATTGGTCGAGAAATATATGTCGACTGGTCGAAAAAAGGTACATTAAGCCCGCCATCTTGGTACGTTAATTGATTTTGCGACCGGCCCTCTATATTGCGATCAGGACTGCACATACTAAATTGGCATGAAATGAGTGGCAAAATCTGTGAATTCCATCTGTATATCAATTCCGAAAGCCAATTTTCATGGAAAGAAGTAACTTTGATCCGACAAAAGCGAATACCACTATTGCTGAATTTCAAGCAAAAAATTTCAAATTTCACGTGAAATCGAAGACAATACTCAGCTAGAGGCGACAAATCAACCATCGTTTTGAAAATTTAACTGCAATATATACATATGGTTACTTCGAGAAGAACGTAAAAAAAACTCACATTATTAAATTGGAAGTACTCCACCACATAATTTTTCACTTCAGTGCTAAGCGACTATTAAAACAAAATAATTTCATTTGATGCAAATAATCATTAAACAAAAAAAAACAACAATTTAAGAACTATCCCTTGTTTTGCACTCGAAGAGTATTCGCACTCAAAAAGTATTCGCACTCAAAAAGTATTCGCGCACTCTCAATTTCCACGATAACTTTGTAATAACGGCAGTTTAAGTAACAGGAACTAGTTAGTGACGTTGTGTCACAGCGTAAGAAGTTAAGTAAAGCATGCGGACTCCGTATTTGTATACGGCCCAAAAATCCCGTGAACTGGCTTGAGATTGTATTGTTGATCAGCCTGGAATATTGGAAGAAATCGCATGGAACAGAAAGAGGTGCAAGATAAGATTCGACAACTTCATACTCAGGCTAGATTTTTCGTTGCTCACATACGGCTCACTCTCGCAAAAAATACCAGCAACTCTCAGGTTACTTTGACAGTTAATGCATTGCATAAATGGAGGCGCAATTTCAAGGTCAAAGTGTTTTTTCCGGAAAAGGGAAGGAGTTCACCCACTTATCATTCTATACACTTTGGTTGTGTAAAGCCGATTAAAGTGCGACAGATATCAGAAGTTGTATTTTTGAGTTGAAAAAAATTAAATGAAAATCAGTGTTATCGAAATGGGTCGTAAACAAGCCGAAGCAACTAAAGAGGAGCAGAAAATAATAATATGCTTATGCATAAGGAAGGTAAATCGCTGCGGAAAACTGGACATATGGTCAATTGGGCGTGGCCAACTGCAAAGAAAGTGATCGATAGATTCGCTGAGAGAAAAGTCATCAAAAATGCTGCAAAGACCGGTCGTTTTAGAAAGCCGAAGGACAAGAAAAGACGTGTAATCATTCGAAAAATTAAGGAAAATCCTATGGTAAGTGCTTCAAAAATCGTTGGCCAAGTGGAACAAGATATGGGTAAAAAGGTATCGCCAGGTACAATAAGAAATTTTCTTTATGAAGCAGAAGTTCATGGAAGAAAGCCCCGAAGAAAACCGTTTAATAGCAAGGTGAATAAAAAGCAGTGTTTAATCATCGCCAAACAATATAGAAATTATACCCCTGAGCTCTGGAACAGAGTTATATTCAGCGATCCGAGCAAATATGTATAATATATTTGTGTCTGATGGAAAGTCTATAGTATGGAGGAAGTTCAGTATCGAATTGGATGAGTAAAATATTCAGCACACAGTGACAAATGTAGGGGGCTCCATACAATGAACGACAAAACGTATAAAAACATTTTAAAACAATATCTTCACCAAAGTGCTGAGAACATGGGTATCAAGGACGATTCCAAGCATTCAGCCCTCAACACAAGACTGTGGCTGCTAAACAGGCCTAAGTAGATCAAAACACCATCCCAATCACCGGACATCAGCTTCATTGAATAAATGTGGTATGACAAAACGCTTTATTAGAAGAATTGAATCAAATTTCTAGGGAAACCACACAAAAACTGGTCAATTCAAAGCCCAAGAGACTAGAAGCTGTTATTAAAAGAGAAGGAGGGCCAACTAAATACTAAATGATGTACAAGTAGTTTATGTACATGCGACAATAATAAAAACTTATTAAATTTACTTTGAGAGTTTGACGTGTGCGAATACTTTTTGAGGGCAAAACAGGGGATCTTCTTAAGTTTTTTTTTTTTGTTTTATTATTATTTGCATCAAATAAAATGCTTTTGTTATAATAGTTGCATAATAATGTAGTTAATAAATATGTGATGCAACAATTCCAATTGCAAATTTAACAATGTGAGTTTTTTACGTTCTTTCCGCAAATTAGCAAGTGTGCAAATACTTTTTTGGAGTACCTGTAGGTGTCGGTACATGCAAGGATGAAGAAATTAAGGATTTAGCACTTTCATAGGATTAAAAAAATCCAAAAACTTATAATAAACAAGCGAAACATGTGATCAATTATCATTTTGTTTACTTATTTTTACTTATTGTTCCCGAAAATCAATGAAAACGAGAGAAACCCTGTGAAAGCTCATTGCTTCCTTTTGGAGCCAAGTATATCTTACGATTGAGCATTATAAATGAAGTCTTGGATCTCAATTCTATTTAGTAGGATTAATTATCGCATGTTAGACATGGGAATATCGAAATTTTTGCTTTAGATTAGAATTATAAATAAATATAAATTAAAATAAATAAAATAAGCAAATGAAATGGTATAGCCAAACAAATTTTTAATAAAAATGGTTCTTGATTACAATCTATGAAACCATGCCTGCAACATAGATTTAAATAGAATACTCCGAGAAATATAATTTAGTAATAAATAAAACGTGATATAATTTTCAATTTAATTTCTTAAATCAACCAATGATAACTTTTTACAAATTAGAGTGGTGGAACAAGAAAATATGAAACTAATACCAAACTAGGGAAATGCAATAAACTTTCTTCAATATTTTAAAACAATAAATTCGCCAATATAAATCAGTTAAAGTTTCACAGAAATTCTTTGACAAAACTGATTTGGGCAAATCATATCAAAAAGTAACGAAAACAACCACAAATTCACTCCAAAACCTAATCGTCTAGTTTTACCATGTATGTGAAACTTAGCCCTAAATCAATTATTATCAACAGATTAATCTCTACTGCTATTACTGCTGATAGAATATGCAAGCCAGTCTTAGTTACTAGTTAGTTTACCAGCAGTCGAAAACTCACTTACGTAGTTTCGTGTGAAGATTAAGATTACGGGACTTCTTAGACGAGCAGTACCAACATCACAATGGAGTTTCATTATTAAAATTGAAATCTCTTTGCTAAGAGGATATTACCAAGTTCTACTAGCAACCAATTTGCTGATGGAAAAGTTTTCGATCCTCCGTTTATCGCCATCACATTGTCCGTCTACCTATAGGTATAACAGTTGAAGGAGCCGGGTGGTGAGCAACTTGTTAATGGTTGATGTAGGTTAGTATGCTTCCATTCAGGAAGTAGGTGGATTATGAGAATGTTTTGAAGGAGCAGTAAACGTCTTGTTAGCGGGCTTTGCGTGGACATCCATTTTCGAAGGAAATTAGAAATTAAGATGTAAATGAGTATAATGAGATATTTAAGAAGATTTTCTATTGTTACTGTTATTAGGTATTCAATTTCTTTCAATTGTAAAATAAAGAAAATCCTATTACTACACGGGACACAAATTTTGTTTCGGACTCAATTAAGATTTATTGGCTGAGCGTGTATCACAATGCTTTTTATGCTTAAAAACACAATCAATATGCACTCCGAAGCTTATGAGTGATGTAATGGCACAGGTTTCCTAGTCAGCAAGAAAATCAGACTTACAATAATCAATCAACGGCAAACGTAAGACTGACTATGCAAGCTACATGGAGTCTCTTGCCGACTAACAGTATATCTTTTTTTCGAAAATGCAGAACGAGCTATGCACAACTTATTCTGCATTTTTAATCCTGGTCCAAACACGATACCAAATTGTCACCAAACAACTTTAAGAGCAAAATAATGAAGAAAGACAATATATTGGCCCAACTTATTATTTAGCCTCCCAGCCAAGAGAGTCAGTATTAGCCATATTTTTATATTAGCCCTAGCCAGTACTCAGCTGTGGTTCTTTTGGATCCTCGCTAGATCTTCGAGGACGGGCCGTGAGTGCCAACCGCTCAACCTGCGTCAGAACCTAGAGCTGCCAAATGAGATACGGCTCCCCACACTTAGGTTTTTGCTTCGAAGCAGGCCAACCTGCGGTGATAATACCTGTGCCGAACACAACCAAAAAAGCCCTGGATGAAGTAAAATGTCTCCAAAATCGCAAAATCCGACTGAAAAATGCAAGTAAAAGTACTTTATTCCTTTAAATTCTCAAGTCAACCATAATCGCAATTTGAAATGCTTAGTGGCAGCACTGCAGGACAGTGGTCTTGAGCAAGTATACACTTTGCCATTTTAGTAACCATGCATCAGAGGAACGGAAAACAGCGTGCGTTACTCATTAAAATGTTTTATAAAAACAGTGATAGTTTGGAAGCTGGGCAAAAGGAGTTCCAGCATTTTTACAACATAGGACGTCCTGGTGCCATCCTACCAAAACACGCAATAAGGATTTGATTAAAAGCTTTTAAGAAGCTGGTTCTGCCCTAAAGAAGAAACCAAGAGGACGACCAAAAAGTGCTCGTACTGCACAAAGCATTGACATTGTATGCGAGTCTATTGCACGGAGCTTACGGCGTTCAATTCGTAAGCAAACAGCTGTGGTTGAAATGCCTGGGTGAGTGTTTGAACAATTCTTCATTTAGATTTGGAATTTCATCCATACAAGCTGCAGATAGTGCAACAACTGAAGGAAAACGATTACCACCTGCGTTTTGAATTTTGCCAACAAATGATAGCAAACATAAACAATGACGATGCATTTCTAAGCAAGCTATGGATGTCAGATGAGACCCATTTTCATCTCAAAATCAATGAAAGATGGGCGAAGATTGTTCGGTAGCCGTGTGATCTTAAGATTCGATAATGTTCCCTGGCCCCCTTGATCGGCAGATTTATCCATTTGTGATTTTTTTCTTCTGGGACTATCTCAAGAGTGAAGCGTACACAACTCGACCAAGAACTATTGATGAGTCAAAACAGAGAATTCAGAATGAAATTCACAGTATCCCAGCTGAAATGTTGCAACGGGCAATCGGAAACCTCAACAGCAGATGTCAAAAATGCATTCGTGCAGGAGAATGGCATCTAAAGGACATAGTTTTTCAATTCCATTAATGTTTCTTAAATGGCAAATTTTAAAGCTTCAATTACCATGAACAAAATGGTTTTCTTCCATCACTTTTGGTTTTATTGGATTTTAAAAAGTTCTCACTTTCGAGACTTGTTCCAAAGTTGAACATGTCAATAATGCAGGCTGAATTAATGTATCCTGCTCGAAATTGATGGTGTGGGACTCAGTTAAGGTAGCCAAATTCAATGGTTGCAGAAAATTCTGCTGGAAGTTGAAAGTTTCAAGTTTTCTGATGGAAATTAGTGCAAAGTCGCTTTTCTTCTATTTTGATCGGAGCTGATAGGATATCAGTGACGGCTCGTGGGGCGGCAGGGTCGGCCCGGCCGCACCAAAGTAATTGGCTAAAGACACCCGAAAATAATAAAGATAAATAATTAATATTAAATAGTAAACTACTACACACGTTGATTTCTCTCACCCATATCTACCTTAGCAAAATCTTTAATTTGGGCAGAAGCTAAAAATATTTTTGTTTCAAATATTCTGCGAATAGTAGATAATTGACGGGAGGCCCTTTTCATTATAAATGAAGAAGCACTGCCGGTTTTGGATGCCCTGTAAGGGCGTTATCAGGTCGAGAAATTGGCTTTACGCATCTGTCGAAGCGACAGGACAAAGAGCTCTGTTTCAGAAGATCCGATAAATGTGAAGCCTGACTCAAAACAGGTGGCTCGAATGGCCGGGGAACTACTTGAAGAGGGGACTGTCGCTTGCCTGATGGCGAAGTCTGAGAAAGAATCGGATGTGGAATCCTCTATGTCGATGGGGTCAGCGTCGCGACTACCTCCGAGTTGGATGGCTGCCTCGATCTCATGACTCTGGATGCAGACGAATGGGCTTGGGCAGCTTCTATGTCCGAGGGGAACCCTTATCAACAATAAATGATGGTGAAGGTACTGCAGATCTCCACACCATACCAAAGCAGCATCAGCTGCCCTGCTTCTCTGCTTGTCTAGGACATAGGAGGAGCTAATCGTAATCCAAGAACCATGGGTTGCCAACAACCGGTTTGCGGGTTACGTATCAATGAATGCAGAGTGATAGGACCCGACAGCTTACACAAGCCACGTGTCTGGATTGTAGTCAAGAAAATCACTAACATCCTTTTACTGCACAATTTCTCTGACAAGGATAACATGGCTGTTGCAGTGGAAATGAATCATAGATCATGTTGGTTTGTTTCCTGCTACATGGCACATGATCACGGCACTAGCCATCTCTGCGACATTGTCAAGAGTGTTGTGGCTAAAGCCATGAAAATTGGTGTACCTCTTTTTCTGGGGGCTGACTCTAATGCTCATAATGAAGAAGGGGGTAGCTCTAACTCAAATGCCTGAGGTGAGGAACTATTTGATTTCGTCATTGCCCACCACCTTTTCATCGCCAATACTAGCAGCGAATCGACCTTCCTTTACTCAAACCGTAAAGAGGTTCTTGACGTAACCTTGTGAAGTGGGCGGCACTCGCGTCTTCTCCGTGACTGTAGTGTGTTGCAGGAGCTTTCATTTTCCGATCATGGGTACATATCGTTCAAGGTGGCTGACCGGAGCTCAGCTGATCAGATCATGGAGATCAGCACACAGCTTAGAGAGTGTAGAAGGAATTTCAATAGCTCGAAAAATCTAATGACTGGTCGCGAAGCTGAGGGCTTTTAAGTATGCCGTAGGCAAAGCAAAGAGGGCCTCATGGAGATTTTTCTGTGACTATCTGCAAGGCAAATCGCATTTGTAAGATGACACCGAAAGCTATGTGGTGCATCATGAACCCTGAAGGTATTTGGATTAGTTCGAGCGCAGTTACTCTAAACGTTCTTTTGGACGCATATTTTCCGGGCAATTATTGTCCTCTGGAAGCGGTGCCCCAAACAGAGCAAGCTTCGAGCTCAACACCGTCATTCAGAATATCTAATTCTCAACTGAGGAGGGCTATTAGCTCATTTGAGCCGTTTAAATCCCCGGCCACTGGAGGCGTTATTGCTGCTGATATCCAGTACACCATGGAAGTATCACTACTATGGCTCAGAGAGATTTATAACGCTTGCCTGCGCTTATCGTATGTTCCCACCGGCTGGCAGGAAACTAGAGTTGTGTTTATCTGTAAAGCAGGGAAAGTTTCTCATGTTAAGCCAAAGGACTATCGACCAATAAATCTTAGCTTAGTCCTGCTTAAGATTTTGAAAAGGATTTTGCAATTTTGCAACGTAATCATTCGCCATTCCTCAAAGACTTTTGCATAACTCTTAGGTAAGATGGGAAATGCAGCAGCGGCCTATGTATTTTTAGGGTTGGAAGAGTTCACCTACTTAGCTCTATATAAATTATTGTACATTATAAGTTATTATATATTACAAATTATTGTACATTTTTGATAGCTCCTGTGCTACTTCTTCAGATACATTTGCTTCCTTGCCCGTTTCTTGAGTCACATCATTCAAATGCCCATTTTCAATAGAGCGCCAAACTTTTTCGAAAGAAAATGCTGCTACTTCCATTTGGATAAATATAACAGTATGGTCAAATTGCACAATCAAACTTTTTTATTTGAAATATAATGTAATGGAAATTGGAAAAAAAGTAATTGTTATGAACAAACGTTTTCGTGCAGATAAATTAAAATTGATGAGAAAAGTATCCATTTTGGGGACAACGTATCATAGTATCATCCAGATTTTTCAAATTCGATTCGTATCCAAAATGATGCGAAGGTATCCAAAGTGGCAGCACCGAGTGAACATTGGTAAAATAGAATAAAAATGTTTTTTTAATTGGTTTTATGTTTTGATTAGGAGACTGTGGAGGTTGCATAGGATTGATTTGTCAGTGCGAAAACGGTTTTTCGAAAATGTGTTATATTGAATAGATGGCAATGGAAAAACTGAAATAATACAGGTAAAAAGATGGTCCAGCAAATTGTCTTTTTATAGACGAATTTATTCGTAAAGAATATAATTTAATGAAAAAATATGAGAATCTTAATCGAAAGGAAAACTTGATAAATACGTGCGTAGTATTTTATGAATAATGTTCGTGGTATATTCGTAAAATCCGTAATGAACAATTTTTGGTGTGTGCTTTAATTTTGAAAAAAAGTTTCAATTGCAAGTTTTTTTTAACTTAAAATGCATAAAAGTTTGCATTAGGAATAATGTGCGATTGTCATTAATAGCAATGTTACAAAAATTAATTAAAGATAAATGGTAATTTTTTTGCAGAAATAATCGATGATTTCACGGTAATTAAAATAAAAGAATGAATATACAAAGTATTGCTTTGTATATCCTTTTGGGAACTTTGATTTGTTATTTGCTTTTTGACAAGTACTATGAGACTATTAATTCCTATGAGACCATGTAAGTAGTTATCAAGCTTATAAAATATAGTTTCCCTTTTTGGCCGACCCAATTTTTTATGTTACGAGCCGTTATTGTGGGATAAATAATTCTGATTTCTTTGTTTGACGGCCATACTTTTGGGGTATCGTTGAAGAGTTCACAGGCAATATGTAAACGGAGTTTGAGGATTTTCCGCGGAAGAAATCAAGCGATATGACCCAGACAGCTGTTTGGATGAAAAATTCAGTTGCAGCGAAATAGTGACAGCGATCAATATAAAAACTGGATCATGAAAGAGCTGCAGGTGGCAGTGGTGGGGAGCCTAGAGTCAATAGCAAACAACAGAAAAGATAGAGTGCACGATGTTTTGCTTTTAGAAAATTTATCTAGAAAATACGAAAAATAAAATTTTAAGCTGTGCGTGAAGTGAGTGATGCATTGCACGTAACGTAGCATGATCTATACCAGCGCAACTTAATTGTAAATTAAGTAACGCCAGTTATGTTTTTTCTCTCTTTCGGACAAATTTTGTACTAAGCTTAGTTTCAAGACAGTTTGTTGCGGGACAACTTTGTTTCATTGTGTGTAGACACTTAATGCATACAGTGCTTTTTTGTTTCAGTTAGATCTCTCCTCTAGTTTTGGCAATACACATATTATTTTAAACGCAAAAACATAAAAAAAAAACGTTATTACCATCTGAACCTCCCTGGATCCTTTTTCATGAGTAACTGACTTCAAATGAGATGGGTAGGACAGTGAAAATTGTTAGCTTTTTACTGCTTTATCGTTTATCCTGCTCCCTATCCTTAAGTTTAAAGTAATGGAAACGCAATGTACTGAACATAGCTTTGAACTGACTCTAATACTTCTTGCAACCTGGTTTTAGCTATCAAATACTTTATTTACATTTATTAAATAATGGCATTATCAAGAAAACATCGTTTTCTCAGCAGAAGAATCAACTTCTTTGAGCCAGATGTGCTCTCTGATAAATGAGAAGCTAAAAAAAATGTTTTGTCACAACTAGGACAGCCAAACACTGCTTCAGGCTCAAAAAGAGCATTTGATAGCTTTGACATTTGCTCAGGAATTCAACTAATAATTGGATACAATTTTCTGTACTTCATATTACAGTGTCTTAATATCTAGGACGGCGTGGCGTTGATGAGAGCGGAAAACACTAAAAAAAATCAGTCAGGGCTCAATAGATATGAACACAGTGCATCGTTTGCTAGGTTTAGAAACTGAAGGACATATTTGATGTTGAGTTATAGACAACACTTCTTAAAATCCAACGCCTAGGGTAGATAGTAGCATAGTGATAGCGATACCGACCGAACAACCAATGAGTGGTGATTTCGATCAGTGAATTTACCATAAATTAAGATATATCATACTGCTGTTGTTTTTGGGAAGACTATGATTCGATAATACTGGGTAATTGCGGAAAAATGTCATAAAAACTATCAGCTATTACCTAATCATATCTCGTAGCAAATTATCATGAATGACAATATATATTTTTGTTATTCTGTTTAGTGTTCTATTTCGATCTGATCGAAAAATCTAATCAATATGAATACGACGAAAAAAATATTTGATCATGAAACGCTTTTATTTGTTTACATTACAAGCATTATTCTAAATGCATAATTTATTGGACGACGAGATATTCTTTTAGTCGGAAAATTTACCTACTCATCACATTTACTAATAATCTCCTGATAATAATGTAATAAGTTTGCAAACTTTCCACTGGTTTGCCAATGTTTCCCCACTTTGTCTTGGAATAGTGACAATCAGCCGCGATATTATTAACATATTTTTCATAATTATTACTATCATTGTGCCTATGCGATGTAGATACGATTACAGATTGATAACTTTGTACAATCAGATAGCTCTCTTGGTGTCCCTGAGTAGGCGCTATATACACACTATCTACGGGTACATAAATGCGAAATCGTTAGTGTATATAAATATTATGTGATCATGAACTTCAGAAACATTTTAGTATATGATGTATATTATGACGGTGTAGCCATAAAGCAGATAATGTATGATGGGAGAAATTTATGAGATGTGGCAGAGCGAACTAGGATTTATCACAATAAAACTGAAGTTTTTTTTAAAAAAAAACTAACATTTTAAAAAATTTGTATTGCTGAAATTCTTGATAGAAGGAAGGAAATTTTCTCGTCACCTTTCCTTAGCATAAGTTTTCCTTCACGACCTCAATTCTAGGAAACTTGACTTCTTGAGATATAATATCAATGTATAATAAATTGAATCAATATGTGTTGAAAATGCAACAAGTTTTATTGCCAACGGCTTTATTCACACTAAATATATGTGAACCCTTAAAATAATATCTTTGCTAGATTTGTCGTAATACACCAGCTATACTGAGTCATTTGTTAAGCTATTATACAAGCATAAGAACTTCAGACCGCCTTCATTTAGTGCTGGTGGAACTTCGTTATCTTAACGCCACAAATCAAATACAAGTGACCCTTTTTCCAAAACTGCGTAAATCACCTCAATATTAGTCATCGTTGAGTCTTTACCAAACTATCCTTTTGCCGAAGCGCAAACACCCACGATTTTAATTAAAATTCCATTGCTCATTTCGAAGGTTTTTTCCACTTCATTTATTTCTCATGATATTTCAACACTGAATGTTTGACTTCCACATGGCCAATCCTTTTTCCACTACCATTAACTCAAACTTTCCAGGCAAATAATTTCATCAAGCCAATGACTATGCGAATAACTACTGCGACGAATTTGAAACAAAGTTACAAAATATTTTTCGATCATTTGATATTATGCGAAGCGTGTGTCCTCAATAGCTTGTAGCTTCTAGTATTTGCCGAAATACTTGACGTGTATGATGAGAAGGGTTGAAAGAGTTAAGTGGATATTAATGTCTTGTAACCCAACTGTTTGTAATATTTTCGATTAGAGCTAGCATTGCCAATGAAACTGATGTCGGCAATGGCAATTAAGTGTATTGACACAGAAATGAATGCTGTTTTCTGATTTCATTATAGTATGTGCTTGTTGATAAGAGTCCAGCCGATTTTGTAGTTATTATTTTGTAATGCTTCCTAGCTCTATGAGTCTTATCGAAGGGTGGGGAGGGACCTGGTATCGGATTCACTTTGAGAATTTTTATTCCGGTTCCCATTGAGCTATAATCTTTTGGATAGCCCGTTCAATCGCTCGATAGTTTGAGAGCTCGATGCACATTTCATATGAATTCAAGCTATTGTTGACTCGTTCTTGATACGTCTACTTCAAAAAAATCCGCTTTTTCAACCACTCTCCCCACTCATTTTGATCACTACTCTGTTGCGTATGATTCAATATTTATGGGCTGCTCAGATTTCGTAAAGTAACGTTTCATACTAGTGGAAAATATCTGAAATATTCGCCAAAAAGCTTATCTAAAAATACTTTACATTCAAATGTTGGCCTGTTGGCTTCCTATTGCTTTACGTTACAGGCCGCCTCCATTAGCAATTTCCCATGGCATAAAATTTTAAATTGCTAATGGAGGCGGCCTATGGTATGCCATATTTGATGACATGCCATAACCCTGAGTCTACATTGGCCATGAGCTCTGCCATATGCGATGGCAACGAATGTCAGTTTATGGCATGTCATCTGATGCCTGGACAACGGCATGTCCTCACATTCTGCTTCCTCTAACCTTCGCAGTGCTCGCAAACACAGGATAGCGCGCATATGTTCACTGCTAAATGTCATTTTCAAAATGATATGGCATGACATGCCATTGCCCAGGCATCAGATGACATGCCATAAACTGATATTCGTTGCCATCGCATATGGCAGAGCTCATATCTTTGTTGCGAAGAACAATATACAAATGAATAGAGACCCAAGGTGGACTGAGGATTTTGCGGGAAGAAATATCAAATTGAAAATTGCAGCTTAAAAAGATGAACACTCTGCACCAATATTCAGCTCTTGAAGGAATAAAGGCATATCAATTAATGGCTTCGATTTCAGATGCTGAGAGACAACACTTTTTCCTAGAAGTGGTTGAACAAGCTTGATATTTGTGGAGGAGATCAGGGTTAACGTAAGGATTAAGAGAAGATAAAAATGTATTATTGGAGGGAAGGTTGGAGAACGCAAGGTCCAAAATGGAATTTAGTTGAAACAAAGAACAGTAGAAGAGGAAAGGAAAGGGATATATGATAGCTGCATTTTTGGACACGGTTGCTAAAGTTTTCATATTTCATTACATAGACGCTATGTTAAATCACCACAGAAGAATGAGGAAAGTTAGTAAAAATATAATTGGACAGTTCACTATACTCTTTTTTATTTCTTATTTATTTATTTAATGTTTAAAACAGCAGATAGAATCAAATTACGAAATATACAAAGATAAATATAAATATAAAACAAACGAGAATATCATAAACCAATTCATGAATGAAAATAAAAATTCATAAATCAAGTAAGCAATAAGACAAGATAAAAATGTATTAAACAGAATATTTAATGACTTTATCTTTTAAAATGATTTAGAATCGTGAGAAGGTCGGTGGAACATAGTATGGTAAGTTCATTATCTTGCCTGGGTGAACGTAACAGCGGTGAATAGTAATGCGTATCAGTCCGTGCAAAACGATACACGACCAGAAACCTAGTTGCAGAGGTCAGATGGGACAAGTCTATAGAATAGAAGGGAAGGGAATAGAAGGGATTCATCGAACTATACCCATAGTAAGCCAAATTGAATTTGAAAAAAAAGAGCGGGTAAACCTTCGTTGTACAGATTCAACCGTATCTATTAAGTATTTAAAATGTGGACACCATATTTCAAAACAGTATTCGAAGATACTGCGGACAAAAGAGAAAAACAAATGAACACAGGTGGAGGTATCTGTAAAATACTTAGAAGATCTGAGTATCAAACCCGAGAGCCTGGACGCTTTGGCGATTATACGCAATATGTGTTGGCCGATTAAAAGTTTACTGTCGAAATTACTCCAAGGTCTTTAAAATGGAATACAACATCAAGAGAGGTCCCAGAAACGCAATACGAAAATACCAGTGGTTAAGTTTTACGCGTGAATGACATTTGGCGACATTTCAAGTCATTCAAAGTCAGATAGTTTACATTAGACCAGTTGCGAAGTGTGCGTAGGTCATTTTGGAGTTGAGTTGTTAAATAGAATCGATTACTCTGAATATTTTAAAATCGTCTACGCATAGAAGAGAAAAAGGAATTTAGGAGACATGATAGATAATTTATGAACAACAATTGGCCAAGGATCGAACCTTGTAGAACACCTGAGGTGGGATAGAAGTGAGCAGAAGAACAGGAGTTTAGAGTAACAACACAAGTACGCAAGTAAGAGTAGAGTAACAACACGGAGCAAACCAGGAGAGCAGGAAGGAAAAATGCTAGTTGCAATGTTGAGGTTAAAGATAATTGGCAGGGGTATGCAAAGTGAAGAAGATAACACACTAGTATAAAAGGAATACCATCAGAGCCAGAACTAGAGCTAGAATCGAGACAATTCATTCAGTACTCAACTTCTAAAGGGTTTGTACGAAATGAACAGATTGTTCTTAGGTTTGCACGAGACCACGAAAGAGTTAAGAAAATATGGTAAGAAAGCATGTGGATGAGAAAGAGGGTTTTTTCAGAGAATTGGGGATTTTTTCAGGGAATGACTGAATTACAAGAAGAGTTTAGAATTGCCGGAACTAATTGAAGCCTCAACTCTGGCGACGTAGGCACGCATGGCTTCTTTAGTGACCCTTTGCGCATAAAAGCGTAGTTTTTTAAACGCAAGAAGGTCATCATGCAAAGCAGAAAGTTTGATTTTCCCGCGTGCAACATCAGTAACTTCAGAGGTAAACCAGGGAGCATCATTACGACGAGTGAAACGAGGAATAAGATTTGAGAGGAAGACGTAAAGCCTCGTCAACGTCCAAACAGCGAAGAAATGAATACCAGTTAACATGATTGCTTGCATTCGCCATTTCGACGAAGTTGGCTTAGTAAAAATTGAAGCGGCAATACCAAGAGACTTTGGATCCAAGAGTAAGGTTGAGAGAAAGTTCTTAATGTACAGGAGGTTGATGAGGATCGGGAGAGACATAAGGTAAAGCAGCGGAATCCAAATAAACTGAAGACATTAGAAGATTGGATAAAATAAAATTAAGTATTAGTATTATTATTAGGCACCGAGTTTAATTGGAAAAGAGAACATAAAGAAATGAAGGAAGACCGGGTTAGAGAAAGACCATTACTAGAAGTGATGATTGAAAAAGAGGTATTCCACTCGATTGAAGGCATATTAAAATCACCATATAACACTAAGCGAGTGGAAGCAAAACGATACAGGAGATAGGATGAGAGCTCTGAAAAAAAAAACGTTCGTAGAGTGAACAAGGACTATTACAGGGGATGTAGATTGAAACAACAAGTAATAATGAAGTAGAAACTAAAGTAACACGCACTAAAATATATTCCACTAAGGAAGTAGTACAAAAGTCACAGTAAACAGAACTAGCAATGACAATGAGAACCCCTTCACCACCAAATATACCAGAGATTGAGTGGTCACGATCTTCATGGAAAACAGTGTGCAGTGGTAAAATCTCACTAACAAAAATATCCTCGTTCAACCAGGGTTCCGTAAGGCAGACAATATCATCAGATAATAAAATAGAAGAAAGGCTAACTTGATAAGACTTGGTCCTCAAGCCACGGAGGTTTTGGTAATACAGCTTTAAGGAACGGTTTATGTTTGAGTCTTCTTTACTATTCTGCATCGAAAATTTTTACGCGGAAGTTTAGAAAACTTCTTCACAAAAACTCCAGATGACCAGAAGTTGCATTTTAGTAGATCATTGATGCCAGAAAAAACGGTTACTTTGAATAAAGCTATAGTTTGATCCTGAATCACGTATCCAACTTTAGGGTTTACGGACTTTTTAATTCTTTCAACCGAGAAAAAAATACTTTCAATGAAGGAACTACGACTTATATCTCCGGTAGCGTAAGCGAAGCAGTAGCTGTAAAAAAATGTATAAAAGAATAAGAAGGTGTTGCATTAATTATACAAGCATTGAATATATAGCAGTAGGTAGACGGCATGTGATAGAAGAGCTCAGACTATTGACTCGAACTATGCAAGAGAAACTCGTAATAAAGTCAATATGTCAAAATAGATCCATATTTCAGTCATGTATATAGAGGATAGGATAAAAACAATTTTATCGCAGTCAAAGACTTCCAAAAACAGTTTTCAAATTCTAAGACAATCTTTTTTGCTATCGACTGAATACGAAAGATTATCAGTCCCAAACTCGTTCGATTGAGATGATTGTATCCTAACTATCTTGCACTTAGTCACTCGCTGATTAGAATTTCATGAAATCATCAACTATCACCCATTGCGCCACAAAACTAGCACACACCACAGATAGTATGTGATGCTTTCTTTTGGCTGAACTGAACCCTCATTTTCGAAAGTACATATGACAGTGTTTGTCGTCATCTTTGTGGATAGTATTCTATCTAAAAATAAATATAACAGTGAGTTACATACTTGAGGGTCGTACTATCATTTAACCAGGTTTCCTGAATTCCCAAGGCTCCATCTTCGGAGTAATTACCTAAAATCGTTGAAGACGATAAAATACATAAGGAAAATGTTCGATATATTGCTCTCTTACAGTTCCCATATCCAAAGGGAAAACTAACGACACATCGAAGGAATACAGTGTGATGTGTGATTTTTCTAGAAGCCCGCTTCCAAGTAAAGAAGAGGAGGGGATATACAGCTCTATTAGCCGGTTGAGCGATTTGGATAACCTCTTTTAAAATTATACGAAAATTCAAATGATCGAATGGACCACCAATAAGTGCCTCAGAAAATATTTAACTCGGTGCACAGCAGCTGCCGTTGAGCAAATACGAAAGGTTCTAATCCCTCCGTATCAAGGTATATTCGTATCAGCTCGTATCACCCGGGCAGGTAATGCATAAGAACCATTGTAAGCCAATTATTGTAAAAACAAGCTTTGATTGGCATCACAAAGAATGAGAGAAAATGAATAGAAACGACAAATGAGCCGTGAAAAAATTGAACGCTAAGACTATTATGAAAAACATGTGAGAAAGTGAAGCATGGCAACAACAGAGAAATGAAATTAAACTCAAACGTGTGGTTATATTTCGCAATCAAGTTTCTCTAATAATTTATTAGACCGAAAAAAAGCACTGCATTTCATCACATATGTAAAATCTTAATCTATGGAAACACCCAGACTTGAAAATCGATATCATTCTGACCTTGTCCAAGTTATCTCAAGTGAATCCAATTAGGTACCTACTAAACTCGATCGAATTTAGTTTTTGCTACCATTCTACCGGATATGAAACCCAGAAGCAACTCGATGCATTTTTGCATGGCTTTTGTTACACCTTCATATCGAATTACAAACTGTTCACAATTCGAAAACGTCATATTTTTAAGACATTGGTGGATGTCATCCATGTCATCGTTTTAGTTGTCATATTACGGTGGATCATTATCGAAAATCAACACTAAACAATTCAAAATAGTACAAAAAGCATTACTGACACCTTCTATCCGAATCTGAACGGGATTATTAACATAGCTAGGATGAAGTCAGTGCATCTCTCTCAGAAGGTCGATCAAAAAACGAGCTATAGTGTTACATGATCTGAATTGCACATTCAAAATCGCTAATGCGTGAAATCAATGGCTGCGTCCTCTGGTCGTCGAGAATAATTCATTCACGTTTGCAGTCAAAAAACATATGCTGCGAATTCGATATGTGATCAAAAGGTCCCGAAGACTTTTCGTGGCTGACAGGTTGCAGGTGGTCTCTTTGATTACTTGAATTAACTTTGTCCGTTATATTCTGTGTTGCTGCATTCCGTAGCGAATTTCGAGTACCGTGATGCAAGGTGTTTTTTTGGATGGTGTTCATGAAAGATGCTAATTAAAGCTGCGAAACGAATCTTCACAGTTTCGAGAGTTTGGAATTTATTTCATAACAAATATTCGCAACAAATAAGATATGATCTATATGATATTTTGCACTGTCATTCTGATTCTCAATTGGGCATATTTATATCGCCTTTAAAATGTCACCAATAACAGAAAGCTTATAAATTTATACACTTACGCTACCTTGTTTTATGCACGAAGGTCACACGATGAAGTGAACTGCGTCAAATATATCCTGTTGATTTCAGAAGTGCTTTTAGGAAGTTTACTTATGAATAGCTGAATGAAATATCCATGGAATAAAAAGCTAAAATAGTCCTCTTTGAAACTATGGCCCTAGCCTGGAGTCTAACTCTTTCCGAAACTTAATCTTACTAGACTTAAAAACACATGAACTTCAACTATCTGAGTATGCCAAAAACGCACTCTAAATTACGCATCCGTACAAATTTAAATTCAAACCCACAATTCTCATTAGCTGAAATACAAAACAAAGCATTCAATTCCACTATCAATCAATCTCGCAGCAATCAATTCCAATTCACGTAGCACCGATACAATTTCCAGCTTCGCAACCGAAGGGAATGAAGTCCTAGCATGTTCTTGTTGTTGTTGTTGTTGTTGTCATAGCCCATTGATTTGATTAATACAATAGGGCGGAGGCCCATTCATTCTTTTTCGAGAAGCACGCGAGTTCGATGGTATCCTTTTTATATGCACGTGATCCGACAGCAAAAAAGGTCTTTCAACCATAAAGCTTCACAGTTAACTACCTGTAGTATTCTCAAGGTAGCATATAGCTTTCTTAGCCTTCCTTTCCACAATATGACTAAAGAATGAATGGAATAGTGTGCTTAGGTAACATGGGCACAGCGTACCGGTAGAGTTTCGAGAAACAACTTGTAGAGCTTTACATTGAAATAGGCTGAGACAACTGGTGATGTCAGATTATACGATAGAAAATCTGATTTATTATTTTTAATGCTTTTTTATGCTTTTTTATGGTTTCTCTTCATATTACATGAAATCTACTCTAACAAAACTGCTGATGTTATTTTTCAGGAAGCTAAAAATTAATTTTTTGATGAAAAATTGTATTTTTTATATATTGTGACACTCGGATTTTCGCCGAAATAAAAATAATGTTTATATCCCAGCGGAAAATTTAAATACAGTAAAACCTGTTCAAGCTGGAACCTTAATAAGCCGGAAACCTGGTTACCCGGAAAAAAATCGAGAGTCCCGTGTATTTACTCATGATTTTCTTACGAATTGAATCTGTATAAGCCGGAACCTGTTCAACGCGTACCCGGAATACCAAACTTGTGATATTTTGGTCATTTAGAACCTGTATAGCCCGGAATTGTTTTCTTGCAAAATGAGATCAATGAAAGCAGTCTGAAAACTTCTGGTGAAAAATTAAAAGGGGCGCTAGCGAATACATAAACATTTGATAACAGCTCATCTTGGGCAAAAACCCAAACGAGAAATGATTATGTAATGTTATTGTTTCATTCGGCGGATAGGTTTTTGAGCGCTTCATTCTTGGAATCAGTTTCAGAATTCAGGTGTGTTTACTTAGCTTTGTTTTTTAGTTTTTAAGAACAGTGAGTCAGTCTTTTGATGAAATTGTTCATTTGAATTTAATATACATGTGTACATACAGTTGCTCACGAAAGTCAGCATACACCGCATAATAACGAGGAATTGGCAATATATAGGTAGAAAGAAAATGAAAAGACGGGTGAAAAGCGAACTTAAAAGGAATATCAGAGACATTGTAATCTATTTTACACATAATTAATGAGAACATACATAAACATACACATATACATAGTAAATAACAAGAACTTCTGCTGAAAGTGAGGAAACAAAAGTCAGCATACACCACAGAAAATTCAAAAGAATCAGTCTAAGCGATGAGTCATACTGCGATAATGATTGCTACCGTGTTAATATACAAAGATAAACATTAGTACATTGCAAGTCGATCAAACTAAAGAGATTTGGGTGCTTTTAATACTTAAAAATGAGTACACGGAAGGAAACGAGTTTGGAAGTGCGAAAAATCATCCTTAGTGAACGAGTGGAAGGGAAGCTGTATGGCGAAATTGCTAAAATAGTTGGAAGAAGTCGGGCAACGGTGCAAACGATCATACGAAAAGCGGAAACGGAAGGGAGAATACAAAATAAACAACGAACAGGTAGACCGAAATCCTTAAGTAAGAGAGATGAGAGAGACTTGTTACGGAAAATAAGTAAGGAGCCACAAAAAAAAGTGCTCCGGCAATGGCCACTGCATTTGCAAAGGCAACAGGGAAGCAAGTGAGTTCAGATACAATCCTCTCCTCCGGCTGCTTCCCTGACAGTTGGAAATCTGCTTATATTTCCCCTATCCACAAGTCTAGAGACCCAAGCTGTGTTTCCAACTACCGTCCAATTTCCCTCCTTCCTTGTTTTGGTAAAGTTCTTGAAAGAGTGGTTTACAACAGGCTGCTTCCTCTCCTCCATCCCTTCCTTGCTCCGGAACAGCATGGTTTTGTTAAAAGTAGATCCTCTACCTCTAATCTTATATGTTAGTTAGTAACTTTGTTGCTTCTGCCTTAGTCCAACGGAAGCAAGTGGATGTGGTGTATACCGACTTCTCAAAAGCTTTTGATTCTGTTGATCACGGAATTCTTCTTGCCAAGCCTATGGGGTGTCAGGTTCCCTTTTGTCTTGGTTTTCATCCTATGTTTCTGGTCGTTCTTGTGTTGTATCTGTGCAATCCTCCACCTCTTCCCCTTTTTGTCCACTCTCCGGTGTGCCACAGGGCTCTATTCTTGGTCCATTATTATTCCTAGTCTTTATAAATGATCTCCCTTCTTTTGTTCGTTCTCCCTGCCTCTTGTTTGCTGATGACTTCAAGATTTTCAAAGTAATCGAATCTATCAATGACTGCCTCCAACTCCAAAACGATCTCTGTTCTCTTTGCGACTGGTGCGCTACTAATTATCTTACTTTGAACATATCCAAACGTCATCAAATGTCCTATACGTTTAAAATATCACCCGTAATATATTCCTACACACTGTACGGATCTTCCATCACGGCTGTTGATAATTTTAAGGATCTTGGTGTGTACTTTGATTCAAAGCTCAGATTTGACTTACACATTGCCTATATAACCGCCAAGGCTTCTCGTGTGTCCGGTTTCATTCTTAGATGCTCTTCTTCGTTTACTAGCATCGCTACCTCTTTCCATCTGTTTTTTTCACTTGTTCGTAGTATTCTAGAATATTGTTGTCAAGTGTGGTCTCCCCATCATAAATATCTTAACGAGGCAGTGGAATACGTTCAGCGTAGGTTTACTCGCTCCCTGTTGTTTAAATTCAATATCCCTTACTGTGGGTATAGTGACCGTCTATCCTTATTCCAAATTCCTTCACTAGATTCCCGACGAGTGTTTTTTGACGAGTGCTTGCTTTTCAAGCTACTCCATTGCCCTATGCTCTCCGATCTTGGTCGTATGCTGTGTATGCGGAACGTCAATCGATCGGATAGATTTCAACTAATGTTCTCTCTTCCCTTCGCGCGATCTGATGTTTATTTTAACTCGCCGCTAGTGCGTATCCCCAGTAAGCACAACGATCTTCAGCTTGGTCCTTTTCCGCTAACGTTCGCACAATTTAAATCCCAAATCAAAGACTTAATTCTTAAAGTTCCTTATAATGTTTGATTTTCTTTTAAATTTTTTTACCTTTTCGCACTTTTTTTTCATATTAACTTACATATTGGCATTAATTTTTTGTAACTTCATATATGTGTTTATTTAATATTTTCAATTATTTGTTAATTTTTCCTTTTTCTTTTTTAATATCTTTTTCGCTTTGTCTATTATTTCTATTTTTATAATTGGGCCGCAGCCTGTAAAAATGGATTTGAATAAATAAATAAATAAATAAATACGTAGAGTTTTGCGTAATCAGGGTTACAACGGTAGAGTTCCACGCAGAACCTTTCATTTTTCCAGTTAATGAAAAGAAGAGGCTTGACTTCGCTTGCCTGCATCTTAATAAGGACGAGTTTTTGGAATCAAGTTCTCTTTAGTGACGAGAGCAAGTATAATATTTATGGCTCTGGCGGGCGCGGATACGTGTGGAGGAAGCGGAACTAAGCATTGACAAAGAAGAATTTGCGTCCTACAGTGAAACACGGTGGAGGGTCAGTCCACGTATGGGGTTGTATGTTGGCCGCTAGCGTGGGGCAATCACATTTTATTGATGATAATATGGATCGATGCATGTATTTGAACATATTGCGAGGTGATTTGATACCTTTTGTGCAGAAATTAGGCCTACAGCCAGGTTGGATCTTTCAGCAGGACAATGATCCAAAACATACAGCTAGAAGTGTCAAGGAATGGTTGCTGTATAACGTCCCTCATCAGCTTCACAGTCCGCCTCAGCCTCCCGGTTTAAACCCTATAGAGCATTTATGGGAGGAATTGGATCGCAGAATTCGTGAGCCAGCCATAAGAGCAACTATTACTAGCAAAGAGACCCTGAAATCTGCTCTGCTGTGTGCCTGGATGAATACTCCACCCGAAATTATCGGAAATCTCGTTCGTTCGATGCGAAGGCGTTTAGCAGCTGCTATTAAGGCTGGCGGAGGGCCTACGAAGTATTGAGCTCACGTTTTTTGGTCGTTCTCGTTCTTTTCGAAACATGGCTCATAGTGTATGCTGACTTTCGATGGATGAACTTTTTTAGTTTTCATGGCTTATTTCTTTCTGTGTTCGGATTTTCTTTATTGTTATGTTATGAAACTTATTTTTAATGCCAATAAAGCTACTTTTACGTTTTCATTGCATTCTCTTTTTTTCCACAGTACCATTTTCGTGTTTTTACATGCTGTATGTTGACTTTTGTGAGCCACTGTACATGTTGTGCTGTGTTTAGATTTGAGTCAGTACGGTTATAAGCTCTGACGCAAATATTTAAAGTTCTGAGTATACAGTGTGATACGTAAGCAGGTAACGTTTTTTCGCATACATATTATTGATGGTTCGCATTTTATCTAGATGAAAATGAAGACATTGAGCTTGAAGGAAAAAATTGCGCTCATCGAAGAACATGCAAAAGGTGTTACTGCGAGGACATTGCAGCAGAAGTACGGCTGCGGTAAGACGCAGGCCTACAAAATTCTTAAGAAAACAGCCAAATTTAAAGGCCAATGGTTGGCGAGTCCAAGTACACATATTAAAAGGCGTCTTAAAGAGACAAGAAATGAAGGGGTAAGCACACGTGTGTATAGGTGGTTTGTTGCAGTTAGGGCAAAAAATCTGCCTATTTCGGGACCAATCCTCCAGCAAAAGGCAAGAGATATAGCAAATCCATTGAATCTCCATACATTTAAAGCCTCTATCGGGTGGCTGGAGAGCTTCCGGAAACGACACTCACTTACATTCTCTAAAATTTGTGGAGAATCAAGAGATATGCCGGAGGAAATTAGAAGTTGGTCAAATGATAAAGGACTATGACATAAAAGATATTGCCAATGTAGATGAAACTGTGCTATTTTTTCGTGTTTTACCAGACAAAACCCTTCAGTTGAAAGGAGAAAAATATTATGGTGGAAAGCATTCAAAGGAAAGACTAACCCTGCTTTTGTGTCTTTGCTGACGGATCTTTTGAAAAGCCCTTGATTATCGGTAAAGCTAAGAAACCAAGTTGTTTCCGTCATATAGACACAAGAAATTTACCAGTCACATGGAAATCAAATAAGAATGCGTGGATCACATCTACGACAATGACGGAGTGGCTTATTGAATTCAATGAAAAAATGAATGCACAAGGCCGCCAAATCTGCTTATTTCTTGACAACATCACTTCACATCCAAAGATGATTCTGTCGAACATAAATTTAATATTCTTCCCACCAAACATGACTAGTGTGTGCCAACTATTAGATGCAGGAATTATCCAAAATTTCAAGATTTTATATCAAAAGCAAGTTCTTACACATCTTATTTCTAAAATGGATACTTGCAACAGTGTTCACGATTTGGCTAAATCAATAAGCTGGCTGGATGCGATATACTGGAGCCAAGCAGCTGTTGCGAAAATTTCATCAGATTGTGTTAAAAAATGCTTCAAAAAGTGCGGATTTAGTATTAATGTCAGTGTTGACGTACATAATGTTAGTGCCTCTACTTCTTAGAGTTGATGTTGAAGATTTGTCAGCCACAGAATATGTAAATATCGATTCTAATGTACTAACCGAATCAGAGAACATCGAAGATTTTGGAGATTTGCAATTGAGTGCGAATGTTTCTTCAGACGAGGAAGCAGAAAACCAACCTACCAAATCGGAAGCTACAGCCACTCAAGCTTTACAAGCATTGCAAATAATTCAAAGCTATGCTACAGAAACTGGAAACGCAGCAGTACTAAACAACAGCTATGCTATCAAAAGCCAAATCGAAAGTGAACTTTTGTAAGTAAAGAAAAAACAGACCACTATTCTTAACTTTTTTCATCGTTGATATGTATGTACATATAATAAATTTATTATAAGGCCTATATGTATGTTTTTGTAAGCTTTGATATGAATATAAGTATTTTTAGCTTTAATTCATAATAAAAAACCATTATTTACATATAGTATTGCTCATATGAAATACATAAGGTAAGTTGAATAAGATCGTGTTTTTTATTTTTGACGGCTCCTTACAAGCCGGAAATCTGCCGAGACGGAAAATTTTCCCGGGTCCCATCGCATTCCGACTTGAACAGGTTTTACTGTACATGGTTTCGTTTGCTAACACTACATGTAGATAACCTCTTTTAAAATTATACGAAAATCCAAATGATCGAATGGACCACCAATAAGTGCCTCAGCAAATATTTAACTTTTTGCACAAAAGCTGCCGTTGGGGAAATACGAAAGGTCATATTCCAATCTCTCCGTATCAAGGTACATCGAGAAAGAGGCATTAGCCATCAGCTCATATCATCCGGGCAGATAATGCATAAGCCCCATTGGATATGACTATATCATTGAAGATGCTACATAATCGCATGGCTTCTTGATGAAAAGCGGATAAATCAATGACACACCATTCATTTGAAATCGTACACCGGAAAAGGAAGCCAGAAGAAGAGACTTGCTAAGATTATTAAGAACGCTGAAAGACGACGAAGTGTTGAATCATCATAGAGTATTGAGTAATTCGTTTCAAAACTCACTTTACCATAGACTTCTCTCATAAATAAGTCATTCAAAGCCAAGTGTATACCTAGGATTCCTCGTTCTAGGCTGAATCCTAAAACCAGCAGCGATCCTCCATAGACTAAGCTAAACACGATTCAATCCTGTTCATCACGGCTGTACACATTGTTATGCGTAGCGAAAATTACACTGGTCAACAAAATTTTTTTTACCTACCTAATCTGAACACTAAATCATATTTATTCTTATTTGATCAGATCTAGTTTTGGTGTTGCAGCTATTATCAGTTAAATTCAATAATAATCGTTTTTTACTAAGTTTTACTAATTCAAATTGTTTTGTTTTTCAGTAAAGTGACTGTGTTTCGTGTTTTTTGTGTAGAGTGATTCTCAAACGATGTCAAAAAAGTGTAAAAATGATCCTGACAAGCTCTGTTAAATTTGTGGTGAAATTACGTTTATAAGTCAACGGAGAAATTTAACAACATTAGTAAAAAAAATTGTATGAAAATTATTTTAACTTTCCTGTCGGACAACAAGATAAACAGTGGGTTCCTCATATATGTTGTGTAACGTGCGTGGGACTTCTGACGGGATGGGCAAAAAAAATCTCGGTCTATGCCTTTCGGAATTCTTATGATTTGGATGGAACGTACAGACCATTCATCAAACTGTTATTTTTGTCTTACTAATACAAAAGGTATTACAATTAAAACTAAAAATCAAGTTAAGTATCCTGACTTGTTAGCTGTCAAAAGACCGATTCCTCACAGTGAAAATTCTACCTATACCAGAGCCACCTTAGCAATCCAATCTATCAACTGAATCAAAGGAAGCAAATAATGCCAGTATCGATCCTAATTTTCAAGTAGCATCCTCATCGATTGTCTCAATGAAGAAGAAATATTATATTGATGATCTACTGTCTCAAGGAGATCTCAATGATTTAGTTCGTGATTTACGTTTGTCAAAACAACAGGGAGAAATATTGGAGTCTAGATTAAAAGGATGGAATTTATTGCAACCAAACACAAAAATAACTCTTTTTCGACATGGAGACGAAGAGCTGAAAAGTTTTTTTCCCACAGGATAACGATCTGATATTTTGTAACAATGTTTATGGCGTTATGAATTTTTTGGGATGCAATACAAAATTGAAGAGTGGCGTTTATTTATCGATGCTTCAAAAACAAGTTTAAATGCTGTTCTGTTACATAATGGTATGAAAAATCGTATGAAAGTATGAAATTTATTTTGGAAAATATCGAATATAACCAACATCAATGGAAGCTTTGTGGAGATTTAAAAGTGTTTGCCCTTTTTTTAGGATTGCAACTTAGATATACAAAATTCTGTTGTTTTATTTGTGAATGGGGCAGAAGAGATAGAAAAAATCATTATTTTAAGAAAAATTGACCCAAAAGACAATCTTTTACTCTAGGACTGAAAAATGTAAAACATTCCTCTTTGGTAAAACCTGATGATATATTTTTCTCCATACAAAACTTGGCCTGATGAAAAATTTTGTGACGCCAAAATTAAAGAGGGCATATTTGTAGGTCCCCAAATCAGACAAGTGATACACAATGAATCATTTAAAGAAAAACTCAACGATCTTGAAAAACCAGCTTGGTAATCATTAATCAAAATCACCTAAAATTTTCTCGGAAATCACCGATCAAATGACTACGAAAATATAGTAGAGGGACTTTTAGTTAACTATAAGGCATTAGGCTGTAATATGTCCCTAAAAATACATTTTTGACATTCACATTTTGACTTTTTCCCCACAAATTTGGGTGCTGTTAGTGATAAAGAAGGTGAAAGATTCCACCAAAAAAATTTTACAATAGAAAAACGATACCAAGGAAAATGGAGTCCAAGTATGCTGGCGGATTATTGTTCGGGATTACAACGCGACGTTCCTGATCCAAAGTATAGGAGAAAGTCATAAAGCAATACTTATATTTATGTTGTAACATTGATTATAATCTAATTTAGAAAAATTTGTGGTTAAAAAATAATAAAAAAGTTATATTACAATAAAACTATTCGTACCTAAAATATTTAGCTACTAATTCTACTTTACTTGACCTCGTTCTTAACGAAATCAGCTACAATTTTTCTTTTACGCAAAAAATGATTTTTTGTTTATCAGTGTTATCAGACAACCCTGAGAAAGTGAAAACTCCGAGATGGTTCTACTTAATTCCAATTGAAAAATTTACATAAGTAAGTGAATCGGTCACTACCAGTTGTCCTCATCGCCGCATAATTGCATCTAGTATGGAACCAAAACTTCAATGAATACTGTAGCGGTTAACAAATCAAAACAAATTTCATATTTTTATTCTATGGTCTATATCCATTTTTTGATTCCAAACATTTCATTCAAATACATAAAGGACTCATTAAAATCGAAATCAATGTTAAAATTTCATTTTTCTAGCTTCAACAGCAAATGAAGTTCAAAAGCTGAATTTAAATCTAATAATTTAATGTGATTTGAAGACATTGTTCAAACTAATAGCATAAGGTATCGAAACTTAATTTAATCTAGTCGTTCAGCGAGTTATTCAGTGAGTAACAAGCAAAGAACCATTTTTGACTACCTTGTCAGCTCAAAAAGGTTGTTATTTTCGACTATCTTTGACTGCAATAAGTAAACTTTCCCAACAAAAAAAGGTTAAGATAATCATTTAACTCTCCTCATTTTCATTCAATATTGAAAACATTATTGTTTCTTCCAGTACAGCAAATTAATAAATTATGATCGAAATTATGACTAAGCACCCACGCTGGGCGCTAGTTTGCAAGTTTGTCAGTGATCGTCACTCACAATTAAATATGTCTGCTGAAAACATTAGTGGCTCATTAATCGATTATCAATCAACATTTTTGACCTTATTAAATTTTTCAAAAGCTTTTGACACTGTGAATCACTCACAGCTCATCCTTAAATTGGGTAATAATTTCAAATTTTCATCCAGTCCTACAAACTTGATTTGCTTTTACTTGCGAGAGATTGTTTACCTATAAATATCTACTTTTGCACAAATTCTTTTCACAGCTAAGTATATCTTAACTGTAACTTGGGATTGATTGAAGATGGTGGATGATAATGATCTACCGCGGATCGCTTATTGGGGTGATAACAACTCCTTGAACTTTAACTGTCTCCCAATTTTTTTTTAAAAAAGCTAACTCGACCTGAGTTGTTTTCCGTTCATTCGGATTATGGTCGCATGTTTAAAATATGTTGAAATAGGTAAAAATCTGGGAGTTTATTTCAATAGATCCTCAGGTGTGGCACAGGAGTCGATCTTGGGTCCTGATTTGATTTTTATCAAGCGCATATTGTATTCTATTAGTTCGACAACACTACACGCCGATGCGTTAAGATTATACCCCAAAATTTAAAGTATCGAGAAAAAAATCAAATTACAATTAAAAATAGCAAATTATACAGATGCCATGGCTTTGTTCATTGGTGGGAAAAAAACGTTAAGACAATTCTGCGGTTGGACATCCATTAATGTTTCTCATTTTCACGTTCCTGCGAACTTGATAAACTTTCTTCTCTGTCTTTTGATTGTAATTTAATTGCCGCCTGGCTAGTCCATTGAAACAAAGAAAATGTGAAACTAGTCAGTACAATCGATCCTGCTGATAATTTCACCAAACAATGATAGAACTAGCGGCATTATGTAATTCAATTAACACTTTTTCATTTACTGTTTGCTATGGTTCTCTTTTTCATAAAATAATCTTGAAGACGACTGCTAGTATGCTTTGATCGAGCTTCAGAGATAATGCGGATTGTAGAATAAATAGCCAGTCAGTCAACTGGATAGTGTGCGCAAAAAGGATTCTACAGCGAAACCAACTTGTTTGATAAGACTAGAGAACATTGTGACTTCCTTCATACGGGCGAAGTGTACCTGACTCGAATTTAAAAAAAGGATAGCTTTTGAAAGCTGTCCCAGAATACTTTTACCGCATTCACACCGTTGCAATGACAGACGATGTTTGAAAAGATTTTCGTAATTCAGAAAATCAAATTAACTAATGGTCTTTTTGTAGTATCCTTTTACGTTTGTTACCATTGAATCACGTACCATTAAATACCGTGTGCTGTATTTTTGCAGTCGAGAGTTTTCAAAACTTTTCGTAATGTTCAGTGGGTTCCTTTTCATGTAGAGATGGGCAAAATAGCTCTTAGCTCACCACTCATGACTCTTTTTTACAGTGTTGCGCCGTACTCTCAGTATACTTTTGGCTGCACATTTCACTAAGTTTAGTCAAACGAGAGCTTTCGTTCGCAGACTATGCTTTGCTTTTTTCAGGCGCTGCACTGTAAAAGTGAGTGGTGAGTGGTGAGCTATGAGCGCTTTTGCCCATCTCTATTTTCATGTCAAATTAGATGATAAAAAGTATTTGTGCAAATAATACAGAATGCCGTTTGAATTTTATAAGCAGATTACTGCACCGCATGATTTTTACATTAGGTTCTCATTAACCTCATTAAAATAGAAAAAAAATCCGTCTGATTGTTTATTTCAAAATGTAAAATCGGATAGGATTTGATCAATCAAATAATTTTCAGTCAGTATATTTAAGTTTAATGTAGCCATTGTTTTTTTTAGCGCGAAATGTAAACATTTTTTTTAATATAGAAGTATGTATATTGCCATTATACATATTTCTTTCTATTTATTTTATCTATCTATTTTCACGCCATATTTGCTTTTGCATATGAAAATCAAATTGGCTCAGTAACTATTCGTGATCCAAACGATGGAACAAAAACAACTTCATCCGTGCTTAATTACTAACTTATTTATTTATTATCAAAATCAACAGAAACAAATCCAATTGCCATTGGATTTAGCGATTTAGAAGCTATAGTTGGCTGTGTACCGTAACTGGATCGAACGAAGTTCAATTAAGATACTATCCAAATCTTCTAGGGCTGGTTTTAACGAAAAGACCAACGAAGGGACTACCTCCGAAAGAGACCAAAAGGCTTTCGGGCAGGAGCTAGTAAGCCATACTCAGTTGAAATGCGGCAAAACGTGGTTGCTAGATAAGGAGCTGAAAAACTTGCACACAAAACACAAGGCTGAAAAGAACCTGGTCCTGGTTTGAGCCTGGTTTGTGGTAGACAGCCTCCAACCGCAGATACTATTAGGAGACTCGTTTCGGTTGTTTGTGACTTCAAATTTGAATGTCAAATTTACCGATTCTAACTTAAAATCGACTTACCTTAATTGACTTAAAATCAACTTCCCTCCAAAATATCAGTGTATTACCCAGTGTATTGAGAAGAATAGTATCTCACAAATTATCTTTAGATTTTAATTTTTACTGTCCCAACGATCATTATTGTCAGTAGTTGACTTTCGAACTGGTGTAATATTGAGTTTCAGGCAGTTTGTGAAATCATCTTCTAGCTTCTAAACTTTGGCTTCATTTCGGTGTCTTTGCGTCAGTTAATACAAGCCATGAGCTACCACGACGGCTTCCTTCAATGATCCTGTTGCCGTTAATTGTTCCTTCTCATGCTTACAAACTAAAAGTTTTTCTAAAACGAATATCGATTTCGAGTTTTCCTGCAAGCTAGCCATGCTCTCAACGAATATATGAATAAGAACAAGATCATAATCTTGTGTAACTTCTTGACAGACGACCTTAATAGTTTCAAAAGATTGAAAAATTCTTCAATGGTTAGCAGCAGCCACGCATGGATTTTAATACATTTTTGCACCTCTTTCGAGCTTAATTTAAAAAAAAACTCTAGCGCACCTCAACCGCTGGAAATACTAATGTTCTAAGTGCACATTTAATTAGGGTAATTTGAGGGTTACGAGTCGCAAAAGTTTTCAAATTTTAAAAAGCTTAATATTTGTTGTTTATTGTCACTACAAGATCATTAAGGGGTTACACCACAGTAGAAATTTCAAAGAATCGATTTTTCATTTATTGGCTTAAAAAATCCTTTGAACCCTCTAGAATAAGAGACAAATGCTTTTATATCTGCCAGAAATCGTTTTCATTGAAATTTCGAGCTCTTTCTCGATCCCTCCCTACTGCTCCGAAACGACTACCTGCCGTAAAAACGACACCTGTTCGTTGGGTACAGCATTATGTCTTACCATTCGATTTTTAGCTTCTCTAATACACTAATAGAAGTCGTTACAAACATTTTCAAGCGTGTTGAACACAAAGTACGTTAGTACAGCGTCCTTTTGACTCGTGCTCAAAACACGAGTCAAAATTTAAAATGCTTTTTTCTCGAAACACGTTTTTTCAAATCGGCACGCAGCATAACTCAAATAATTTTCTATTTTTTCACTCCAAATTCATATCAAATCTTTAAAATAACATTCCGCATAGAAATACGTAGCCGATTTTCGATAAGTTAATATTTCGATTTTTTAGATACAAATAAGTGCCCATTTTTTGGTAGCAAAATTAACTTTTTAAACGCTCTTTTTTTAAATGCTCGCCAATTTTACAAAAATGAGTATTTTCAAAATCCCCTACGTATTTCTATAGATATACTAATGCAGTTCAATTTTTTTTTTATTTTGTTCCAGATTAATTTTTGGTGCACTTCTACTGCGTGCCGCGGAGCCCCTCCAAAAAAAACCATTCCGTAGAAATGGCTGTTGGGCAGCCATTTTGTAAAATTTTTTAACAAGCAATTTTTTCCTTTAAAGTTCAAAACATGTTTAACAACATCTTTAAAAAGAAATACGTTTTTACTTTTCATTCCACTTAAAAAAAAAATGCAAAAAAACGTTAAATTTTCGCTCTCTACTGTGGTGTAGCCCCTTAACGTTTAAACATTTTGCGATGAAATCGCTTAATAAAGATATTGCAAATAAATGCAAAGCCAGCAATAGCTGGCAACCCTATCATGGTTTATTTCCCAGATTCTTTCTGAATAATGCCTATTATAAGTTCCATTTATCATTTGAAATTCGTTTTGATTTCATGACTGCACTGGAAGTTATAGGGCGAAAAGCTTCATATTCCTGAGAGATTTTTTAAAACCCAAGACACCAAAATTACCACAGCTGGCAGCACCAATCAAACACGGCTTAGAGTAAGGTTCAGCTACTGTGTCAATTTCATGCAAATCTGGCAACTAACTCAGAATTCATAGGGCAATTTTTACAATTTTTCAAGATGGCACCACTGGCACAGAATTGCCCGCATTCCCAAATCGCTTCTATCAGACCTGGTCCTACTTAATACCAATACATTCTGTGAATTTCAACTGTATCTGATAATTGGGTCGTGAGTTCTCGTGAACATAAGTTTTTGATGCTTAAAAAATAGGCAAATTTGTGGAGGGCTACCGTTGTTGTTCGATATGGAATTTCAAATATCTTACTTCGATGGATATAAGTCGGATATGTTAAAATTTGTCACGACTAGCGTAAATAAAAGTTAATGATTTCCAACTGCACGTGGTTACATCAGTCAAGTATGTACTGTGAGCTGGTATCTGATGAGAATCAGTGCATACTTTCGAAACCACTTTGTCAAAATAAAATTTTCAATGTAAATAAAATTTTTTTCAATTTTAATCATCCTGCAAAAACAATTTCAATTTGTAACGTTACACTCGCATTCAGACTCAGACGACCACGCAGTATTTCACTCTGAAGTCCTTTAGTCGTTTTCTTCTTCTTTCTGGATTGGTACTTATAATATATTGTTTTTATTGTGTACGAATTTTTTTCCTAGCTTGTAAAAATATTTTAATTTAAATCAATTTTTTCCTAGATTTATTTTAATTACTCGACATATATCGATATTTCGAGGGTAATCTGCCTTTTTCTTCAGTGTCTACTGTCCTTATCTTAAAATAATTTTAGGTATCTTATTTAAGGTGCTTACTTTTTTAAAGTATTAATTAATACTAATTACCAGCTAATTATCTATTAATTATATACTTAAGTACATTTAACTATCTAGGGTAAGTGCACTAGTAGTCGGCCACTTAAGAATTTGTTCCACTTTCGCTAAATATAACTACCCAGAGAAAACAGTTACGGAATAAATTTTTTTAGCTAAAAGTAAACCTGTGCTGTTCCTCGTGGAATTGATATTTAATATTCTTTGTAACGAATCAACTTTTTTCTTCATAATTAATTCTATAAAAACTACGCTTTTGCATCAGTAGTCGGCTCCTGAAATTTAGTTATCGGCCTCTTTTGTATCAGTGTCCGGTTATGTTGCATATTTCATTATTTTACGAAGAAATATCCATGAAACATAAATAAAACATATTATACTTGAGACATTTTGTATTTATTCTTCAATCAATTATAAATTATGGAAAATTGTAAATAAAAACAATTAATTTAACATAAATCAAGCATCTTTCTTTCAAAGTATTTTTAATTCTAATATTGACTTGGATGATTCTACTTTTCGACTTTTCGTAAGTTGTTACAGACAACCTTCACTTCTTTTCCTGTTGGGTCTCACATATCTTGCAAGAAAATGTCACATCAGATGCTTTTTCATATTTTAGAGGATATAGACAACAACATTTTAGATGATACCATCTAGGGCAGTTGTCGCACCCCATATTTTTTAGGTCAGCCACTTCTGTGTCGCTTATTAGAACGTTGTCACATTCCTGACAATCGCTTTCTTCTGTTTTTCCATGTTCGTTTTTTTCTTTCTCCTTTCAGGTGTCTGTACGTCTTTCGATTTTTTTTTCATACGATCCTCTTTTCTTTTTTCTAATTGTCTGATCTTTTCTATTTTTTCTCTTCTTTTATCTTATATATATTTCTCCAAGCTTCAGACGATATCGCACTTGGTGCTTTAGAGGTTTTTTAAATCTTTAATGCCTTCTTTAAAGGTTCCGGAAAAAATAAATGTTTCGATAGGTGTGGGGAGACTGATGAGTACGATCTACTAAATAAAGGTGAACAGGATCTGCTCGTGGATAGAGAGTATCTTCTGGATGTAGGTTCGAACCGATTTGAAGTACCTAAAAGGATTAACAACAAAAATTTCAACTAAATTGATAGTGATGTGAGTCCAGAAGAAGTGCTGGGAATCTCTAACTGAACAGACGCTGGTTCTGCAGTTAAATTTTCCTTATTAGCTTCTGCAACATACGTTTTTTCTATGGCTGCACCATAATTAGAAAAAACCAGCCTCCTGGTTCGCAATTCAAAGTTCAGTTTTTGATCATCTTTGCAACTTGACTTTGGAGTTGAGCTTAAGCAGGTCATGTTTTCGGTGAGAGGTTTGAGCATATTGTTAGATGAATCAGGACTTCAGCATTATTGAAATTGACCCTCGCAGGTGAATTTGTTATATAATTGATTGGGTCTACATCATCTTCGTTTGGTACATTATTCGCTATTCGCAACTTTCCATCGTCGTTAATATCGAATAACACTCGGCAACGAAGTGACGAAACATTCATACTGACTGTTGACTTATTAGTGTCCTCTTCGCCCTGAGATTTCGATGACTCCTCAAAACCTTCAAAACTATATCAACATTGATTCCCTATATGGCAAGATCTTCTGACACTTCTTTGATTACAGATGAAGCAATCACAAATCTTTCATTAGATAAATTTCAAGGATATTTGTTGTCAGTTGCCTCTTCATTTGCATCCTCCAATACATTTTGCACACATTTTGAATAATCCACTGCTTCAGAATTGAATGGAAAAATTTCGTCAATACGCTCTCTAATGATGGACAAAATTCCTTTCTGGTAAGTGTTTTTCTCAGATTACTCATGTTCCATCCGCGAACTGTCTTCTTCCAATCCTGCTTGAGAGGCTTGAATATGCTGACATTGGCAGACTGCAGAATATGTGTTGTATTTGGTGGCAGCGCATATAACAAAATGCCTGCTTTATTACAATACTCACTTAATTGCATAGACAAATGGCATTTATGGCCATCAACCAGCAACAAAACAGGCTTTGGTGCTTGTTGTTCAACCTGCCAGCTACTGGCACAGTTTGCCACATATTCATAGAATGTTTCGCTCCGCATCCACCCAGAGTCCGTATTACCAAGCATCCAACCATTTGGTACGCTGTCCACAATGTCTTTAGGAAGGCGTTTGTATGGAAAAACTACTAAGGGTGGTAGTATTTTGCCATCAGCCGAAAAGGCTAACAATGATGTGATTGTATCCTTTTCTTCAACTGCTTCCACTTGATAAATATTTTTGTAGCCCCTAGGAGCAATAACTTTGCGAGTTTTGGGACAAAGGCAGAAGCTAGTTTCGTCGCCATTAATGATTCGCCTGGGATCGAGCAGCAAATCTTCTTGGTTGACTGATCGAAGAAATTCTTTGAGTTCGTTGAACCAGTTCTTAATATATTGCGAAGTAACCGCTGCTCTACCTTTATGTAGTGTTTCTGCTTCTCTTAAACTCAAAGAAGGATTTCTTCTAAAGAATGATTACTTTACGACTATTTCTAAACGGATTCACCCTGGCGTCATCTTTGAAAAAATTTTGAACAGCGTTCAATTAATTATCATGCTTTAGAGGAAAGCCACATTTAGATAACTTAATGCACCATTCAGTAATGGCTGTTTCCTCCTCAGTAGATAATATGGAACTTGGACCTTTTTTGTCGCACTCGCCAGGTATTCTTCCATGCAAATGATTTGCAATGTTGCTCTTGGGATGCAATATTTAGCTGCAGGTTTACGTATGCTTAGCTTACTATTGCGGATATCATTAAGTTCCATTATAATCCTATCTATTCTGTAAGATTCTAGAGTTGGTAATATACGGCCAGTCCCGTCTTTCTCCGTTTCGTTATTCTTTTCCTTGGAAATAAAGAACAACTATAGAAAAACGTTAGATGAGGCCGATTACTAAAATTTTCTGCGTCAGTTTTCGGCCAAGGTAAATTTTTATGATTTATATGGGGCCGAATACTGAATATTGTTGAGCTATACTGTATTTTTTAATAATTCTCCCTAATAGTCAACATATGACGTCATTTCGTTGGAAATATTACCAAAAGAGCATTTTTAGTGAAGTTTCAATACTCGGCCACCGTGGCCGGCAACTGAACATATCGTAAAATATATGATTCAGTATCCGGCCTCCTCATATTTTTCAATTCAACAACATTAAATCAATTTATTTCAATAAAGTTAAGATACTAGCGTGAACAACTTACACACTAGTTGATTTTCAACACCGATCACACACAAAACAGTTGACGATTCCACAAACTGAATCAATAATTGCGTACATCGGACTTAACACACAGCGCTAGATTTTACGCCACTTCGAGACTATGTTTCAACCAATCCGTTAGAATATTTTTTTCCTTTTTTTAGACGTTTGTTTTCTTATTTTCAAAGTGTATAGAGAAAGTGGCCGACGTCTGACGCATGGCCGACTTCTAGTGCACTTACCCTATATTAATTACATTATCATCATAAAATATCTGTTCAAATTGACCTGAACAATGATGATATTCAGTTTCCTTGGTCTGTGTTTAGTCGCCTATCCATCGGGGTTTTCCATACGTTCAGGCTTTCGTACGCATCCAGTTTTCGTACTTGCTGTACTTCCTTAATCAACTCCACGTTGTCCCACGTTATGCTGTGCTCCTCCTCCAGGATGTGTTTCGCTACTGCTGATCGTGCTACCGTTGTGTTCTTTTTCCTTGCAGAGGCTGCTTCCCGCTTATGTTCGTTTGCCCAATGTATATTTTGTCGCATTCTGGGCAAGTAATTTTGTATATTTTTCCAATTTTTCCTATCGCAATGGTTCAAATCGATGCTTAGCATTGGTTGTAGATATCTTTGGCATCGCTAGGATGAAATACGTTTTTCGTGGATCGACATTTATATTAAAAACTACAAATTTCATCTAACAAGTTTGCAATCTGCGAATTACCCAAATAAATGTTGATTCGATGTTCACGCCTACGCGAGGTATCGATGACACTTACACAACCCTCATATCAACATAATTGATTGTGTATCTGGGCGAGAACAGATGTATCCTTAAAGCTCAATAAACCTGTTTTCTATACTCGTCCTTAAAAATATGATTTTCCATTTAATGTAAAATTCGCTAAATATTACTTCTCCTCCGGTCTATTGTACCACCTCCATTTTTAAATTTCAAATTCCACGTGCTTTCCTTCCACATTTTCAGCTTAATTTCTTTTTGAATTCTTAACTTCGTCATTCTCATTCTTCTTCTCATCTCATCATAGATACCTACTTACATACACATATACATATGTTTCTAAGAATGTGAATCCGAGCTGAGCAAAAAGTTTTCACGTGGATTCTTAAAATTCCCGGGGCATCTACAAAACCACACAAAAATAATATCAAAATTTTCACAATATAAGTATTTATCAATCGAGCTTGAAGATTATGACGACAATGCCCACAGGAATATACCTTTCAGAGTAATTCAGGTGAAATTGAAAAAACACGCATATTTTGTATATTTCAGCCCCATTGGCCCCTACATAGGAAATTTCTCCGCAATTTTACCACGAAATATATATTTCCAACGAAAAACCCTCGATTGTATTATATTTTTTCCTTCAACTTCATTAAATCAAGCAGGAAAAATTCGATCATGAGAGAAGAAAAAATGAACTAACATTTGAAAGATTTCAGTGGGAATATGTTTATGCATGAACTGACGTATGCACTCGAATATTGTTTGATGACATTACTCATCTTTTTGAAGAGTTTATTAAGTTTCGTATATTAAAGTCATATGAAAGATATGAGAGTGATTCACTTCCTCCGGCGGCTTCTCTAAATCCATTTAGCGATTGAGTCAATGGCATAATAGTCAGCAAGGACTAAGTCGCGTTGTCGATGTTCCCACGGCGCTAGATGCGAACGTTATTTACTCCAGATGTGTATGTATCTGTTGTATTTCATCTTTCGGAGATTCAAGCTGTTGGAAGGGAAACTCACACCTTGCAAAGCAGATATTACTTTATTTTCCGTCAAAACAGCGGAGAAACCGCGAAGATAACCGACGAAACCCCGACAGGGCTCAAGAAACTTTGAAGGACTCTACTATAGGATAGTGAACGACCCAAATGGCAAACGCGAGACAAGGCTGGCTGCAGAATAGCGGGAAGCTGTTTGTTTCCGTGCGAACGAGTCCTATCCAAACAAAGTCTGGATGGTGAGCAAGTCGGCTTGATTCGCATACATTAAAGGCAAAGTAAAGCACAGATACCATAACAGTTAGCGCAAGGAGGTTAAGTCAAGGCAAATTACTTTGTTCCGGCATCCAGCCAGATGTTTATCAACTACAACTAGTACAAACAAAAAAATAAGCAACTGACCTGATTTCCATTATTGCTTCCACTACCATCCGCATCTCCAGCAGTTTCGTTCGTTTCGGGTCCACGGGGAGAGCAAATTACCCACTGAGACTGGACTTTGCGCCGCCGCCTCCCGGCCGTTCCCTGACCTTCGGCGTGCATCGTTTCTGTCTCAGGGGAGGAAACACTTCGACGGCCTGCATTGCCGGTGCACATGCACGTGGCGTGGGGAAACATAGCGCTCGATAGTGCACCAATGCAGTTTCACTTTTAACGTTGCTTTTTCGCCTTTCACGAAAAGGTCACTTGCATTCGATATTTTTCACTGTTTTTAATGTTTCGATACAATTCAAAAAGAACTCTGAGCTCTCAATTTCCCAGAGCCATAACCAGATGCACTCGAATCACTCGATACGAACTAACCACATGAGCAACCGGCAAAATTGGACGTCGGAAGCCACAAGTTTTCAAACAACGAGTTTAACGGGAAGACTAACGATCTGACAAGCTACCCTATGGTTTTTAAACGACCACCAGCCGTGTTTCAGCGAACGCGCTAACCGTAGAACGAGAACACATCAAGCGACAGGACATACGACAATCGGCACTACCGTGACACGCTGAAACATCAAAATGCCTGCCACTAAAAACTTCAACGGCCAGCACAAAGTCGAAGGTATATCGTACTGTGAAGCTTTGACACACTTTCCGAGCCGCGCAGATACTATATTATTCGGCATTCGGGGGTGGTATCACATGGAGCGACCCGAATGTGAACTCGGGCATGGCACCCCCTTCGCTCGGCCCCATATGGAAAAGAACTTGGCCGCACCGGCTGTGTGTTTCATACGAAAAGCCATTACCGACACCCGTCCACTTGATCCTGGTCACCGGGTGGCAGGCATTTGCCACCATACCCCCACTCAACACACCCCATCAGATATGGTGTTTTCGACGATAAACTCTCTCGGCTCGACCTATATAATTGCATGCTTTCTTCGAATCCGTTCGTTTTCAGACTTTCCCGTAAATTTATCGGAAGTGTTGGACGGACAGCGGGAACCAACGTTCAGTTAAGCATAGCAAAGGAAGGCAAGTAAAAGCTCTCATTGCCGAAGAATTTCGTTGACAAGAAAATGCATCGAAACTGCATAGCATGCAAAGGTCGAGAAAGTAGAAGAATTCGTGCCGTAATCAGTGGGAGTTTCCTATTGTGAAGGCTAGTTTAGGAACTAAGTCATGGTTAATTGAATTAGGCACGGTAATCTCTTGGTAAAATTTTCCTATGAAATATACATACATATATTTCATTGATTGTCACTATGATACTAAGAAGATACTTAGTTTCCGGCTGTATTGAGCTTAAATTGATTTTGAGGTTTGTGTGGTGCTAAACTGATTCGATCAATTCTCATTTGTTTGAAATTATATGTAATTCGTAAATTTCGTTGGTCTCATTGTTCCTAAAGTTCGACCTTCTTCAACTTTTTTTCTAAACCCTATCGTGTCTCATAAGGCGGATTAAGCTCGCTGAAAATGCACAGTAAGTACAGTGACTACTGTTCCAAATATTGCACTTTAGATTTCATTATAATGAGTTTAATAGTTTTTATAAGACAAAAAAGTTTCGTGTGGCCGACTTTTGGAGCAGGCCGGCGTTAGGAACATTCACCCTATAGAGCTTATGAAATATCACTGAAAACACGTGTTGCTCCCTAGGCATATCAAAGTATACTACCACTCAAAAATTTCTATAGGGTAATTCCATTGAAAATCGACCAATTTTCAGATAATTTTTGAAGTCACCTCCTTGGAATTTGAAAATATTTTGGTATCCAGAAGGTCTGGTGAGCTAATTATCGAAAATGAAATATTTTTGGAAAATATGGTATATTTGCGGAAATATGGCCTCTTGAAGTTTTTGAGAAACGTCGGTTCGTGTGTCATTCAAAAAATTGTATCAAATCTTCTACTTTACGTAGAGCCTTCAAATATAGCTTGCTGAAAAGGAGAAGGTATGAGTATTCTAGAAAAAATAGTGCAACAAACATCCTGGCCAAAAAGGATCATTACAGTGTCCTTTATCCTTGAATATTTCAAAATGCGCACCTTCGATTTTCTTCATTTTTTTATATATTGTAAACAGTTATATAAACTACAAATGTGCGAAATTTCAAAGTGGAGCACGTAAAAGTACAGTCATGAGAAATTTTTAAAGATCTGGAATGCTGTAACCGCTGAAGAAAATTTATAGAAAATGGTACCGAAACAAGGTAAAACTTACAAAATATGGTACGAAACAATTTTATGTTTTCAAAATAGATTTAAAAACTGTTTTGCAATGTTGTTTTAAGCCCGCAGAAGATTCTTATCCAGTTTCTAACGTAGAACGATCTGTATAATTCCATTGCTTGTAACTAATACCACGCAGGCAATTTTCATCAATTTTTTTTCACATGTACTTAGAATCGGCTGATCCTTGGCAATCCTGGCAGCTACCAAAATAATAATCTGTTTGTGGAGGAGAGCATATCATCAGAGACAAAAAGTTCTTATGATTAGACAAGCTTATATCAGAACCCTTTGTTAGAAAATTTATTTTTGATTCAAAGTGTGAATGCGTATGATTCTCTACGAGGGTGGCAAATGGGCCCAAACTGGTGGCCTAATGCTGGCCGCGTTCCCGGCAGCTCTCATCACTAACCTAACCTAACCTATCAGGTGCTAGACGGTGTAATGTCCACATTGTTGAAGGACTACTAGTTAAGATGTGATGTATTAATTTGCGTTTGCAGGTTTGAGAGAACCCTGTTCTAAGGGTGATGTCATGATATTTTAATAGATGGGGCATTTCGCGTGAAGCGGACAACGAAAAAAAGTCGAGGCTCTGGATTTCGTTGATATTGTGCATGATGGTACTTCTAGAGAGTATGAACGTGGATACGGAATTTTTTTTTGTCCATGAGGTTTAGTTGCCGAGCTATGGACTTCTGAATAATTGACGAAATTGATGAAAGGTATTTTTCAAAGTCGATTCTGAGATTCGAAAAAAAAATCTAAAAAACATTATACTTACTGATTGGTATAAATAATTAGCTGTTCTATTTCTCTCTCTCTCTATTAATAAAAAAAGTTTTGGAAATTTGGTCGGATTATATTTTTATTTTAGAATGTCGTACGGAAGAGAAAATTATAAAGAACATCGTTTTTGAGGAAGCGTTATGAGAATGAAAGGAAAATGAGACCCGCAGAACATGATCATCCATTTTTTTTTTTTGTTAAACGACGTTGAAATTTTCTACAGATCTAAGTAAACAAAAAAATTGATCTCTGCTACTGTGAACTTTTATTGATTTTCGTACGGCTTTAGTACATACGTCCAGTAAAATGTACAATTTAAAATCGTAAATGGTCTGGGGGTTGGTGAGCGAAGCGAGCAGGGGGCGAAGCCCCCTAGTAATTTTAAAATTAGATTTGAAAAACCATTTTTGTTTTTCCTGTGTGAAACCGGAAGTAAACACTTCAACTCGTTATTTGAATAATTTGGACCAAGTTAATTTTGTTTATTCTTATATCAAAACAAAGCTTAAAGTGTACTTATTTAATGATAAAAGTTTTAGAATTGGATGGCCAGTAGTTTAGGAGGTAGGTGAATTTCAATACATAAAAGTCATATGAAGCGTTGTATCGAGAGCTTGCTTGCTCCCATTCTAAAATTTTTATCATAAAATAAGTAAAATTTAAGCTTTGTTTTGATATAAAAATAAACAAAATTAGGTTGGTTCAAATTATTCAAATAACAAGTTGAAGTGTTTACTTCGGGCTTTATACAAGAACAAATTTTGGTTTTTCAAATCTAATTTCAAAATTAAAAAGAACAGCATAGCGTTGAGCAACAAAACAGTTAAATAAGAGCAAGTTTTATTTTAACCATTTATTTACGGGACCCGAGACTGCTCCCCGTGTCTGATCACAAACTAAATTTGTCTGCCACTCTGTGATTGCTGCTGCTCTATTTATTCATAATGTTCCTTGGGGAACATGCCGTCTGGTGAATATGGATTTGTGTTGGGTAGGACTAACATGACGTCTGGTGAATATGGGTGTGTGGAAGAACTGCTGGGCTGTTGTTATAATCTCCCCTTCTGACTCCGATAGTCGTCCCGACGAGGAGGCAGTTAGGTTGGCGTCGGAGTTGACTTGTGTTTTCGAGGGCGTCCTCAGCGTCGTTCTCCTGCTCATTAGGAACCCTTTGTGAGCCCATCTGATGAAGTCTTCATTTGGTTATTTGTTCTCAAAGCAATCGATAATTTTTGAAGTTATACTTCTTTTGGCTCGTTGGGTAGGTATTAAAAAGCATGGATGAAAATCGCTCTGATCCGTCAGATTTTTTTTGAAACGCTCTGAAAGAGAAAGACGGAGAGAGAAGAGGAGCGATTAGGCTTGGGATATAATCGCTCGGATCCGTCAGATGTTTGTGAAACGCTCTTATATATTATATATTGCAATGCTCACATTATTGGATGGCTACAAAATGATATTTCAGAAGCATTAGGCAAAGACTATGACAAGGCTATCAGACTTATAGATTGTTTGATATCGGTTTCGGACTTTGAAGCATCGGGTAAAATCAAATTACAGACTCATCGTCATACTTTCACATGTTTCAAGAAGATCGCGCCCAATAAAGCTCAAGAATGCACATTCGTCGCTCCATTTTTGCCTTCAAAAGAAACAATGATTTTGAGGCCGATGAAAGATGATGAGGTTGGATTCAAAGTCTATAAAAAAAGTATGCTGCCATAAGAAAAAATTTAGAAATGAATGATTATGTAAACATTGATGATTTTTATGAGAAGAACGATATTGCATCCGATGAAGAATATATTAATATGATAGAGCCGGCATTAAACGTCCAAGAGTTTTCTTGAGACGTCAACCGTGCGAAAAATGGCACAATCCTTTTAATCCATTTCTTTTTAGTGTAGTAAAATCAAATACAGATTTCCAATTCATCACGGAAGAATACTCGTGTGCAGCTTATGTTGTTGAATATGTCAATAAAACAAACAGAAGTATCAGTTATTTACAAAGAAAAATTGTTGAAGTTATGGTTGAACATCCAGATTTTGATATTGTTCAAGTAACTAAAAATATTAGTATTGATCTATTAAATAATACTGAAATGACCAGTCAAGAAGCTGCATGGTATTTACTGAGAGAACCGATGTCTAAAACATCAGTGGTTATTGTTTATATTCCTACTGTTTGGCCAATCGAGCGGAATCGGATAAAGAAAACTATGAAAGAGGTAAGTAACCTTGATGACGAAAGCACTGACATCTGGAAGAAAAATTGGTTTGACAAATATGAGAAAAGGCCTGATTATTTAGAACAAGTTATTTTGGCTCAATTTGTGGCTAAATATTACAAGAACAATAAAGGTGAATACGTAGAAAGAGACGAACCAAGAATTATACGCTACAGAAACTATGACATGGTGGAAAATTACAATGAATACCGAAGAGAAATGGTAACTTTGCATCTGCCATTCCGCAATGAAGAAAGAGACATTTTAACGGATTTGAAATTTAATGAAATATATGACCGTTATCAATTGCAAATACTACACAATAGAAAACAATTTGAATCAAATAAGAATATCGATAAGGTTATGGAAATTTGCCGTGATTTATGTCGTTTATGTTGTTATGTCGTGTTTATAAAGCCAAAGAAGTATAACTTCAATCGATCAGTCCCCAAGGACTGCCATGTCTTTTTTTTCCACTATTAATAAAAAATTCCGAAAGTTGAAAAATCGCCTACGTCAGACTAATTCTACATTTGTTTGTTTACAGAATTCACCAAAAATTGTATGTTTCAGACCACCAGGGAGGTTGGAATCATGTCAACCATGAGACAAGTTTTTTTTTTAGCCTTCACTTCGCCGGCCTGTATCTACATCAATTTTTGTTTTTATTTTTTGAATACATTTTTATAATTTTAAAATGTTAATAAAAACTGATCAAAAAATAAATAAATAGTGTTTCTGGTTTTTTTTTATTGCGTCCGTAAAATCACCTCAAAATCGAGTCTCTAGACCAGAATATTATCTTAAGAAAAACAAACAAACAAGCAAAAAACACTCCTAAAAACAAACACACAACCACAAAAACACAATCATACTAGCCATTAGCCATTAATTTTTAGGCTAAACTCGACTTGATTATTATAATAAAATGGCGGCTTTTTTAAGAAAAAATTTCGTTTTTTTAAATCGTTTTTTTTAATTATCTATAACAAGAGCCTACATAATGATATGTTCCTTATATTTGCCTGAGGACGTGATTGGTCCCAGCTCTTGAGATAAAGTTGTTTAATAATACTGTGTTTTTAACGGAAAAACCTCATAGTACTTATTTTTCAATTTTATAGCAAACATAAAAATCACACATATAACTCTTAAAACTGCCATAAAAAGATAAATGCGATTGAAACAGATATCGTTGATTAAATAGTTTTACACTTATATCGTTAACTTCCTCTTCATATTTATTTCAAATATTCCATGGATAGTCATTTTTACGAATATGCATACGTATTTATGGAACGTGTGTAGGTAAAAGCAACGCAAGAGTAAAATAACAGCTCCTTTCAATATACACTGCAGCAGAAAGCAGGCACTCGTAAACGGTCAACGATTCAAAAGAACATGTTCTGAACAAGCACTCCAGTCTGCGGTGCAGTCACATGCAGTCCTACAATGAAGTCAATGAACAAGAAATGGGAGCAATGCTATGTCCTTTGATGAGTGTTTGAAAAATGCCCGTCTAACGAAGTCAAGGAAATGTTTTACTTCATATCCTTACATACTTGTCAAAGCATTCACATTTAAATTCACTGCAAAATTGCCTACAAGGTATATTTAGCTTTTTTATCTGAAAGTTTTTACATTTCTTAGTGTTGTATGCAGTTTTGTTCAGAAAGCAGCGGAAGGGTTGTGGTGGTTGTCTTAAGTGCACATAATGCAGGATACTAAGACAGAAAGCGGCTCTTGGGTGATGTAAGTTTTCAAGTCGACTATTCCGTAACTTTCGTCTGCATTGCAATCAATAGGATTTGAATGAAAAAAATTTTGTAAAGGTCAGTTTTACATAAGGACACTTGACCTAAAAGAGTTGAAGGCAACTTCTCACTGTTGTTGTCTTTGAATGGAGGATATGCATTTTCAATTGTGTAGCTTGTTTGCCTACTACGAGAAACATCACCACGTGTTACGGAGTGTGATACAGCTTTATTAAGGGGAGGTTCTTTCAGATTTTTTCATACAAATCAATTTTTTTTTGTTTTACAAAAAATTAAAGCTACATACGTGTAGAATATGTGAACAAAAGGATATTCTGATCTGGATCATATTTATCGCAAAAGAGCGTCTCAAACGCACCTACCTCACGCGCGCTGGGGAACGCTCAGGTATAGCTTATTCATGGCGTGGCCTCAGATGGCTTTTTATGTACCGGAACTAATTACGATCTGTACTATCGCATACTTGTTCGTGTAGGAATACACTTTAGGTGGCAGCACATGCGAAAAATAACTGATGCGTCAGAAAATTGCATATCCTTAACGACGAATATCGCCCGTGCTCGAAACGCCCGCCTCGTGCAAAGTCTACCGGAGCAGGCCAACCAGGAGCGGTTTGAAATCGAGGAAGGATTCCTATACGGCACAGGAATAGCCGACTAAGATCTTAATGTGAGTATAATGGAGCAAATTGACAACCACGAAAATCTTCATATAGATATATTGGTCCAAATTGGCAAATGGAAATTTTGTTGATCCGCCATCTTGTATTATGTTAATTTGACTTCAGATTCGTAATATCCGACCCCAAAACCCTATAACCATTGGTACTGGTCGTGATCACTGAACAAATAAGAAAATTATCCCAAGGCAAACTTGCTAAAAAAAAACTTTAAACGCGTTTTTCTCGAAAACATATTATTCATCACAACTTCAAGCACAGGTGTCGATCTATTGATCCGATTCACTTTATTCTAAGTCTGCCCAGAAGAATATACTGTTTTATATCTCTAATACTTAAAATGATCATGAAAAATTTCAATTCAAAATAACTAAGCGAGGTCAAAGTGAAAAAAACCGGGTTAAAAGTTGCACTTTTTTTTTAAATGTCCATAATTTGATTTATTATTTGTCCCAATTCATTCTCATTAGGGATAAGACATGGAGATTTTCATAAATTTTAATGGCTTTGAACTATGACTGATATCAGTATACTACGAGAGGCTACAGACTCGAAATTACCGGACGATGTCCCGCGTGCAGAGGCAGACGAGAGCCGCCATATTGGAGCCACCACATTGAATTTCATCGTAATGAAAATTTGAACGATTTAAGAATGATCAACAAATAAAATAATCAAAACCAGAACTACGTATGTTTTTCCTTTATCCCTCGAAAAATTCTCAAACTTTGCCTTACTTTCGACCGTATCTGAGAGAACCTTCCCTTAATAAGGGTTAAGCATACAAATTGATGCCGCGTATGTACGTCTGACTTTTAGCTCAGGTGAACGCAGATGAAGTTATTATCATGTTCTTATCATGGTCCTTGACAGAATGCCGCGGCGAGTATTTAAATTAATGTTGCTATATGAGAACACTTGAATCTTTAACGCATATTATGCAAGTCTGATTGTAAAAATTGGATACTTGTTCGCCACCAAAGGGACGAAAAGGAAAGTAGGAAAAAAGCGGAAAACGACGTGGTTTTAGTTATAAAAGATTATAATCTCCGATTTAGGTGTAGCTTCTAAAATTGTGTCTAAAAATGACGCGGTAAGCAGAAAAGGAACGGCAAAAATGACGTGTACGAAAATGACGAGAAATGAGGAAATTTTATATTTTTTGGAATGCACAAAAGAAAGAAAATTATAAATTTAAAAAAATGTATATTACAAAAGAAGATCAAGATTTGCTACAGATCTGATTTCGTGACACTCTTCAATATCTATGGTGATATTGAAGTGTCACGAAATCAGATCTGTACAAACTGCTCAACTCAATAAGAAAATTCTTCTCAGCAAACAATGGGCTAGCAACAACGAAAATATTTGTCAAATATTTATGCTTTAGGTATAGTAGGCTTATTCAATAGAATATAATTTCTTGCGAGCATATACAGTTATGATTTCAATAATTTGTCCCTGAGACGGACCTGCATTGATATATAAATATTCGTACAATCATTCATGTATACAGCAATGCAAAATCATTCATGCATAATTATACACGAAATGAGTCGAAATACAAGCGAATTTAAAAATATTGCACGTCACTTACCTAAATATGCATTAAAAAGTCATATATATACACATATGTATCCTTTAAAAATCCATCGACCTCATTTTATCGTTCTGTCAAACTACCTCCTACCACTAGTGCTCCAGCAATGACCTAAACCTTTTATTGCAGTCACGAATCATTCCTTCCAAGGCGGCATATACATATCCGAACTATGGTCTACGACTCTACGACACTCTCGCTTGAGTTGGATTGTTTCTGTGAAATATGTGTAAATTAGTCCACAGTTGGCAAATATAAATGCCGTCTAGAAGAATAGTCTTCATATTATGAATACTATTATATTATTATATTATGAATCTATTTAATATAATTATATTGCAATTATTCCAGTAACAGGCGCTTTAAATTAAATTTCCTCTTCACATTCTACATATTGAATTTCCCGTGCTTTTTGGCAGTACTAATCATTTCACCATTTTTATTGATTCAATTTTGTTTGTATATGCGCGCAACTACGCCGCCTTTTATTCGACAACCAGTCACACTATTACAAATTTGCAAAAACATCACATCCGTATACATCCTCAGCTAGTGTATGTGTGCTGAGTGACGACGAATTTTTCCCACCAACTTGGCTGTGTAAACGTAACTGAAATACTGCTAGTGTCTGAAATTCTGTCCACTCGAAGTTTCTACTAAATATTTTCGCACACGGGACTTGTCGTGACTTTTCACTGTGCTCTTGGATATAAATAGCCATCCAGCTTTGCCGTTCACAACGTTTTGGTAAGTAAAATCATGTGATATTTGTTTGAGCGGGATAAATTCAGCGGACAACCGCTCGCTAACAAATGTCAAAGAGGCACATTGACATTTTTCATTGTTTACATCCCGTAACTGTCCACTGTCAAATTGTCGTCAAACAAATTCCGCTTGCCGCATTGTTTTGCCAGCGACCGGGTCATAATTAATCGTTTCCGTGACCTTTGTAGAATGTAATCAGGATGCCTGCACCATCGAGGCCAAGGGGTTTTTCGGGTGGCTCCGGAGGCGCTGCTGGGCGTCCGGCTCCGAACACTCCAATGTCCGAGCGCCAACAAATGGCCCTCCTGATGCAAATGACATCGTCTTCGACCTCGCCATCATCCTCATCGAATGCTGGTAAGTGATTTTGTAGGTATTTGAGGTTAGCGAAGCTTAAAGGACGAACCCTGGTTTGATATTTTAGAAATGAGTCCTGGCCACAGTGGTTCGAGCCATGCTCCTGCTCGATCCCGAGATCGGAACGAAAGAGGTGAGACAGCATTACATTTTGCGGCTATTAAAGGAGACCAAGATGCAGTGAAGAAGCTCTTGGATTCGGGAATGAGCCCGGATGTGACGGATTTCGCAGGTATGTAGAACAAATTCTAAACTTAATTCAATAGAAGTATCAAATGAGTAGGAGACGGGCTTTTGTGCATTTGTTGCGATTGTATTTTCAGAATTTTTTTCTAACTAATATTTATATGGTAAATAACTAATATTTATATGGTAATACAAAAATTGGTAGGACTCTTCATCGCTTGTCATGAAAAACCTCCATGTCATGTAAGGAAGACTTATTTACCGCCCTAACTCATTTAACACTTTCATCAATTGTTTTTTCACCAAACACTAGAGTTGAGTTCAAGCAGTTCGCTTTTACCAATACTTGGGAATAACTTTTATCCTAATTAGTGTACTTGGAAGATTCACACTCTTTGATCAGTCGTATATATTAATTTATTTTTACTTCTCAGAGCTTACCCGTTAGACCTTTAGAACCTTGCTAGAACTGAGATAAAAAAATAATAAACAACAAATGGTTGTATAAAATTGACGAGATGCTCATAGATTTTGCCAGATGTTAAATCGTAGTTACCATTTTCTAGATTAAGTGAAAATTGTCATATATTCCTCAATTTTTAACCCCAATTTCAATGCACTCAACATATTTTCTAAGATTTCAAAATCCTTCAAAACTTCCCATCATAATTTTCTTTGATTTCCAGGCTGGACTCCATTGCATGAAGCTTGCAATCATGCACATTACAATGTTGCTCTGACATTGGTCAAAGCAGGAGCAAATGTGAATGCTAAGGGCTTAGACGATGACACACCGTTACACGATGCAGCTGTTAGTGGTCATTTGAAGCTAGTGAAAATGTTAGTCGAAAAGGGAGCAGATGTTCATTCAAAGAATCGAAAAGGGAAAACACCAGCAGATGTAGCGGCGGCTTCAGTCGTATCGTATTTGACATCGGTTAGAGGTAAGTGCAAATTTTCGGAAATTCTTCAATTCTTTCAAATAGAATCAAATGACTCAATAAAATCGCACTTATAATCAGAAAAAAAAAACCAAAGACAAAATCAATAGCAGTATGAGCTGTGTTTTTCGCTGGTCGTTATCAGAGAAATGAATTTTTTTGTAATAAGTTTTTATGTGGAGCTCATATTTTCAATTGCAATTTGCATTACCAATCTAGTAATATACTCTTGTGACGCCGAACAATTTGTATCTGCACTTGTATGTGTTCAACACATAGTTCAATTTTTACATAATTTGATTCATGGGTTGAACTTTCTGGCTGTTTTTCTGTTATTCAGTTCAGGATTTCTGTTACTTTAGCTTCAGATGATAGAATAGGTTTATGATATTGATAATATCGTTGATTTTAATTGTCTAATTGGACCGGGATCGTTTTGCTAGTGCTAAATCCGATGAGGAATCCGATGAGGAAGGCTCAACGGACCACTCTGTCGAAATTTATCTTCCTGCTCTCCTGGTAAATGTTTTTTTGTGCGTATTTCCTTACTATCAGCTAAAACCTGTTATGTGATAATTTTAACCTTCCTATTCTAGATTGGGATGCTGCCTATTTGTCTACCATCTTGACTGATCGTTTCTCAGTAATAGCGGCATGGTTACTCTCACTTTGTTCAATTTAACAACATCCAAATGTTACCAATATAATTCTGAACCTTGCTTTGTCCAATCTTCCACAAATATACATTTTCTTGAGTGTTGGTCCCTCACATTATGTCATCATCCTCCTCTTACCCTTAACCAAGCGAAATGCTGTTGGTCCTTCATCCGTTCCTTAAAAAACTCTGCTAGTATTCCCAATGATATGCGTTTGGATAATATAGCTGCTTACACTCCACATGATGTGTGTTAACTTTATGCTTCTTTCTTTTCTCATATCTCAATACCCTCCTCCTTCCAAATATATCCGTTTCGGACAAATCTTTTAGAAATCGAACTTCTGATGAACGATGTCGATGCCAATACCGGTAGTGGTTCTGCGGTATTCCGAATACCTTGGCTAAATCATAATCATCTCTGTGCGTCCCTCTTTCTATCTTACTTAGCATGAATATATCTTCTGGTTCTTTCCCTTCCGTGTGGAAAATTGCCAACATCGTCCCAATAAGTAAAGCTGGTGATCCTACATGTGTCTCAAACTACCGTCCCATTTCCCCTTCTTCCCTGTTGTAGCTAGATCCTCGAGAAGTGGACAGCAGGAGAGCCTACTCTTTTATCCAAACTATTTCAGTTCCTCAACCTTCTTTGCTTCCCATATACGGTCGGATCCGGTCTTAACCATCAAAAGCAGGTCGACGTATTATGTACAGACTTTTCCAGAGCCTTTAACTCTATCATCCATAACCTCTTTCTCCAAAAGCTAAAGAAAGTGATCATAGCCGATCCTTTTCTATCTTGGATTACCTCTTATGTCTTTGGTCGTACTTTTATTGCTATTTTATGTACTTTCATTGTTATTTCATATGCCGACGATTTCAAAATGCTCTGAGTGATCGAGTCACAAGATGACTACTCTTTTACAAAACAAAACTTTATATACTTGGTGCGCTGACAATGCTTTTACTTTGACCATCGCGAAATGTCACAAAATGCCGTTTTTTAAATCAATTTTTATTTCAATTTTCATAATTATAATTAAATTATATCTTCCCGAGAAAGTTCTTAGAACTTGTGACCGCGCTCTGTTTTAATTGACTGATTGATAGCTTGGAGTGGGTCCAGAAGGCACCTAGCACTGCGACGTCCTGAGTTTATTATGCCTCCTCTGCGTTATGCCCTATAGGATGTCCAGGCTTCTTATGAACCTGTATATGTTCGTTGATGGGACATTTGTTATGTCCTTGATGGAGGGAAGAGCAGAGCCAAAAAACCCTAATCTGCATCTTGCTAGTGCTGGACAGAGTGTGAGAATATGTTCTACACATTTTGACGTTTCCCATAATATCTGCAGCAGCTGTCCCGCTCGTCACCTATTCTGTGGAGAAACTTTTTGCAGAGAGCCACTGCTGTTAGTTCTGCTTGATAGATGATGGCCTCCTTTTGGAGAGGAAAATACATTTTGCACTTGGGACCTGTGGTCCCTATTCCTACTGCATACCACATTTGCGCTCCTTTGTACAAGGGAGGTGAGCCATCGTCCCATCTGTCCCTTCTGTCCCTTGATGGAATTGAGTTTTGACCGTGAATCTCTTCCCGAAAGCTACTTTGGCCTTTATTAGATCGCTGAAGTTGAACATTTCCATTATGGGGCAAGTGGCCTTTAAGGTCTCCTGATTTGTACCTGTAGGCATGTTGTAGAAGAATAGTCTGTTTCGCTGCTTCCTCCTGAATTTTGACGTGTGGCTGTTCTAGATTTCGAAGGGCCTGCAATTATGTCGTTAGGGTGGAGCTCATTGCTCCTGTAATCAGCGGCCAGGCCATCCTTTGAAGTTTGTTGAGCCTACTAACAGCAGTTCTTTGTGTGGTTTTCTTCCACCACACTGTAGCTTCATATGGGAATATAGGTCCAACCATTTGTTTGTATTCCCATAGTGTCTGCCTTGATGATAATCCTCAATTGCGTCCAAGAATTTGTTTTGTTGCCCAGAGTGCCTCAGTGGCCATCAGTGTCGTTTTGTTTAGATGATCGTCCCAGGTGATTTTCCTATCTAGGTGGATTCCTAGATATTTTACCTCATCCTACAGACATACGATTGTGTCTCCAAAATTTAGGGCTCCTACTTAAATTTTTCTTTTTTTTCTGGTGAATGGAACTTGGATGGTTTTCTGAGGTTTAATGGATACACCCTCCATTTCGCACCATTGAATTGTTTCATATAAGGCTTTTTGCATTCTGTATCTCAAGGTATCTATGTGTGAGCCTCTTATTATCACCGTGATGTCATCCGCGTAGCCGAGATAAGTTAGGACCTTACTATTGAAGGTCACGAGAAGGTCATCTACTAGTAAGGATCATAGCAGGGGGATCATACCTCTCCCTGTGGATATCCCCTCCTAATGTCCGCGCTTAGCATCGCCTCTTCCAGCTACGCAAACACACCTCGATACCTTAGTATTTATAGTATTTATTTCCGGCTCTTCTCTACATGTCGTTGTGAATATTTGGTCCGAGGCCTAAATTCGAGAAACATATTTCATTATATCACTGCCAAGGCTTCTAGACTGTCAGGTTAAATAGTAAGATATTCCAAGCCTTCGTTGATATTTCAATTTGCTTGCACCCTTTCCTTTTATTTGTTCGTAGTGTCGCTGAATATTGCTGTCAAGTTTGGTGTCCTCATTACGTCTGTTTAAAATATGGGTTGAAGTCTGTTCAGCGCAGATTTATTCGTGCCTTGTTATTTAAAGTTTGGTTGCCTTATCGTCATTTTGATGGTCGTCTTTTGTTCCTAAATAAAATAATAGAGAATTTTCCTAGATGAGCGCTTCCTCTTTAAGTTAGATGGTTGAATCTTATCTCAGTAGCCACGTTTCCATTATAGGCTGTTTGCATTGCACTTATAATCATGTGATTATGACATCTGCTTTCAAAAGCTGGAAAATGCGTTTACATCACATTGAGGTGGTTTAGTTTGACAGATGCTGCTGGTACAAACTGTTTGAATCATATACATAAATAAAATTGTTTGGGAGAAGGAACATACCTGCACTAATGGCATTGTTTTGTTGAAACTCATAGCAAAAATGAATGAAGACACATTTGAATCATATCGTCGCTGTGAAATCAAACCGGCATATCTGCAAAATACACATTCTTCACTAGAGCGCTTTAAAGTTTTCGCATGTGGGCTATTTCCACGGAATGCAAAGCGGCAAAACACCATTAGACGGGTTTTTATTCAACTTTACGATATGCCGGTGCGACATAAAAATAGAGGAAAATAAGGAATTTTTTGATACCAAAAACTCAAAAACTCAATTTTTGCAGATATGCCGGTTTGATTTCACAGCGACGATATATTCTTAAGCGAAAAAATTTTCATTGATTTTATTCGGAACATACAAACTGAATTCGGGAAGAAAATGCATTTATTTGAATAGGTTGATGTGGCAAATCGTATAAATTTAGTGCTGAATTGTCAAAATTTTACTCAGCACAATGATAGTACAGGCATAAACTAATTGGTTACATGTCAAAAGTCTGTACAAAAGGTGCAGACTTTTGCCAAAAGCACCTCTCATACCTGATTTTGATTTACATGGAAAAATGTGATTATGAATCGTCTTAAAAGCATGCTATTTTGTGGCGATATGAATATAATATTACTATATATTTATGGTATTGTCATGGTTAATTTTTAAATTATCAGTAAAAATTTCAGTATTTAAAATTCTCACAAGTAAAACAGAATAAAAAAATTAAAATTTTGCAGTTATATTAAAGCTGTTGCTTTTGTTATTTTAATTGAAATATTTAATGATACGTAATATTGAGGACTGATAGTGAACGTCTGCTTAACATTCAGTTACTACGTAAGGCAAATTCTTTGTGCAGCTGCAAAATGAGTCTCAATGGAAGCTAGTACCACCTTAGTTGATAGAAAGATGTAGGGTTCTTTTAAAAAGCTAAAATGCGTGTATCCGTAGAATTTATTAATTATAAAATATTTCATTGAATATTTTCGATTTGTTCCGTAATTGGTAATGTGATACTCACTGAAAATGTAACCTGCAAATGCAGACTCTTAGCCAACTATTTCAAAGTGTACTCTTGTTTGCTTGGATGATTTTTCTTCATACGCACGCTTGTTGAAGTATTTATTATATAAATCCTCATTCAAAAGTAATAGCGTATTCTAAGTTTGATAAAAGCAAATTACGCACATAGAAGACATTAAAGATAAATGAATTTGAGCTTTTAAATTTTTGTTCATATTAAATAAATAGAAAATATTACATTAATATTAAATAAATATCAACATCCGGCCAGTCGGTCGTAATGATTCTATAGTGCGATTCCCAAAAAGAAAAAAAACATACAAACCAAATGAACTCCCTCGAATCCTCATCGGTCATTCAACCAAACAAACATCCATACTCCATTCTTGGGCTCGTTCGTATTTTCCTCCAACGTTCGTTTGTCCATTCTCCACGTGGAAATCTATAAATCCATTTTCTCTATTTGGTCTGGTCTGGCCTGTGTGTGCTGAGTTTTATGCACTGTTCTGCGTTTTTTTCCTCGTTTATATCTTAATCTGCTCTCTCGGGGTAATTGATAATCGATATGCTTTCGATCCCCCAATTCTTCATACGTTGTCGCCATTTGTTCGCTATAAACGTCATGTGAACGAACGTTATTGTTCGTGTACACGAGACTGCTGCTTTAGTTTGGTAGAAATGAATTGGAAAACGAAGGAAAAAAGCAAATACCTGGGGGTGCGAATAAAAGAAATTCGACTAGACGAAAGGTGACCAGGGAAATTCATGAACCCATAACCAAATCGAGGAAAGTTTGATCGTTGACGTAGAGGAAATTCTTTGATGTTATTTGACTCGATTTTTGAGCTAAGCTAACATCTGCTGCTTCATCATAAGTGAATGAATCTGGAAGTATGTATGTTTTTTCTCGTTTACGAGAATTACTCTAAATGAATATGCAGAGCGAGTATGTTGTAGTTTGTGGTTTAATTTTTGCCATGAGATGCATGCGTTGCCAGGCTTAGGAAATTATGCATAAGTGCAAGAAACGCATGGATAAGTAAATTCAAAAATAGCTATACAATTTGGAAGCTATCTTCTATTATCAAAACATCAACCTCTCTTAAATTAGATGGAAAAAATCTTGCACTATTAGCCCATTAGAACTTTTGGAGATGTGGAATCTTCGTAGTTTCAATCTGTTTTCTTAGTGTTAAAAGAAGCCATGGAACTCTCATGGCGGTCCTACCAAGACGCCTGAATTTCCCAACGCCAGGTTTGAACTGATTGAAATTATTTTTACAGGCTTCAAGATCGATTGAAGTAGCCCTCTGCTGTAATCATCTGGTCCTATGTATTGTTTTAGTAATGAGATTATTTAAAAATTGGTCCATTTATTGTAATCATAGGCCTTGATTTTTTACTATCTGAAATTAATGACGGATTTAGCACCTAAACTTTGGCTACAGTTCCTTCAAGTTTGATGCCTTCCTTAATCAAGAACAATTTCTTATTATTTATCATCAATAGTGAGCGTTAAAGATCGTTAATTAATGATAATGAGAAAATATGTTACTCCCTGTGACCGTGGGAAAAGTTAAACAGGTTTGCGCATACAAACAACATCGGGCCCAAATGGTAATACCCTTGTCTATCGAAGGCCAGAAAAATTGGACTTATATGTGCTTCCGTAAAGTACGAATACTAGTATGTGCAACGTTGTGTTCCAAGCAGGACATCTGTTTTTAGAACGTGAGAGATAGAGGCAGTGTATGGTTGGGGCGGACTCCTCACAAAAAGATTGGTTGTATTCTGAAGGTTTGTTTGGCATTCATTTGGATCATCTGAAACCATTTTCCCGATTTTTGGGACAAGGTTCTTGGGCCAAAGGGAGAGTACGGAGAAGAATGGTTGCTTTTATGCGAGAGACTCGAATATGGAGAGCCAAATCGCAATCCGGTACAGGCTAGTTTCAGAAGTGAACTCGCTTATGTAACTTAGATATCTAAGCTGATGAGGTGTGGTCTTTTCTGGATTTCACTTGAACGCTATAGTGACTGGCCTGTGATCACTGTACAATTTAAACCTGTAGGCGTCCAAAAAGTATTGAACTTCCAAAATGCCCCGATAAGTCACTAAAAGTTCGCTGTCGTGTACACTATTCATTTGTGGACTTACTTCCAGATGTGTGCGTTGATAAATTTGGCCGAGTCAAAATCGAAGGATTGCCAAGAGCCTTGATGTTTTTGCTGCAGAGTAAATCTATTAAAGAGTAACCCCAGAGGCGTCTACGAATAGGCCAAGCTAATATTCGGAAGTCATTCGAGTGAACGCAAAGAGTCCGAAAGGTGTGCAGATGGTAGTCTTAAGGCTAGTATCCACCAAACGCGCTGCGTGCGTGCACACTTGGTGGGGACGAGCAAATTTTGCATTTCGATTGCTCGTCGAGCTGCTTCCTTGCTTCTCACTCTCGTTGGAAAGCAGACGTGCAAAATGCCATTCAGTATGAAATGGTCTAAAGAATTAGCCATTAAGCTAATCAATAAAAAGGAAGAATATCCTATTTTCTGGGATCACATTAATAAAGATGATAAATGCCGAACGAAAAAAAAAATATTTTTGGGAAAATCGGAAATATTTTGCGAAGTGATGGGACAGAAATAGAGAAAACGTGGAAGTGAGGCTAACAACGTGGACATATATATATATATATTTTTTTTTTTGATAGTTTGGATAATATTATGTAGGATGCTCCACGAATAAGGGTTTCGTCTTCATCAAAATCCATTTTTCACATTCACGAAAGTTTCTTTCGATTTACTGATACAAGAATTCTGATCGGAAAGAAAAGAAACAGCACGCGTACAGAGCGCGCGCACGGAAGCAAATGTCTACACTAAAAGTTCTACAAACTACTTTTCTGTTTGCGTACTTGATTTGGACGTTGCGAATGAAGAACGCGTACATTGTTCGCGTTCAGCTCGTGTACAAGAGCATCAATGACGTCAAATTTGAGCGCGAGCTCCGGTGTATACGAGCCTCTAAGAGCATCGTTTGGCTCGGCAGGAATTTGATAGTAGGCTTTAGTCCAGTCTATGGTCAAGATTATAATTTTGTCATGAAGTTCGAGACAACAATTTTAGATAATGGGCATTAGACATCTATCCGAGATGGTTAAGGCGTCTGTTATCGCTGCCAGGACGCCATTCCCCATTCAAATTACGGGCCATGTGAATGTAAACGACAAGCCGCTGTTAAAGGGGCGTACTAGAAATCGAACTCCTTTTTAGCCGCTTCGAGCTTATCGGCCTTTTCTGAATACTATTGAAAAACCAGTCGTCAGAATGTGGGGCGTCACTTTGTGTTTGCAAGCCTGAGAGAACCTTGTATTGAGTGATGGCATGGTATTTTTAGGGAAGGGCATGCATCCATAGACCTGTGGATGTCTCAATGAATTCGCTAAGTTTCCGTATGTTGTATAATGCGCACGTACCTTTTCTATAAACTGAAAAATGAGGTCCACCAGTCCATTTGTTAAATTAGTTCGGCCACCTTTAACTGTGCTGCAGAAGCGACGTCGAAAACCTCGCCGATTTCAACAGTCGGTTCCGCGAATTTATCCAAGCTGGCATATGGAGAACAGACTGAAATCGCCTGTGTCTGTTCCGAAAGCCACTGCAGTCCGAGGGTCTTTGAAAGATCATTCCTAACTGGAGAAACTATCAACTGCTTCTCATTCTTTGAAGCACCTGTCAAGGTTGCTGACTACCCATACTGAAGTTCCCAAAAACATGTTTCAGCGTTGCCGTATCTCTGAAAGTTAAGCGCGATATAAGTGCCCTTTTGAGGACGCCACGTGTCTCCGGGTCAGGGCTCGCAACCACATCGTTTTCTGTCTAGCGGAGAGACCATATAGGTGTACTTTGTCAGGGCTGTTTTGATCCCCGGCAAAGCTACCTGGCTTTCCAATTAGACAAAACACAAAGGTGGCTTATCTGGCGAGAATGACAGGGGCTTTAGGGTCATCACGCCTACTAAGCGTTCTCCCTCCTTGTCAAACGACATCTAAAGACGCAATACCCAACAGACGATTATCTTCAGATACAATTATATTTTTTATTATATTTTTCAATCCCAAGATCCAATTGGCATTTCAATCCCAAGATCCAATTCGCCTACTTGATGTAAAACGTAGATGTGGAAACGTGTAGTGTTAGTGGAGAGCTGTGGATTGTGTGTAAAATTAATTTTATTTATGTAGTCTTTCTGTGTGTTTCTGCGATTGGAGTCTAAAATTTGTATTTCCGTACCAATGATATATGTAGTTTTTCAGATGTAGCTAAATATTATTAGCTTCAGCTCTGGGTCTACATGAATCATCATCGTGAATCATATTGCCAATTGATTAATGTCCCGTTTGTCTGCCTTATTCAGACTAACTGTATTATTGACCAAAGGCAGTACCGACCAGTGTTCTCCCTCCCAAATTTTCCGCCGTATCAATATTTCTTCAAAAAGTGTATCAACATTGGTAAACATGTATCAAAAAGTTCCCAAAAGTGTTTTTGGCTCGAGGTACTGAAACTATAAATAGTAATATAAAAAAACTTAGTTTGGGGCTACTATATTTATTGAATAAAATAGAACCTAAAAAAATATTACAAATTGCTTCCGCTCTTTGTTTTCATCTATATATTGCCATTAATATTGAAGCCACACAAAATAAAATTATTACAAAATGTAAGTTCTTTGCGAATGCGCTCAAAATTTTTATGACATTAATATGGAGCGCTGATTATTTTTTAGGGAAAGTCGCTGTTTTATATTTCCAAAAAAAAAAATTCTTCAGCTTAAAAAAGAACCAGTTAGGTATCGTTATTATTTAAATAGCTTGAAAATTTCAAATCTTCAGAGTCCTCCACATAATAGATATCTTTCGTAGTTCAGAGTGAAAAGTAGATTGAAGTTGGCAGTTATTACTACTAGAGAGAGAGAGGAAATTTGGTTGGCAATTGGCAGCAGAATTCGAAAAATTGAAAATTTGAATTGAAATAATGTATCATTTTGCCATAGTTCAGTGAGTTGCTGTATCATTGTATCAAAAATATTAGTTTTAAATAAAAATGTATCATCAAAATGATACAAGTGGGACCATGGTGCCGACAATGCTTGGGAAAAAGTTAGTCAGAGTAAATTTTTTGTTGTAAACCCAGTATGGGGAGGTTTGGACTTTCCATCAGTGAGTAAAGCTTGGACGAGAGATGCAGAATTGAGAAATTCACTAAAATACGAGGGACACTATTTACACTCGAATTGAGGTAGCTCCAAAATTTGCGTTTTCAATGCATCGACTGCTGCTTCGGGGGTCCAAAAACGCTGACCACGAAGTTTATTTTTGATGTGCCCCACATCTAACCTATAGAGCGATTACAAGAAGAAATCATTGGGCGCTAAATTAAGACTGTAAGCCGGATGACCCATCAATTCGATATTTTCGGCGCTCAAAAACTCTCTTGTCTGAGTGGATGTGTTAGAGTTCGCATTATCGTGATGAAGAATAATTCGTCTTCGGCGGTTCGTTTTCCTTATTTCACTGAAAACTTCTGGCATACAAATTGTTGTATACTATTCAGAAGTGACTGACAGAAGTGACTACGTTGCTCAAGTGGTACGGTGATTCTGAAGAAAGAGGACTATTTGCTTCGAAATGCTTCGTCCGCGAACAACATTCGTTGGTTTCGGCCCATACCATCGATTGCTGTTTAGGTTTCGGCTCTTACTCATAAATCCAAGATTCGTCGCCTGCCACAATCCTATAAATGTCTTTTGTAGCACCGCGGCTATATTTTTTCAACATTTCTTGGCAATCGGCACGAGTCTTTTTTTGAGCGAGTCGATCGCAAAATTATGTGGTATCCAACGCGAACAAATCATTCTGACGGCCAAATATTCATGCAATATTGATTATACGCTGGTGGAACTAACGTCCTGGGATTACTCAATCTTACAATATTCTTCGCTATATTTTCTACGATTATGGCCGATTTTTTCGCTGAGCGATAGACGTCCGCAACTGTATTCTGCAAACTAGCATTTTATCGTAGCAAAATCTGGGACTTTATCACCAAAAGTCGAATTTATTTATTTATTTATTTACCAAGCAAAGTGTATATGTACAGAAGAATAAATAAAATAGTATATGGATAAAATTACGAAACAAAATAAAAAACACTATATATGAATACAAGACTAATAAATAACGCATAAATAAATTAGTTACAAATAGATAGCAAAGCAATAAATAAATGACAAATAACTAAATGAATAACAAATAACTAAGTTAATTTGAATTAATTATACAATACATATATATATATATATATATATATATATATATATATATATATATATATATATATATATATATATATATATATATATATATATATATATATATATATATATATATATATATATATATATATATATATATATATATATATATACATTAGTATGGTGGGGAAAGGGGGAAACTATGAAGAGAGAGCCTTCATAATATTTTTTTTTTAAAGTTGCTTTAGATATCGTAGGGGAAAATATCTCGCTCATGCTATTGAATAGCCTGCAGCACCTATTTATTTGCTCGTTTGCTGCATATGTTGTGTTGTGTTGGTATTCAATAAGCAATCGTCGAGATCTAGGGCTGATTGAGCACAAACTTTTCTTTCAAGTAGACGACATTAACCACGTCTCTGATGACGTCGAAGCCGAAGCAGGCAGATATCATTAATCTTCTCGACGCAAGGGGTAACAAGTTAATACATTTAAGGTGATATTCGTTTGGTGGTAGATTACTGAAATCATAAGGGTTGAAAAGATCTTTCAGAGCGAACAGTAAAAACTGCTTCTGAACAGACTCAAATCTTTGGCTGTGAATTTCGAAAGCCGGGTTCCAGATAGTGCACGCATATTCAAGAAGAGGACGCACGAGTGAAATATATAAGGATTTACTAACCCAGAGATTCTTGAACTCTTTGGCTCGTCGCTTAATGAAACCAAGTTGTTTACTTGCTCGGGAAAACACTCTATCGTAATGTAGATTGAAGCGGAGCTTTTTATCCAAGATGACACCGATATCTAATATGTTGTCAACCCTGCTGAGCGCCGTGTTGTTGAGGCGGTACGTATAATGAACGCGTGCAGTTTTGCGAGAGAAGCTAATTGCGCGGTATTTGGAAATCATGTGATTTATAGATAGGAGAAAAGTTTGCAATTTACCACAGCGATGGGAGTTTTCCAGTAGCTAAACAACAGTGAAGAAATATGATAGATATACCATAATTGTCACAACACCGGAATTACTACAAGAAATGGAGAGTTATCAGACATAGAGTTAGGAGTTTAGTGCCGGACCATTCCGTTGGCCCTCGCTTAGTTCTGCAAAGACAAATCGATGCTTTCGAGCTACTTCTTAGATGAGTTTTAGCTTTTAATCAGATCTTCAATATATCTTATCATATATTTGATTAGGATAAGGTTTTTGTCACTATAGCGAAAATCTATTTTTATTTTTTTCATTTGTTTTCGACCTAGATTAATTGAAAACTCACACCCTTCTATAAGAACTTAGACTCTATAGGCACAATTAATTCTTCTAATATATAAACCCTTCGGTTTCATCCCCCAAGCTACTCCATGTTTATCGGACAATGTTGTGGCGTGCGTTATCATAATCATTACCATAAACCATCATCACCTGAGCTAAATAACTTACTCCCTATAAAACGAGCCTCTCGAGTAACGAAGTAAAAATTCGCTTTGTCGCCGCTATCTACGAAACGAAGAGAATAGCTCTGTTAGGTATTCTCTTCGGCACAATATCTCCTTGAATCCATTGTAGTATATCCCTAATGGTGGCACGATGCATCTCAGGGCGGAGTTTAATACATTACCCCAGTCGTCACTCAAAGTTCCCTTGTGAGCATGTATCGCAATGTTAATCCCACAAAACTCGATTAAGATAGACTTTTCGAAAAATGGTCTACAGTATCCACGACTACTTGCCTGAAGTGCTAGCCATCACCTGGTTACACGGTTCCCTGTCAGAGGTCTCAAATGGACAAGGTGGCGACAATCAGCTATTGCCAGTTCGCCTCACACCGAAAATCCTGCAGCGAAACAGGCGAAGTGGGAGTAAAATGAACCTTGAACTGCCTAATTAATTGGTGCTGTGATAAATTCCATTTCATTGGAATTGCTTCCTATTCTTCGTCTGCTTGATATATGCTCCGTAGTCAATTTGCCCGATGGATTCCTGTTGGGGCGGCTACCCATCACACCGATTTAGAACTTTGTCGGTTACAGTCACATTTCGAATATGTATGTACTTTATTTTCTGACGGATTGCGTGAAATTTTCACACAGGTAGCATTCCGGGATTATCATCCTCTCGGCGTCTTTCGGCCCTTGTTCTGTTGTTCCCGGGGTGGCATTTAGAGAGCGCCTTGTAATAAATATTAATGCCTTCGAATTTGTTAGTTTGCGAGATGAATGTGCGTTTTGTTGATTCTCTTGCATCCCGGCTGCCCGAACAGGTTGCCCGAACAGGTTGCGAGGACGATGGGGAGTTGGAGAAGAAATCAATAGGTGTGTGTTCAATACCGTATAAGACATAATATCGTTTCGTTGTCGACTTGTGTTGCTGTCTTTCTTGTTCGTATCGAGGTAATGGTAGCAGCAAACATAGCAGCGAATCGAACCGTGTCAAAATGTGTTTATTAGATTTTCGGCTTGAAATCCGTATTTTGATATTTTTCTTGTTCGCATTGTTTTCACGTCGAGTATCACCTGGGCGGAATTAAGCTAGGCGACTTGTTTGTATTGGTATTTTGGCGTCTTTTGTTGAAGGTTATTCGGATTTGGGATGACTAGACGTTCCGGATTGGCATTTGTATATGAAATTATTGAGTTATAGACTTGAGTGAATATCGATTTATTAACCTTCTTCTAATGGCTTTATTTGTAGTTTGACATTGACATTATTGATTTGCATGTGGTGTCTTATTTTTTTGGGTCACTGTAAATATTGCATAATTTTGTAAAATGGGGTAAAATTATAAATTTTTTTTATTATTTAGACTACGCTGCATTATAATGCAATAAAAAAACCGAAAACCATTTCAAATAGAACTGGTTTACATTAGACCAAGAAAGAGTATTAACGGGAGGGACTTAAGAAATAGCCCAAATGAGACCTAGTGATGTAAAACACGTCTAACTCTTGCAATAATTGTTTTTTCAATGAACTTTTTATACATTAAATACATTTCACGGAAATCTAACGTGACTATGTGTGAAATATGACTCCAGACAAATTACAATCATTTTGCTCGATACAGGCATTGGCCCTTTTTATAGCATTTTGCATTACACCACGTAAAGTTTCTGGTTGCAGGCTCCGTATTTCTTCTCGAATATTCTGCTTCAGCCGTCCAATTGTCTCTGGTTTACTATCATACACTTTGTCGTTTAAATATCCCCATAAAAAAGTCGGGTGCAGTTAAATCTGGTGAACGAGGTGGCCAGGGTAAATATGAATTTTTTAAAATTATGCGTTCACCAAAAATTTCACGCAGCATGTCCATAATTTGCCTACCAGTATGCGCAGTCGCTTCATCTTGTTGAAACCACCATTGGTGGTAAAAAGTTGTCGATCATTGTTCGGGAAGAAGCCTCGGAAACCGTTTCTAGCGTTTCACGAAAATGACTGGTGCTGGCAACCCTGTGTTAGTAGCATAACCAAAAATATACCAAATCTGCTTCACGTTAAGTTAAACCCACCCTGTGAATTTTGTTTCGATTGAAGTTATAAGGGTGGAAAGAATTTTAGGGTTACCACTCGCATTTTTTTTTGGCTGGAAGGCTGGAAGTTATAAGGTTGAAAAGTATTTTAGGGTTACCACTCGCATTTTTTTTTCAAATTTCGGAAACCTCAATATTTGTTGTTAAATGTCTTTGCAGAATCGTTCATACTTGCAAATTTAATCACAAAACAGCTTAGTAAAGAAATACCAGAAAACTAAAAAACTACCATTGCTAGCAGCCCTTTCACGAAATTTCTATGTAA